>JAUTXW010001337.1:2840000-3180710 GCA_030620095.1 Kuschelorhynchus macadamiae | reverse complement strand
TGTTCCTTCGACGATAATTATTCTAAATTTGAAAAATATAGAGGTCAAAATTGTGATACATTATTTATAAATTCTTTAGAAAGAGATGTGTATAACATATACAATAAATATTTTAAGGCTCCTAAAAAAATGATCCCTTTGAACGAACTGGACAAAATTTATCATAACTATGAAAAAGTTTGTCATATTTGTAATAAACCTCTTTTAAATGACAGGGTTGCAGATCATTGTCATATAACCGGTCTTTATAGAGGTCTAGCTCATTCACTCTGCAACATAAATTACAGAATACCTAACTTTATTCCAGTTATATTGCATAATTTGCGTAATTATGATTCTCATCTATTTCTTAAAAAATTATGCTTAAACAAAGAACAACTAACAGTTATCGCACAAAACAAGGAAAAATATATTTCATTTGAAAAGCTTATTCATGTGGATAACTATTTTGATAAAAAGACACAAAAGGCTAAGAAAAAAAATATATCATTAAGGTTTATTATTCTGAAGCTTAAAAGACTCTCTGAACAAAAGATGTAAGGAAATAAAAAAAATTTTCAATGATGAAGAAAGATTTAAACTTATTCGGCAAAAAGGTGTATTTCCTTACAGTTATATTGATGATTATTTAAAATTAGAAGAAACAACTTTACCTCAGAAAGACCAATTTTATAATACTTTAACGGATGAGCACATCAGTGATGCAGAATACCAAAGAGCTGTAAAGGTTTGGCAATTGTTTAAATGTGAATCTCTTGGTCAATACTCCGACGTTTACTTACTCTCTGATACTTTACTTTTGGCAGATATTTTTGAAAATTTTAGAAGCACTTGTTTATCCACATATAAGCTCGATCCAGCTCATTTTTACACTTTTCCAGGTTTATCCTGGGAGGCGTGTTTGCGTTATACTGGAATAGAGTTAGAATTGTTAACTGATCCAGATATGATACACTTTTTCAAAAAAAGCGTTCGCGGTGGTGTGAGCTCTTGCATTTGTAGAAAATCTGAAGCTAATAACCCATTTCTTTTAAATTTTGATCCTTTAAAGCCAACTAAATACATAATTTATTATGATGCAACAAATTTGTATGGTTATGCAATGTCACAGCACATTCCAACGGGAGATTTTGTTTGGTTAACAGATAAAGAAATCAATGATTTAAATATTATGAATATTTCTAAAAAATCTAATAAGGGATATGTTTTAGAAGTTGATTTAGAATATCCTACAAGTCTACATTCCTATCATAACGATTTTCCGTTTTGTCCAGAAAACTTTAAACCGCCAAATTCTAAATGCATAAAATTAATACCCAATTTAAATGATAAATCAAAATATGTTATTCACTATCAATTATTAAAACAATGTTTGGAACATGGACTCAAGTTAACTAAAGTTCATAGAGTTTTACAGTTTTCTCAATCTGATTGGTTGAAAAAATATATAGACTTGAATTCAAGATTAAGAAATGATTCAAAGAATGAATTTGATCGTAATACTTACAAGTTGGCAAATAATAGTATTTATGGCAAGACTATGGAAAATGTTGATAGGAGAATTGACGTAAGACTTGTTACAGAGTGGGAAAAAAATAGAAGAAAAGATGGTGCTGAGAATTTAATTGCAAAACCATATTTCAAGGACTTAACAATATTTTCTGAAAACTTGGTAGCTATTCAAATGCAAAAGATTCAAGTTACTTACAATAAACCAATATATGTAGGCTTCTCAATATTAGATATATCTAAAACTGTCATGTATGATTTCTTTTATAATTTTTTAAAACCTCTTTATCAGGAAAATATTTCACTTTTATACACCGATACCGATTCGTTCATTTTAGAAGTCACAACTCCAAATATTTATTCTGACATGATAAAAAATATTCACAAATTTGACACATCTAATTATGAATTTAATAATATTCATGAAATGCCTATTACAAAGTCAGTTATAGGAAAATTCAAAGATGAATATGCTGGTGAACCCATTACTGCTTTCTTTGGTACTGGAGCAAAAGCATATTGTATTAAAACGGAAAACAGTTTAACAAAAAAAGCAAAAGGTGTTAAAAAAAGTGCAATTAAAAAGCAGTTGGATTTTATTCATTATAAAGATGTTGTTGAAAATCATTCTAAAACCTTTTGTTCAATGTATGTTTTTCGATCTAGACAACATACAATTTTTACAGAGTTAATTAATAAATTGGCTTTGAGTTCCGAAGATGATAAGCGGTATAAAATTCCCTATAGTTTTAATACATTAGCTTGGGGACACCAAGATATTGCTTTGTATCAATGGAATGCAGAACATGAAGATTTAGATATATTTATGTAGATATTATAAGGTATTTAAATTTGTTGTTTTTGAAACCAAAGTTAGTCTTCATAAGTCTTTCACAAAATGTGCATAGAAACTTTTGACAAAGAAATTGATAACAGTTATTTTAAAACATATGAAAAACGACTTTCCACTTTTAAAAAATGGAAAGGAAAATTGAGACCAGAAGTGTTAGCTGGAGCTGGCTTTTACTATACTTCAATCAATGATATTTGTAAATGTTTTTATTGTGGTATTGAAATTTTTGATTGGTTAAGTTATGATGATCCTATTGTGGAGCATAAGAAATTTGCTAGGAATTGTGATTTAAATAACTGTTTATGGAAAAATAGGAATCGAATAATTGTAACCATTCAAAATAAGTCTTCAAGCTACACATTTTATATAGTATTATTAATATCCTTATTTATGAACTTTTACATATATTTAAATTAAGTATTTTATTGTTATTTTTTTACAACTGCTTTTGCTTTCGTGGTGAAAGTATCTGCTTAATGTTAATAAATTTGGAATATAATTATTAATTTGTTTTAATGACTATCAGTAGATCTCAATTTATTCTTCTTTATTTTATTTTCCAAAATGTTTTTTATGTTCATCATCCCCTGGCGTAACACAGTGTGAAATATGTTTTTCTAATAAAACAGACGTCACTCTAAGTAAATATTGTAAATTTATGAAAATTGGATTAATTAACAATAGTACAATTAGTTGGATGGAACGAATAAATGGAAATGAAAATGCAAGTAAATTTTTTAAAATTTTGTATCATTATCCAAATCGATCTATTTTTGATACAAATTGGATAGAAAGGTTAGAGTTTAAAAATAATCAGTTACAAATTTTAACCCCCAACTGTACCAATTATTATGACGGATTCAAAAATTATTACTTTTCCATCATTAGTGTTACATTAAACTTTGCATTATTTTTATACATTACCATTTTAATTATTTATCTTTATTACAAATTTCAAACTGGAAATCTATTTTTTCATTAATCCATTTTAATCAAAACTTTAAAGAAAGTGGGGATGAGAATATTTAAGTACAAGAATAACACAATATGTTTCAGTCTCGTTTAGTCATTATGAACAACGCCGTGGTTCATAAACCTTTGGAAACGCTTCTTAATTCAAAAATTTATTTTTTAAATAATTCTTTGTCAAAATTTGTTCTTGTTGGCATTAGTTTAAATGATTTTTCTCCAAAAATTGTAATTGGTGGAAAAACTGGATTTTCAATCGCACTAACCGAAGAAAATTGGAAAGACATTTGTGTTCATCAAGGAATTATTGTAAACAATTTCTACTTTCCTCAAGTTGATCAAACCAGTGTGAATATAAACAACATTCATCTGCAGGTTCAGAAAATAAATGATACCCCTGTTCTACAAATTACAAAAGGCCCACACTTCATATACTTAGGACAAGAGTCTTTGGACAATTTGTGGCGATTAAAGGAAATTATTGATTATAGATTATCTATACTTAAAAGGCAAGAATTCAATACATATTTCAAAATATTTCAAAATAATATTTCATCTGATTGTGGCGACTTGTGTACGCATGTTTATAATATAATAAGTCCAACAGAAAATCCTAACAGTGAAAATGTTTCAACTATGATGGAATTACTTGCTTTATATCCTGAACAAATGGAAAACAAATTGAAGCAAAATGGAACAAAACGAAAATATTACGAAGAAAACAATGAAAATGGATCAAAAAGAAAATATTACGAAGAAAACAATATCTTTTCTGGAAGAGAACAATAAGGTGCATGTGTTAGTGAAGTGGAGCTTTGCTTACAGACAAGCCCGTAGGAGTAACTTTCAGATGTGGTACTTAGATAGACTCCGTTTTGAAAAAAGAATAAATGATTGTAAACTTATTCTAGATTCGATATTATCTGAGGAACATAGAAATAAAATATATTTGACACGTTTTAATAAAAATTGTATTTGATGTTTTACTTAATAAAATTTTAGTTTAGTAAATGTGAATTTTATTTGAAATTAATTAGCACATTAAGACTTTGTAATTTGTATCAGCTAAAGCATAAAGTGAGGAACAGAAATAAAACAAATTTAACTAAAATTTAATTTCAATTTAATTAAACAATATTTTTTTTATCAATCCATGTATTATATTTTTTATCAAGTCCTAACCATTTCACATAAACTTTGTTTCCTTTCCTTCTCAAAATCTTCTCAATAAGATACACATCGGTATGCTTTACTTTTAGTAATTCTTGCTCATAAAAACCACCCAGAATGTCCTGATTATCTTCGTCTTGAATTAAATATGTCCAAGGGTTTGTCATCTTAACTTCTTTAATGTGGAATATCTCATTTGACCAATTTGGTGTGTAACCTTTTGAAAATGCCTCTCGATGCTTGCTTATTCGTACGTGATCACCCACTTTAAACTTTGGAGATTTTATATCTAACGTTTTAGCATGAGTAAATGCAGATTTCAAGATTCTATTTTCATTTGTTTTATTTACTTGTTTTGGCTTCATTCCTATTGAAGAATGTTTTGTATTGTTATAATCTTTTACAATATCCGCTAATATATTAAACCATTTGTAATTTCCTTGAATGCTAAATATTTTCCACATATTATTCTTTAAAGTCCTGTTCACTCTTTCTACTATACTCGCTTTCAAATTGGAAAACGTGCTATAATGGTTAATTCGAAATTGTTGCATCAAATTTTGAAAATTTACATTGAAAAACTCTCTTCCTCTATCCGTTTGCAAGTTTTTTGGTGGAGTTTTTGCACTGATTAATATTTTTTTCATTGCCGCTGTTACGTCTTTTCCAGATTTAGATTTTAGCAGTTCGGCCCAAACATACTTAGAAAATACATTTATGGTAATCAAGATATATTTAAATCCCTTATTAAATTTGGCATAGGGTAACATTTCAACCAAATCAGCTTGAAAAAGATCATTTAACCCTTTCACTACCACCCTTCTGCGTTTGTAGTTTTTTCTAGCAGGTTTATGTAATTCATTAACGACTTGCTGTTTAACGGTTGTCATGACAACAAACTTGTTTATTCAATTTTAACGAAGATCACTTTCTATGTTTTGTAATAATTCGAAATATAACTTTTATATGTTTTTTCCCATTCATTCAATTTATCAATTTGTATTGTATAACTTTTTTCATTTAAAATTTTACTAATTTTAGTAATCTCCTTTTCTAACGCATTAAAGGATTTTTTTATCTCTCCAGTTAAGAAAGTAGTTGATCTACTATCACTATTTTTTAATTCCTCCTCTGTTTTATTTAATTCTTGTTCTAATTTCTTAATTACACTGGACATTATATTTTCCAAGGAAATATATTGTTGATTTTCTTCCAAAGTGAGTTGGTCAATTGTTCTACTGTTAAGAATGCTATTTTGATTTCTTTTTTTTCATCATCTAACCTTTTTATAAAAGTTCTTAATTGTTTAATTTTTTCCTTGTGTTTTTCAATTATTACTTCTCTTATATTTGTTTCCATTATTTTATTAATTTTGTTGATATCATCACTTAATTTTTTGTCTTCCTTTTTAACATGTTCATTTAAAAATTGCAAATCTTTACTTATTTGATTTAGCGTTAGCAACTGTTTATTAACGTTTTCAATTGAGGTATAGCATCCTTTAATCTGGTTCTCATACTTTAAAAAATTTTCATCAAAAACCTTAAGCTTTTTAGCAAAGATTTCATTATTTGTTTCATTTTCACCTAATCTCCTTTTTAAATTATTAATGTCACTTATTCTCTCTTGATTTTGTTTTGAAATATGGCGTCCAAATTTATCAACTGTCATGTTGAGCTTTCATTAAACAATAAATATGATTATATTTGATAGCTGTTATTTATAGTATTACTTTATCTTCTCTTAATTCTTCAATAATAGAGATAATCTCGTTACTATGAGCATTATTTCCCGCATCACTTGATGAAATTAATAAACGTAGCCTATCAACAATTTCGTTAACATTATTCCAGTATACATAGTCTGTATTTGATCTGTTTGTTTTCAAAATTAATCCCTTTCCTGTAGATTTGGCTCTAGTTGTTCTAAACGGAGGTTTTGGTTTGTTAAATGCTGTAACTAATCTTGGCAAGGTTTTTGTCTTTGTAATCCCCTTTCTTTGTAAATATGGTCCTATTATTGTAACATATTTGTGTGATGTATTTCCTTGAACTTGTTCATTTGAATCAAAATTCCTACGATATACATTTGTTTTAGCTAGAATGTTCATGTAATTATCTAAATCTTCCTTCTTATAACCTTTCGGTTCTTTTTTGAAAAGCAATTCGTATAAACCTGGCGTGCCTGTGTACGTTATTCCTCCCACTTTAATGTCTTTTCCAATAATTTCTACCGGTATCTGTGTTAAACCAAAAGAAAACTTATCCGTTTCGAGGTCATGAACTATTCCATAATAATGGTCAAATTTATGTTGTGTATCTTTCACACCCTCATCAATATATGATCTGGGTAATTCATGAAAATCTGCTAAGTAATCTTTATATGATGGTGTACCAACATAGGTTTGAATTGTTTTTCTAGTTTGTTCCAATATGTCTGACAAGTTTAAATTTGTTGTTGTGTCACTAGAAGGATCTGAAGTTTCTGCTATAACAGTTGATGACAATGGTTGTACTACAGGAGAGGAAGAAGTGATACTACTGTCATTTAAAAATGTTGGTAGTTCTGTAGGGAGTGACGGAGTTTTTCCTGTTTTCTGAATATTTTTCGTCGGAGTTGATGTTTTATAAAGCTTTGTAGGTGTTTTGAAATCTTCATACTTTGAAACTCTTTCTTCTTTTAAATCGAATGGTTCGGATTTACCAATACTTGAAATTAGCTGTTTAAGTGGTTGTGTTATTGGTCTATAAGTTTGTTCTAATTCGGACTGAGCAGAAGAAGTAGCTAATTTCAAGCTTTGATATTTCTGCTTCACGGCTTGTCTGGATCTTATTAATTCTCGAGCTAAACGTTTATCCATGCTGTACAAGTTTTAAATGAAATAAAACTGCAAATTTTTTACTTTTATAAATATATAAAGGAATCGAATTTACTCCTATATCTGCCGTGATTTACTTCACAATCTTTGTCAATTACAAGAAAGCCATATGGATCCATCCAACAGTTAGCACAAATATTTTTAAACTGATCAAATGTCATATCTAATATACAGTGGTCATTATATATATGTTTTAAACTCAAACAGTCCTGTTTAAATAAAATTAATAAGTTTGCATTTTCTCGAATTAGACGTTTAAGGATTGAGGAATATCCTTGAAAAATAAAAAAACAATCGGTGTTTCTATGCCTTCCATGCGTGAAATAGTCCCTAATAATAGATTGATTATGACAAGGAATATCATCAAAAATGATAACGGAATTTGGCTTTATCTCATGAGGTGAAATAATGTTCTCATCGCTATCATATTCAAAGTATCCAATTTCTTTCATAGGTTTTAACAACTTTCTTAAATATTCAAATTTTGGTTGATCTAATGACTTTGAATAAACATAGACATTTTCAAACCTAATTCCATTTGGATGCTCGAGCAGTGTAAGCATAACGTTGGTTTTACCGCTACCACTGCAACCAACTATAAGCCCTCTTTTTGAACCACCGCAAAATAAGTCACCATGCTTTCTCAACTGTTTACTTAAAATTTTTTCATCATGATTATTTACTGGTAATGAGAATTTTTGTTTTTCAATCCTCATTCTTAATCACACTAGTAAATATTTTTAGCTGTAAAAGTATTTATACCAGAAAAATGTCAATGTGCTTTTAGTATAAAAAGAACTTCAATGACTGTGGGTCGCCATAAGTTGAAAAAAACTATTAAAACACGTAATAGAAAAGGCTCTGGTTTAGTAAATAAATTAATTAGCAAACTACCTTTCGAAGTTCATATACCAGGATATAATTATTGTGGTCCCGGCACCAACTTGGAAAAAAGATTAACTAGAGGTGACGTTGGTATAAATCCATTGGATTCCGCTTGCAAAGAACATGATATATCTTACTCTCAGACTGAAGATTTATCAAAAAGACACATATCTGACCAAATATTAGAAAAAAAAGCCTGGGATAGGGTAAAAGCTAAAGATTCTTCTATTGGTGAAAAAATTGCAGCTTTAAGTGTTGCAGGAATAATGAAGGGTAAAAGAAAGTTCGGTTTGGGATTAAAAAATACAAAAGGGGGTAAACTTAAATTGAGAAAAAAACGTATCATTCGAACGCCCAAAAAAATTGGAGGATTTCTACCTCTTTTGTTTCCCATTCTTGGCGCCCTGGGTGCACTAGGTGGAGGCGCGGCAGGAATTGCTAAGGCAGTAAATGATGCTAAAGCAGCTAAACAGCAACTAGAAGAAATACATAGACATAATATTGCAATGGAAAATGCTTCTAAAGAAGGGAAAGGATTATATATTAGACCATATAAAGGAAAGGGACTATTTATTAGACCTTATAAAGGAGGATCCGTCAAAATGAAAGCAATCAGACAAAAAAAAAACTCAAAATAAGTTTTCCAAAAAGAGCACTTACGAACAATGATATTATAAAATATGTAAAGCTGTTAAAAATAACTGGCTTTAGAGGTGTTTTTATGCTCGATGAACTTCCAAAAAAAATTAATCTGAAAGAATGTGGTATTGTAAATTTGGATAAAAAACAAAATAAAGGATCTCATTGGACTGCTTATATTAAAAATAACAAAAATGTAATATATTTTGATAGTTATGGAAATTTAAAACCACCTTTTGAACTTCTCAAATATTTTAATTCGAATGGCAAAGTGGATGTATTTTATACTTATGAAAATAAACAAAAATTTAATTCATATAACTGTGGTCAACTATCCCTAAAATTTTTGCAAAAAAATATATAAACTCATTATTTATTGTAATATCTCATTCATAAATAAACTGCAATGTCTACCACAATTGCCATATCAGGAAACAGTTCTGTTTTGTCTGCTGATTTTAATCCGCCCATATATTTAGAGGATGAAAAACAATATTACCTGGGTTTAGCTGATTTTGAAACGTTTATGACTATCCCCAATATAAAAGAAGGATATAATAAATTTTATATAGATAAAAAAGTAATTGTTATTCCCGACGGAACTTATGACATTACAGATATAGAAACATACATAAGAGAAAGTATAGAAGATTTATTTCCGAATGAAAAAATTTTTTTTCTTTTAAAAGCAAATGTTAATACTCTAAAAACTTTTTTAATGTGTAGTAGAATAATTGATTTTACCAAGGAAGATTCGATAGGAAAAATGTTGGGTTTTAATAGCAGGATACTAGAAGCTATGAAAGAGGAAGAATCAGATAATGTTGCAAAAATAACTAAGGTGAATGCTATTTGTATTGACTGTAATATTTGTGTCGGTTCTTACAATAATGGTAAACCTGTTCATATTATTCACCAGTTTTATCCAACTGTAGCTCCAGGGTATAAAATAGTTGAATCTCCTTTGCCCATTTTGTATTTTCCAGTTAGCGTCAAAGCAATTAACAATATAACAGTTAAAATAGTTGATCAAGACGGAGAACTTATCAGTTTTAGAGGAGAAACTATAACAGTAAGGTTACATTTACAAACAAGTGAAATATAAAATGGTAGTTAGATATAATAGAGCCCTTGGGATGAGACTTGCCCCTACTACTATCAACAAAGTAAAAACTTATAAAAAGAAAAAGCCTAAACAACAGTTCAGTATCAAATCCAACACCAACAAGTTAAGACGAGATAATCGTAAATTTCTCACATCCTTGGGTTTCACTGTTTTAAAATAATGAACATATTAAACGTAAACGAAAAGCTTTATGTAGACAATTCCATCGTCAGTTCTGAGCTTCACACATATCAACCATATATTTCTTCAAAATTCGATTACAATGATGAAATAAGGATCCCAATTCAAGAACTCGATGCTTACACTCTACCATCAGATAGTTTACTTTATATCGAAGGAAAATTAACTAATACAGAAGGTAAATATAAGAAAGAATTGCTATTTATTAACAATGGTATAGCCTTTTTGTTCAGAGAAATCCGCTATGAACTAAACGGAATTACTATAGATTCAATAAGAAATGTTGGATTAGCATCAACCTTAAAAAGCTACCTTTCTCACAATACCAACGAAAGTTTAAAACTGGAAAATGCAGGTTGGTTTCCACATCGGAAAGAAGGTGATACAATTTTAGTTGATAATGATGGAAAATTCTCCGTATCCATACCACTAAAAATGCTTTTAGGATTTTTTGAAGATTACAGAAAAATTATTATGAATATGAAACAGGAATTGGTTCTTATTAGATCAACTGATGATTTAGATGGTGTTATTTTCAAAGAAGATCCGGCACACCTTGTTACTGCTCCTGACACTCCATTGGTTACTTTCGATAAAATTTATTGGAAAGTTCCTCACATTCTAGTTGATATGCCACAACAACTTGCTCTATCAAAAATATTAGAATCAAATAAAGATATATTGATAGGATTCAGGAGTTGGGAACTTGTTGAATATTCTTCTCTAACCGAAACAACCCGTCACACATGGCCGGTAAAAACAACTAGTAAACTAGAAGCTCCTCGTCATGTTGTGATTGGCTTTCAAGAAAACAGAAAAGGGAAAATTGTTAAAGATATGAGTAAATTTGACAATATTACCTTGTCAAATATTAGAGTATATTTAAATTCTGAAAGATATCCTTATCACGATTTGTACTTAAATTTCGAAGAAAACAAATTTTCTGCTTTATACGAAATGTTTGCCAACTTTAGACAGTCTTATTATGGTGTTCCAAATGAACCCATTTTTAATCCTGAACAATTCAAAAACATTAGTCCTATTACACATATTGATTGCTCCCATCAAAAAGAAACAATTCAAACGGGATCCGTAGTAATGAGAATTGAATTTGAGACACACAATGCAATTAAAAAAGATACTTCTGCTTATTGTCTTATTTTACATGACAAATTATTTAGCTACAACCCTCTTACTAAAATTGTGAAACAATTATAAACTTTATCCCCACTATTTTCATATTTCGATTTAATTTAAAGAAATTTTCAAAAGCTTTTAGTTTTAATCATGACATCAAAACTACAACTACAAATTGAAAAATTTATTTTTAAAATTAATCAACTGAAAGAAGAAATTGCAAATTATTCAAGTAAAAAAAGTCTCATTAAAAAATTTGCTGCTTTGAAAATATGAGATTGGTTATAGATATTCAAGGATTCAAAGATGAAAAAAATAAATTTATACCGAAAGAGCTTGCAGCTTTTGATGGTTATGAAATGACTCATTACATTTTTAAAAAGCCTTTTCCAATGGAGTTTCTTTCACCTGATTGTCACAAGCAGGCGGTATGGTTAACGAAAAATTATCATTGTATACATTGGAATAATGGATTTACTCCATTACATCATTTCCCAAAAATAATTGAAACACTTACGAAGAAAGCAGATTTTGTTTTTGTAAAAGGAAGCGAAAAAAAGGATTTTATACAGAAATATTCTAAAAAGCATGTGATTGAAATAGATGAACAACCAGCTCTAAAGCTAATGGAACCAAAATGCTTCTATCATTCAAAATCACCTTGTATGTGTGCTTTGACAAATGTGTTATTTTTATATGACAATTGTTTTATGAATGAATAAAAATATAAAAAAAAACTTAATTACCTTTTTATTTTGCATTAACCAACCATGATTGAATACAATTAATATGATACCTTAAATCTAATTTTCTAAATTCATTTAAAAGTTCATACTCATTTTTATATTTTAAATAATCATTACAAAATTTAGCGGCTAATTTACATTGTTTCATTCGATCTATATTATTAACATATGCTGACAAATCTTGTGCTTCTGCGTCTTCTTCGCCTACAATTGATAAATATTGGAAGTATGCTGCAGATATAATAAACTCTTCATACATTTCAGTAACCATTTGCTCCATTGTAAATATTATTAAATTTATTCTTCCTTTTCAATTTCTTGAAGAATAGTATCCTCGTCAATAAATTGCTTCAAGTCTTTTAAATAGTAACCAAAGCCAATATCTTTTAGATCTTGAATAAGTTGAAAAAAATTTAATGTTTCAATGTATTTGTTGCAACAGAGGGCAGCCTTTACGAATTCCTCAGATTGATTACAATAAAAGTCTATCCACTCCGGACCACTTGCCATACAATATGAGAAATAGGTTTTTGAAAGATTACTAAATTTCTCCTCTAATAATTTAACTGCAATCAGCAACTCAGCCATTTCATTTATTTAACATAATATTTTAAATATGTAGGGGGACGTCTCTTGCGAATAGGATTAACTTTCTTTGATAATACCTGTTTTTTATCTTCGTATAATTGAAACCTCTTTTGGGTTGCAATAATAGCAGGTATAAATTGGCAATCTTCTCCTATAAATTCTATTAGGTGGCTTAATTCTCCTACAAAGTATGATTTCCCAAATGTATTGAAAAACGTAGTAAGGCTTATAATTCCTTCTAAATAATCATCACAACAGTCAATTGCTTCCAAATAATCTCGTTTCAGTGGATAAAACAGCTTGGTGTATTCATCTTTCGAAATCACTTCAAAGAAATTGAGATATTTAACTTTTAACTGTCTGATAGTTGTAGTTAATTTTTCGCGATTACACATAATTCACTTATTACTTGACACATTTTTTCTTTTTGTTTTATACAAAATTGGTGGAAAAATTCAAAAATAACTTTTTACGCAACTCGAGCACAGCTTAGTAAATGTGTCTCGGCATACTAAAATGATCATGATGCACCTATTTATAAGACTTAAGAATGCAAAATCAAATGTGGGAGAACAAAGAGAAAAAATTAAAAATATGATGCGAATGAGAATAAAAGGGGAGGAAGTTAAGAATGAGGGACATGAGAGAGAGGAAGAGGAGGAGGAGGAGGCGCTCCCCTATTATAACTACTGACGACGCGTCTCTGGACTGAGAGTATTAATTCTTTAAAAAATTAGTAAATTTGATCAATATTGAATAAAATTTTAGTAACAGTACAACTCAAACAAATTAAATTGATAGTGTTCTTAAACACAATTTGACATATGAAAGTCCAGCTACTGTTTTGGGGTCCGGCGTCGCGTCAACAATGGTCATGGCATACCCTTATTTTAAGGGAACATGAATAATGAATTTGGAGTAACATGATAATAATGACTCACTGGTAGGAGTAATAGGTATTTTTACTTGATTAAAAATATATTGATAATGTGGGCCTTATATATAAGTCGTAGAAAAAATTACCTAACATAAAAAATATTAATGGATTTGAACTACTTAAGGAATTGACTCCAAGGTCGTCATTTCTTTTCCGTTGCATAATAGTAATTATTCAAAGTTACTGTTTCTAATCTGTTTACTAAATCACAACTTTTAAGTATCAGTACCTTCTTGAACTTTGCAGAGACTACTCCATTACGTTCAAATGTACTCCTATAACGTATTGCTATAAAGTAGAACAAGTCGTTGCAGAGTAGAAAAAGTTATCGTCTACTGTTACTTTAAACTGGCTATTACCAGTCGTTATTCTTCTGTTGCAACTTAGAAGTAAGAATTGCAGTAAATATTTACTACAAGTAAACTATTACCTCTTGTACTTGAGGTTCCGGAGATAGGGGGCGTTGGTACGAGATTCTGTCGTTGATTTTATAAGGACAGTGGCAACAACATAGAGAACTTAAAAATAAAAGTGTCTCTGGGCAATAAAAGAGTAATGGTTCGGCCATATTGCTGCTAAAATCGTTTTGTTTACTTCTCGCCTATGTGGGTTTCTTATGAGGTTTGTTGTTTTAGTGTCTCATTTTATCAATTTTTGTGATTATTAAAATGAAAATTGATTCAAACAAGAAGCTCTCAGCCATTCGCCATATGGAGAAATGTATTTAAGCCTGGTTCACCTGTTTTTAGCTTGTAATTATAAAGTGTTTGTGACGAATGTGTAAATGACTATAACCGTAAATGCCTTAAGTTTAAGTTTACTCCAAGAAAAGTTATTAAATATTGCACATTATTATATTTTGGTTTTATTTTGCTGTAAAAGACAATATTGTTTCATGTCTTAGTGTATGTTTTACTTCATTCAGCACCTCAATTTGAGGTAGAAGCACTCTAAGATTAGCATAAAAAAAACTTTATTTTGTAGACCTTCTTCAGTACATATTACATTACTAAATTCACTTGGCATACAACTCTGATTAATCGCTTGCACAAACACTGTTATTTGTTAAAAATGTAAATGAAAAAGTAAGTTTGTACTAGATAGTTCGAATAGATTATTAAAGAAAAACATTAACATAACCCTACATTTACAACTGACGCTGACAGATGTTGTCAATATAAAAGTAGATTAGTTTAGTCATATTTTGCGAAAAACTAACGATAATATGGGTGCCACTATTTAAACCTTAGAAATTTTGCATCAATTTGGCTGGTGGGTTTCTATTGTTGCCACTGTCCTCTTAGATTAAATACACAGAAAGATACATAACCCATATACCAAATACATTGAGCGTTGTGACTCAAGGATAACCTAGAAAATGCGGTAGGGGAGTATAACGTGTTTATTTACAAATTGCTATTTATAAACACGAACCACAGGCGGAGTGAAATTATGATAGTTTGAATGGATAAAAATATTTAAATATCTAGAGTGAGAGATTTTTCGATGTAATTATAGGTAAACAGCACAATTATATCGCTTCAACATATAAAGTGTTTATTTGAAAACTTAAATTTATCGGAATCCATTTGGGCGGCATGTTTTACAGGAAAACCTAGATACACTCCTTTACATTTTAAAATGCCTTTAGATTTCGCATATTTTGATAGCAAAATGTAAGAGAATTGAAAACTTAACCTAAACTCATGATAAAATACGTACTCTACTTAATATTCTTGGCACATTTTGGAAGTTCATAATGTACTTTCTATTTTACATTACAATGTACCAATTTAAGTAGAAAGGTTTTATATACAAATGTGATTCACACTCTTTTAGGGTGTTTTCTCTTAAGTTTTTTAAACAAGAACTAAAAGCGAGGCAGTTTCCTTTTAATAAATAAATACACATATGAATTTAATTTATTGGTATTTACTATTTAAAAAGTGTATAAAACTAATGCAACTTTTAGAAACCTTACATTTGATACACAGATACAAGAATAAGTAAAAAATATATATTTCAGAATTTTTGTACATTATTTTTAATTAATTTAGGCACGAGAAAATTGATAGGTAGAAAATGCTGTCTTTTCTTGCAAAAAAATAATGGGTTTTTGTAAACTACAAATGAATTCTTAAATGGGAGAGAAAAAAAGGTTTTGTGTAATTTGAAAGAGGTTCCTTTTATTAAAAAAAAATATATACATTAAATACAAACATTGTACAAGTCGAAATTATCTTTTACCCCACTTTCACAGCCAAGTTACCTCTAATGCTACATCTACTAAAAGAATAACAAGTCTATAAGTTTTAAAGCATGAAGTAAAACAGATGTCTGCCTTTTTAGACAGTATATCAGACAGAAAAACGTGGGACTACAAGATCAAACTAGGTAAAACGTAACAAAAAAAAACGTTTTTCTCAAATAAAAACAGGAACTAATTTTATGTTTTTCTTAAGAGTAGTGTTTTTTTTTCATTTTCCATATTAGATAAAAGTTTTCTTGCATAATAAGAATAACGCAGTTTTTGCTTCAAAAGAAACTGTGCCTTTCTTTTCGAATATAACCTTGCTATAAGAATATATTTTAAGAATAATCTTTTCCGAGAATAAAACATTATAATTTATTTAAGAAAGAATATTGTTTTCCCTCAAAATAAGCTGATTTGAATAAAAACTTTGAAGAAAAATCCTTTTCTTCCTAAAATATTATTTTTTCAGTGTGTACATAAACACCAGAGAATCTTATATACTTTACAGATAAAATCAAGCAATAGCTAATAATACAAGACTATATATCCTACATAACTATTTTAACACATAAAAGATAACATTATCGTATTTCTACATATAAGCTTGTTTTTCAAATTTTTCGATTTTACATTAATGCTACTTAATTCGATCTTATTGTAATTGTTATATAAATTCCAAATGTTATCTATTTTATTTTTAAGTGTGACTAAATCAGATTTTTAGGCATAAAGAAATATTTTATCTTTAATGCCCTGTATATCTCTAATTAGTAACATGGCTATTATGTTATTGAAAAAGTATAAATAAAGATACGAGACGTCGCACAGAAATTAATCAGTGTGTTTTGTGTACCTTCTCCTAACCAATGAGTTTAAAAATGTTTATTTGAAGTGTTATTTATTTTAAGTCAGGCTCAAAGTTTTCAAAATCTAGGTTAAAATGTCGAACGTCCCTAATAAACGAAACAAGTATCGAATTCTATTATAATTAAAATTTTACTAAAATCATGGAGCACTGTACAAATCTATATCATATTTATGAAAATCATTAATACAAATTATCAAAAATGAAAAGAACTAGTAGAACTGAACTTTGTTTCTAGAATAAAGTCACATAATATTATTAACATTCATTAAAATGAACAACTTCGTATCGAAATAGCCTGACGAGAAAAAAAAATGCCTTATTAAGACATACCCAAATTAGTTTTTTTGTTTAATTATGATTCAACAGTTCTATAAGAAAAATATTTAAAATGACACCATCATGCCATTCCATATTTATTTATTTAATATGTTGGCAATGCTCTAAATACTTCTTAAAAAATCGTCCAACTTGATCAAATCTTCCGGGAGTAATCGATGTATATAGAACCATGATAAACGGTCCGTGTAGATTCAGATGTTCCAAGGATATTTCTGTAACAGTTGTAGTTGAACTATCTTCTGATCTAAAAAAATTAAATATGTTTAGGTACAAAGTGACTCTCTATAAAGTAGTGAAGAGATCAGAGCATATAGTTTAAAACATATTCGATGTAATACCTGCTGACCTAAGAAGGTATAATATTTAAGTGCTTTAAACTATACGCTCTCATAGAACCATTTTAATAATTTATATCTTTGTTATGCTGGGTAGTTAATCATTGTTGGAAATCACACGTAAATTTTAAACTACCTAAAATTTGTTTTCGTATGATGTTTACTACAAAGTTGTCATTGATCTGTTTAAAGCTCCCTAAATGATAAATGCACATATCGAAGAATTTTTCATAAAAATAGAACGTATTACTTAAGCTTAAAAAAGAAATTTTCTATATCAAGAGTTCGATTTATTAGCTGCAACTTTATTTAAATAATTTAAGATAGAATTGCCAAAAATTGTTCATTATTTGGCATGTATATGCTCTCATAGAACCATTTTAATGTTTTTTTATATTTTAATAACTTGTAAATTTTAAACTTCTTAATCTTAATGTGTTTTCCTATTATGTTTATTACAAAGTTGTCATCATACTGCTTAAAGCTCTCTGAATAATAAATGCACATATCGAATTTGTAATTTTTAGCACGCAAACTTAAGTTATTTAAATAAAATTGCGACTTTTGTTTCATAAATATAGAACGTAAACTGGTTTAAATATGCCTAATATTTCCAAAATGAAAATCAACAAAATTGCTGTAGTATCATGCATTCCATTTATTAGCTACAACTTTATTTAAATAACTTAAGATAGGAATGACAAAAATTGTTCATTTTTTATTGATTGATTAACAAAAACAAAAAAATAGTAGTAGTAAGGATTGTATTGACAACTGGTATGCTAGCCAACTGGAAAAACGATAAAAGTTGGTCCCGCTTTGTATCGAGAAGATTCCCGTCTGGCAAGCGTAATCTGTGCCATTTTTTTTTATTAAAAATATATATTAGTCAATACCTTCTCTTAAACAACTTTTCCTAACTTATCGTTTCGACATGATTCCAGAAACAAAGCTAGTTTACTTCTATAGTATTCTAGTAGTATATACATATACTATCAAGGTTGCATACGACTTTTTTACTAGAAACTAACTACTCTTGGAAGCACAAGCACTATTCAATTTTAGAAAATGTACATTAATGTTTTTTTTTATTTTTTTTGCAAAATAAAGACATAGTAAAATATTACAAAAAGAAAACAGTTTTTCAATGAAAAATAAAGGTAGAAAACTAATTACTATACCACATCAAAAAAACCAACAAGGTACTTACCTACTTAAAATTAGTTTTTTGGGAATAGCAGCATGGTGCTCTATAAAATCCTATCCTTACTAGTAGAGGGTCTTATAAAAAATTTGAAACAGGATTTAGTACAACAACCTTCAAAAGAAATGAAACATATTACATTTTAGAGATTTTCGGGAACACTTTAGTATCATATGGGTAAATCATACAAATAACAATGGTCAATTTGATTTTATGTAGCGCATACCCTGTTATAACAACTAACCTGCAATCTGCAGCAAATTCCTGGCCCAAAATCCGACTTGATTTCTTTATAACAAAAATCATTGGGTTGAAAATGCCTCGAACATACAAAATTCCATCTTTTAACAGTATCCATATTCAAAGGTTGATGATTGGGATATCGTATAATTGAAAACATAAGAATTAAAATATTACTTCATTTTTAAAGTTTCACAATTTAACGCTATGTGCCGACAATGGAACTTGCCTGTAGAAAGATAAACAAGCTCCAGTTTTCCGCACCTGACCACAAACAGTGCACTGTTTAGTGATTATGAGGCTATAAACAGAATTTAATTGTTCACAAAAACTACAAACACTAGAAAAAAACGCAAAAAAAAGTTGAGAACAACGCTAACCGATCTACGGAATCAATATGACAGACATCAGTGACATTGCCACCATGCTTTTCAATTGATTGACACCATGCTTTTCAAACTGATTTAATTAGCACCGGAAAGCAATAGAATATGAAACTAATCTACAAAGGGGGATTTTGTAAACAAACATATGTTTACGAGGCGGTTTGTGGGAAAATGATCACTCAGTCACGTTTTATTGTGTTGTTATGTATCTTCCTGTGTACTTAATCTAAGGTTCTTCTACAGTCATTGTAATTCGGACTACAGCTATTAATTAGTTGTGTATGTGTTGTGTTATCGTCTACGAGTAACAAGTTAAAAAAAAATAGCTTTCGTCACTCAGCCACATTTTATAGAAAATTAAAAATATCACAACTTGTTTATGTCATACCTAAACAAAACAACCTAAAGCGCTATTTTAATGAAAACAAAAAATAAAAACGAAACAAAGAGTTACGGTTATGATAGATGGGAGAATTATAGTAGTGACTCAAGTACCGCAACTCTCCGCATCCTACGACAAAACGCACTAAATTTTAAAGAACCGGCGGAATGTTCCCAAATCGTAACCGCTTGGTAATAATATACAGTATAGGTTTAATAAGAACTTCAGTGTAATTGGGTATAAGTGACAGTTGCGTATTTAAATAATCCAAAACTATAAAAGCGTGTGGGAGCAGTAGTAGAAACTTGATGTTAAGTACTTTTCTCAGTAAAGAAATGCAGCCAACCTAAAACTAAATTCCAATAGAACGCCATTGTTTATTTTCATCTCCCCTGTAAATATTTAGCTGTGATGTTTGTTTTTGTGAGTATAAAGATTAAAAACGCATACAAATCATCATTCTTTATAGTAAGATATTTAATGATAATTACTATTTAAACCAAAGTCCAAAATTACATTTTTGAGATTTAAATTGGCCAATATATTTGAGCAAAATGTATTGAAAATTACCGAATTTTAAAGGCGCGTAATTTTTTTACGACTATCAGCAGCATATTCACCAGAGAAATTGCCTGCGTTTTAATTTTAGGTCCTTAGCATAGCCAGAAAATTAAATGAAACGCATGTATCCTACCTCAAATACCAATAACGTATTCTATACGCTCTACACCAGGGGTGCTCAAACTTGAACTGCTGGCGATCTACCTCAATATTTTTAGACTACTTACGATCGACTCTGAGAGGCTGCAAGTATGTGTGATGCAGGGTTGTGGTACATACACGATACATACGTCCTACATACCTACCTACCTACCTAGGTAGGATGTACCGTAGCATATATAGATATTAGCTTTCCGCACAATATACATTGCTTTAGTCAAGGTTTGGGTTAGGTTTAGTTAGGTTCTTCTCTACAATATCAATGAAAAAACTCATAGTTATTCAAAATTGCGAGTTTATTGGTTGTTACAAAACAAAAGAGTTACATATGATGTTAAACTTAACTAAGGAGTGACTTTGGATGTTGAAGCGTGGCACTGCATGTCCTCAGCATACTTTTCATAAGATGGTACGTAACCACTGAGTGCTAATCGCAAGCATGATGACATGATCGTCAGTTAGTCGATTGCGATATTTTGATTTAATTATCTTCATTTCAGGAAATGCAGACTCGCACAAGTAAGTTGACCCAAACATTGCTGTCAGTTGAAGGGCGATTTGCCTTAGATTCGGATATTTATCTTCAGATATAAAACACCAGAAATTTGTATCAGATGCTGTAGCTCTGAGATGTATATCTGATATAATCTGCACCAACTCGTTTTCAACAGAACATGAGTTCATATTAAACTGACTTGCTATTTCAGTAGCTAATTCCTCAATGTTTTTACATGAAAAAGGATAACTCATAAATGATGCTACATTTGCCAATTTACTACAATCATAAAAACGCATTTTGAATTGTCCCAAAATATTTGATAATTCAGCCACATACGTATCATAATTCATTGAGGAATCCTTGCTTTCAAAGACGGAAAATGTCTCAGATCCTTTCTTTTCTGTTGATATATATATATATATATATATATATATATATATATATATATATATATATATATATATATATATATATATATATATATATATATATATATATATATATATATATATATATATATATATTGTAACAGTTTAATTTTGTTTTAAGTGCATTTCATTGTATGATTAATTTAATATTATAATCTACTACTTTAGTATTAAGTTTAGTGATTAATATGTACGCCTTGTTGGTTTGATACCTTAGATTTTAGTAGTTTTCTTATTAGAAGCGGTTACATTGTTCATATTTAAGCGAAATATAAATTCAACACCTTTTGCAGCAAATTTCAGTACACACAGTGTCACCTCTCGATAAGTAGTTAATTTTGTACCTATATCTGAACTCAAGTTATAAAGAAATAATTTTCAGTAAATGATATAAGTTTAGCGTTCGTTCATAGATGTCGCAAAAAAAATCAGTTCAAATATAATTGTTGGATTTATTTAATTTTGCCGAATTTAATAATTATATACTGTATAAGAAAAACTTCAAATAGCACTTTAGACAAACTATTTATTTCCCATATATTTTACAGAGTAGATATAAACTAAATTTTATTAATTTTGAAAACCTGTTTTCGAGTCCTTTATACAAGTCTTGGGATTTTCGTTTTCTTTGGCTAGATATGCTGCATTTTTAGATTCGAGCGTGTATTTTGTATAACTCTTCTGTCTCTGTAAAAAAAAACAAATCATTAGTACCCCAATAAATTCTTTGATATAAAGTCGATATTATGTATTAATATTGAACTGTAAATACTTGTATAAAAAAAAGGTTGCCTTGATAAATATTTCTTTTCAGATATACATAGGATTATTTTTAGACTATAGATACTATATATACACCACTTCATACTTTCTCTTAAATCTACATTTTATTATTCGTGTTTCCTTTTGCTGTGAATATGTAACATATAAAGGTATTTTCATTTAAGTTAGACATAAATAAACCAAAGGTATTTCTCGATTCAATATTAATATTCTTACCTTTTTTTTCTGAGACTATATAAACTACAGCCTTCTTATAATTTCTATCAATGTTTGATGTTCCGAAATTCAGTTCGACTTTTGTTTTGTCCATAGTTGCATAATTACTTGGAGCCTAATATAAACTGAAATTTCGTTACGTCTGCGTCTGATGCATTTCCTAAAATAGTTAATAATTGTGTGAATAAATTCCTATTTTATGGTTAAATAATGAGTTTATACAGTTGGGAAAATTCTATTAAATTAAACTCAACTTACGTTTCATTTTTTTTCTTGACTCTTTGGTACTCTACTCCGGACTAATATTTGACTTTTCTGAGTGGTCCTTTTCCATTAGTACTAGAGTAATTAATTAAATATTATTTGTTTATTTACGTTTCTATTTCGCCTAGGCGTTGCTTTTAAATTTCAGGTTAGTTGTTTCTGTCAATGTTATTATTGCGTCGTCTCGGAACTTTTAGGATCTATTCGGCTAAGACTTCCATATTAACTTATTCTCGGAACCCTCCATCCGGTACTTCCTCATATCCAGAGCGCAGGCTTCTTTTTCGCTGTTACCAAGTGTATTTCTGCATTATTTCCTGTATCTTTCTCAACCAATGGAGAGTCGTTTTTCTTGTCTAACATGTTAATCATATCCTTGTTTTATTCCGTCTATGTGCTCTTTTGGCAAGGTTGTTAGCACCTGACATACTCTAGCCAATGGTATTCCGCCACCTTAGTTAACCAAAGTTCTAGATGGAAAGGAAGCTGGGGGAACACATTTTTCACTTTTCTGGTCACCTGCAGATAAACCACAGGTCTTCAGCGCGGGTCTGAGGAAATAATCTAGGAAAATCTTGGAAATCCGTTAGCGGGATTTTTCGGGCACATTATAGTTTGCACTGTGAGTGTTATTTTTCGTGCTAGAAAATCTCTCTAAGAGAGGATTTGAGCTGAAGATTGGACCAGACCGCCATTTTCCATGCCCTTGTACTTGGCACGTGAAACCACTTTTTGACTAGAACTGAGTGACCCTATTGGATAGGTAATTTGCTTTAATATCATTTATCCTGAAAAGGGTATCTTTTTTTCTTAAATTTTGCTATTCGTAATTTGGTAACTTTTCTCATTTTTTTTTTTTTTTGAAATTAACTTTTGCTCGGGTGAGACGATTATTTTTTTGATGCAACGGGGGTAGTTTTTATATATTTTTTTTTGAAATCTTAAAAATTAAATGCAAGTGTAACGAATTCATGCGAAGATAATTTTTAGTTTGTATTTCGTCGAACATCTTTTACCTCAGTAATTTGATTCATTTTCCTATTATATTAACCATATTTTGTGGATCGTAAATTGGCTCTATTTTATTTTAAAATAAAACCACAATATTTAAGCAGCTTGCATAGTGTGATTTGATTACTGCATTCGTTCTTTTTAATAGATAATAAACAGATTAATAAATGGCTTGCAGAGGTTTTCAGTAACAATTAAGTATGACGTAAATTGCTTTTCTTTTAGTTTATGGTTTTTCTTTTGCATTTTGATTTGCGGCTGGAAAATAATTAGTTAAATAAAACCCCTTTTTTAAGCTGGTTATATTATAATTTAAATATATTTGTGCCTTTTGATTTTTCTTATTGCTGCCTTATTATATCTATATTTTTGGTTAAGTATTCTCACAACGTTTCGCTTAAATATTTGCTATTCTTCAGGTCTATACTTCTTCTTTTGTTAAGATTTTGCTATTTTTTTTTTCATTTTATTCTCATTTCTATTTAGATTGGCCGAGGTCAGTCTAAATTTTCTATTTATTTTATACGGGAAATTGTTATAGTAATCGATTTTGTTACAAATTTATTTATTGTAAATTGAATTTAGTTATTGGAGTCAGTTATAATAATGTGCTTATATTTTTCTTACCCAACGTTTCGATTAATTTTAGGTCATCATCAGGGCCTAATTTTTTTTTAAGTATTAGAATTATTTTTACTTTATTATGTATTTCTAATTTAAATCATTCGGATTCAGTCGAAACCTTGTATTTATTTTAGTGTTAACGCTGGTTATTGAGATTGTATTTGATAAAGTAAATTTTTAGAATTTTCCTTTCCGGTCTTAGTTTGTATTTGTGGATTTGTTGGATTTATTGAGAACGTTTCGACTGAATTTTCGATACCCATCAGGGTATTTTGTGCTTATTGATGGTATCTTTAGTGACTTCATTTTAAATTATTTAATTGTATTTTTTTTTATTTTGTTGCTTGCGGTTTTAATTTATTTACAGAAAAGTTCTGATTAATGTCTTGAAATTAATTAAATATTTTTTTATACTTCTCGGTAGGACTAAATTTTTAAAATTAAATTATTGTTCTGACTGTTCAGTTCATTTTGAATCAGTAGAAACCTTTTGGGGATTTTTTTTTAAATTAATTAAAATTATTTGGGTTTTCGTTATAGACTTTGAATCACTATGAAAAATTCTAGAAAATTTTTGTTTTCATAGGGTTCAAGTCAGGGGCCAACTGTTAGTCACGGTCCTAATTTCAACTCAGGGGCCAACTGTTAGTCACGGTCCTAATTTCAAGTCAGGGGCCAACTGTAAGTCACAGTCCTAATTTCAACTCAGGGGCTAATTACAACTGCAAGTCACAGACAATTTCAAGTCACGGGCTTAACTTCAAGACTCGGGACTAATCCCATGTCACGGGCCTAGTTTGAAGTTAGGAGCGTCTCAGAACTTCCAGGTGCTGCTGGATTTGGTGACACCTATTGTTTACATTTTATTTTTTTTCCTTCTTTTATACCGTAACTGATAATAGATTTTTTTTTTTACTATATTTGTGTTTTATTTAGCTCACTCTTTTTCTTTTAAAGTATCAAGAGGAAGCAAGTGCCGCAAAGATCAAGGGGCTTTCCAATTTAAGCCGTTATAAATTGGTGGCGCTCATTTCTTTTTTTTTCTCTTTTTTTTTTTAAGATTTCTTAAGTTTTCCCACGCCCTACTCTCCGGGTTAATTGAGCTAGGGCATCTACATTGCACGCTCTGTTGACCACGAGCTGTAATCTTGATACCTTTTTGTGAATTTATAATAAAACAGTAATAATAATTATTAAATAAGAGCGTAGCAATCTTGTACCTCGGTTTTAAGAAAATCCAGGGTTACAATATATATACGTATATATATATATATATATATATATATATATATATATATATATATATATATATATATATATATATATATATATATATATATATAAATCATAAATGATGCTACATTTGCCAATTTACTACAATCATAAAAAAGCATTTCGAATTGTCCCAAAATAATTGATAATTCAGCCACATACGTATCATAATTCATTGAGGAATCCTTGCTTTCAAAGACGGAAAATGTCTCAGATCCTTTCTTTTCAGTTGATCTATCATAAGTTGCAATTTACTTTTGAATGCGTTTACTGCGCTAATCATCTCATTAACAGTTTTTACTTTACCTTGAAGCTCCAAGTTAATGGTGTTTAAGTGCATTGTGATATCAGTCAAAAATGCCAAATCAGTCAGCCATTTTTCGTTTTTCAACATCTGAGTGTCATCACCTCTTTCGTCTAGAAAAGCTGTTATTTCGGGCAATAATTCTTGAAACCTTTCTAGGAATTTTCCGCGAGTCAACCACCTGACGTCCGTGTGAAGAACTAAATCAGTGTGTTCAGCTGACTCTCTATCTTCCAACTGCAACTTAATGACCCGCCGTTGCAAGCTACGTGTACTCTGTGGCGGAAAATCCTTTTCATAGTTTTTATGAACCGTTTTAAGATGCCTCTCTAACTTCACCATACAAAACAAAAATTCTTCCTCCCAATCGTTATTAAAATGATACGTTTTAGATTTCTTCGCTGCACTCATTTTGTATTATTTAATATTAAACTTTGTATCGACGTAGTATTGCCTTCAAGTTGCAATTCAGAATGACTCCAATTCCTGCAGGCGCAACATTTATATTGGCGTGAACGAAAGTCTCGAATATTCCCGTCAAACGCGCCGCCCGAAATTTCTAGAAAAGCGGCAAGAATAAAAAACGCGGTTTTTCTTTGACAAGTACCGCGCGTTCCTTTGATAAAGCCATCTTTTGCCGCTAGCAGAGTGTTATTTTATTACGTAATAAATTTTTGTAGTTTAGTTAAGTACCCACTTATTAAAAAAAATTTTCTTCTCGAGATCTACTCAAAAAGCACTCGCAATCGACCGTTTGAGCACCCCTGCTCTACACCATATTCCCAATATGAGTGTTTGTAGTCGCCATAACTGTTTTGTTTGTATTAAAACGAACCACACATATTTTTAAAATGGACGAAATAAAGACAGAAATAAGGAAGAGACGAATAGGGTGAATGATTACTATTCGGCTACTTAAATGGAACTACACAATTCCGTACTATCTACGTAATAGTCAAAGTCACAGTTACATGCTGTTCACGAAATAGTTACCCTAAAATTGTTCCCCATTTTGGTAATGACTACGTAGTCTCAGCTTCAACAGAACGTATATATATATATATATATATATATATATATATATATATATATATATATATATATATATATATATATATATATATATATATATATATATATATATATATATATATATATATATATATATATATATATATATATATATATATATATATATATATATATATATATATATATACATATATATATATATATTTTTAACTAGATTTTCATGGGTATTTGGTTCATTAATGGTAGTTAAAACAGCATACTTTATATCAATGTTTATATTACAAACATTTCGAATAGGATCTTGTCTTTATCAGTGCTAATGCGGTCACTCATTTTATATTACACATTGCAGTGGCGTGCTGATATTTTAGGGGGCCCCCTTCGCAAGACGTTTTTGGGGAACCCCTGCATAATTTCCTCAAAAAAATAAGTAAACAAAAATGTCATTTTGTCATATATATATATATGTATATATATATATATATATACTTATATATATATATATATATACGTATATATATATATATATATATATATATAAAAAATATATATATATATATATATATATATATATATATATATATATATATATATATATATATATATATATATATATCCCGGTGTGTCAACGATATCGTTTTACACGATGCCATTCAATTGTTTTTTAGGTTAGGATTTTTTTATTTGGGTTAACGAAATATGGTATTAAGACACATATTTTTCATGAAAAAACAATTGAATATTACTGCCAGTTTTTCCGATATCAGAACCAAGTTAAGAATTTCAAATGGAACCCTGTATATTATTTTACATAGTTTGATAGAGCTTAGAATTACCTTTTCAATGACATATCACACGTTATATTTTTTTTCAAAATGGCGGACCAGGAAGCGCTTTTTCAAAATTCAATATGGCGGTCGTTTCTCGATACCGATGAAATTTTTGTTTAACAAATTATTAAAATATTAAACAAAATCGGGTTTTCAATGGATTTTAATCAAATTTAAAATCAAATTTTTAAGTTATCACAAAATGGGATAAGTTTAATTTTTTCTCTAAAATGTGAACTTTTTCTTAAATTTTCTCAAAGATTTTAAATAGAAAGTTATATTTATTAAATATTAGTATTAAAGTATATCTTATTAGCTACACGAAACCTCACAACAAGCCGTATTTTTGCTTTTTGTTTCAGAAAAAATTGACAAAACCTTGCCGATATACATTTTTCCTAATACATAACATGAAACAAACACACACATATTATTAATCAGAAAATCCTGGAATATTTTTTATTGTTTATTGATAAGTAATTTTGAGTAGGGGTAATACAGGCATTCAACATCACCTCCCCTCCAAGACGTACTGCTCATGCGCGAGTATAGCAGGGGCGGTCCTGGGACACCTCGATGGCATCTTGACCACCGATCGGTCCCAGGAGCTCTTCGGCTCACCTGCCTGCAAGAAGTGTTTACCTGTCACTTTTGTGCACCTGTCTTTTGCGTGCCACCTGGTTTGCACAGGTAGGTGTGATTTTTGAAAAAAACTTCCAAGAAGCGAGCTTCGCGTCATCACAAGAGCCGAGCCTCGCCTCGCCGAATTCCCAGAATTGTTTTTCTGTTAATTAAAATGAATATGTTCGACGTAAGACTAGAGGTCAGGTTCGCAGATAAGAAAAGGTCGAGTTCCGAGAATTGTTTTTCTGTTAATGTTCGACGTAAGACTAGAGGTCAGGTTCGCAGATAAGAAAAGGTCGAGGATGTAGATAAGGAGATGTTTGTGTAGTATTGAGATGAGCAATAATAATGTTGTTATAATAAATAATATTTGTTTCGAATAATAGCTTATACCAGGGGATAAAAAACGTATAGCACTTAAAGTAATTAATATATATGTAAAATGCAGAGGATTTAATAGCAGTCGATCACGAACCAGACTGGTGGTAATATATGCCTGTTCCAGTCAACAGAACGTGTCAAGAGTGTAAAGGGAACTCAATATCTCTAAACATCTGTGCATTTTGCCGCTGTGAAAAAATTCACAAAGAGGTTAACGGACAAAAGAGTATTAATAGATATACCGTTTTGTATTATTTAAAAGAAGAGTACGAAAGAAGGAGAAGGCTGCAAAATAATGAGTAAATTTGTTTTACTTTTCTATGGTATTCTTTTCAATTATTGTGTCCTAACTAATAGTCAACCAACGACGGCGACGACGACGACAAAGAAATATTATCCAGAAGAGCGCAGTTATAATTTTGTTTTAATTAATAATAGACGATATTATATTTTGAGAAATGTTGGTTTAAGAACATTTCAAGACACTGGTTATAATGTATGGTTTCACATACATTATGATTTAATAAAACCTGATGAAAATGTAAAGCCAAACGATAAAATATTTAATTTGGCTAATCAGCAAATAGGTCTAGTGCCTCACTTAAAAGACAGTGTATCAAACTTAACATATGTTCCTGTGAATATTAATGAACCTGCAGATATATATTGTAACTGGTATACTGCCAGATATTTTCGAAATAAAAATATTTATCTTGATTGTAAGCCTGTAGAACTAAAAGACATTTTTAGTGCACATTCCACTGTTTACAGCACTGGTCAGACAGAATTAGGAGAAATTTTTAGTGTAAATTCTACTGTTTACAGTACATGTCAAATTATATATTTATTATAATAAGACCCTGTACGTTACACAAAATGGATTTTGAAAGAATACAATTTTTATGTCAAATATGTAATTGTTTAGTTGAAAAAAATATTAATAAACACTTAAAACATAGAGTAAAGTTATTAAAATTTTGTGATACTTGTTTAGTGAATTATGTATTTGGTGTAAATAGTATTAGGTCTATGATTTTAATGTCAAAATAGAACAGTACAAAAATATTGAAATTAAAATGTAAAAAAACTACTATGGTTTATTTTATTTGTTTTTAGTTTTATTTAGTGGGTGTGATGTAAATTCACGTGATTTTTACTCACCAATAGAATAATAATTAAAAAAAAGTGGTAGAGTTTTATTTATAAAAGAAAGTAGATTGAACTAGGCGTCAATAGTGTCTCGTAACTCGAACTATGGCAGGAGAAAATTCAATTTTGTGTCTTGATATCCAGGGATTTAATTGTACCTCTGGATTTATTCCAAAAGAACTAGCTGTGTATGATGGAACACGTTGTTCAAATTTTCTTTTCAAACCACCATATAACAAAAGCATGTTAAAAGGCCAGGATTTAAAAACGATATCTTATCTCGAAAACTCATATCATGGTCTAATATGGGAGTCTGGTTTAGTAGACTTGAACGAAATAGCAAATGTCTTAGAACATGTGATGAAAAGATATCATGCCCCAAAAATATACGTCAAAGGAGATGAAAAGGTGAATTTTCTAAGAAAATTTATAAGTGCAGAAAAAATTTTTAAAATACCTCTGGAGAGTGAACCGAAGCTAAGCAAGTTTAAGAAAGTTCCCGAATGTCACTTTCACAAGGATCCATATGGCACTACTTGGCATTGTGCATTATCAAACGCCAAGTTGTTATATAATTATAAATATTGTTTTTCTGTTTGAAGATAAATAAATTATTTGTAGAAAACATGTAAATAATATATAATAAATAAAACGTACATGAAACAAAATTATTTTATTAAGTCACTCTACATTATTTTTATCTATCCAACTATTATGCTTATTACTGAAACCTAACCATTTTACAAATACTTTATTATTTTTACGTTTTAACACTTTTTCCACTAAATAAATGTCTGGATATTTAACTTTTTGCAATTGAAGTTCATAGAATCCTCCTTTAATGTCTTGTTTTTCTGCATCTTGAAGTAGGTATGTCACTGGATTTGTAAGTTGAACTTTTTTTACGCTAAAAATTTCTGTTGACCAATTTGGTTGGTATTGTTTATCAAAAACTCCTCTAAATTTGGAAATTCTTACATGGTCACCTATCTCGAATTTTGGTTTCGATGTCATTTTAATTTGATTATAAACTGTGTTTAATAGCAGTTTTTCATGCTTTTTTGAAATTTCAGCCGGTTTTAAACCTATGGTAGTGTGTACTCGATTATTATAGGAATAAACGATTTGTTTTAATATATCAAACCACTTGTATGATCCTTGAAGACTAAATTCTTTCCACATCATTCCTTTAAGGGTTCGATTTACACGTTCAACAATAGATGCTTTTTTCTCACTGTAAACTAAATAATGTTTGACATTGTATTTTTTCATTAAAATCATCATTTCTTTTCCAGTAAATTCACCACCGGCGTCTGTACAGAGATGTATAGGTGTCTGTTCTTTGAATACATTTTCCATCGCTTTAGATACCTCTTTGGCAGTTTTTGTTTTTAACGGATAAGCCCAAACGTATTTAGAAAAACAGTTAATTACGACGAGTATATATTTGTATCCTTTGTTTTCTTGTACGTATTCTTTCATATCAACCAAATCAGCTTGCATTAAGTCCAATAGAGATTTGATAATAACCTTCCTCCTTTTAAAATTTACTCTTGATGGTTTATGGAGTTCTTCAACAATATCTTTTTTTACTTTGGTTACAAATTTAGACATATTTTTATTCTATTATATTGGCTTCTCGTAATTCTTCAATAATGGCATTAATCTCGTTAACGTGATTTGTATTACCAGCAGCCTGAGACGCAACTAGTAGCTCCAATCTCTCAACCAATTCATTAGGATCATCCCAAAAAACGTAATCAATAGGATTGTTTGAAAGTTTCATAGACATTCCCTCCCCCTGTTTCAAAACATCATCATCAGTTGGACTGGTATAATTACTCTCAGTTTTATTTATTATTGGTTCAATAAATTTTCTAAATTTCTTATTTTTACTTGATTTTACATTTTTGATAGCATTTGTTTTAAATAATATGTGAGTATAGTTTTTTGCGTCATCATTTGTATAGATGGTGGGAACATTCTGATTAAATAACAAGCCATATAATCCATTAGTGCCTTTATATTTTTTTCCTGCAATTATCAAATCAGCTCCATCGAAATCTATCGTTTTGTTACCGATAGAAAACCGTTCGATATCCTTATCAAACTTTACTTGGAATTTTCCATCAGAATTACTACTATTTGGATCCTTTACAAACTTTTTGATGTACTTTAAAGGTAAACTATGATATTGATCAGAATAATCGGAAAATGATTTTTCTCTTATAGTTTGATTTAGTGCTTTTTCATATTCCCTTTGTTTCCTAATTTCCTCTTCTTCGATTTCATCCTGCACGTTTTTTATTATTAATTTTCTAAGATTATATGGTTTCCGTGACGACGACGACGACGACGACGATGATTTTGTTGTGGAAGAAAATAATTTTCTTTTCATTTTTGGTGCAGTTTGATATGCATGTGTGATTTTGTTTCCTGTAGGAGTATCCTTAAACTCTAATGGGATAGAAGTGGACGGTATAGGTTCCGATTTCACTGACTCATTTTCCCCTTCACTATTATGGTCCCCAAAAAGTTTCTCCTCGTCATCTTTATCATCATCATCATCATCATCATAGTTATCGTCATCAGAAAATTGTTCCCTTCTTTTAAGTTCCGATATCAAACTTTCAGGAGTGTGCTTCTTTCGATCCAATTTGTTCTCAATCACCTCCAAATGTTTTGTTATAGGCTGAAATACATTCTCGTGGGCTATTTGTCCATGTTTTAAGATATCTAGTTTATTCTTTATATCTTTTCTCTTTGAAATTATTTTTTTCTTAACTGATTGATCTTTAGTTTTTTCCTTTTTATTTTTCGCGGTACGAGCAGGAGCCATGATGATAATGATGATGAACTTTCAACGTTCAACTATGTAATAATTTATAAAAGCGATACTACAGATATATATATTTATCAAAACATAACCGATATCGACCTTCATCAATTTTATTATCCTTAAATATAGATAGAAAACCAAATGGTTCTTTCCAACAGAATGAACATATAGTTTTAAAGCTGTCAAATGACATATCAGTACCAATATGATCAGAGTATACATGATGTAAATTTAAGTCATCCTGTTTAAATAATATTAAGACGTTAGCATTGTCTCTTATCAAATGTTTGGGTATTTTTGCATATGTTTGACACAAGTAAAAACAGTCTATATTATTGTGACGTCCCATACTAAAATATTCTCTGATAACATCCTGTTTATCACACGCGACGTCATCAAATATGAAAATTGAATTTGCTTTAGCGTCAGATGGAGATAATATTTGTTCACTATTATCGAATGCATAGTAACCGATTCCTTTTATTGGTTTTAATAATTTCTCTAAATACATATATTTAGGTTGATACAGAGACTTTGAATAGACGTAGACATTTTCAAATTTCAATCCATTGGGATGTTCAAGAAGGCTTAGCATGATATTGGTTTTTCCACAGTTTGAAGGTCCCGATATGATGCATCGTACAGTAGATGGTAATAATATACTGTGTTTAATATTTTTGTTTTTTTCACATCATGATTATTTACTGTTAAAGATGTTCTTTGTTTCACAATTTTGATATGTTTCTTCTTTTTCTCCTCCATGTTAAATATCCGATGTAAAACTAATTATAAAGCCATAAGACGCTGTTATTTATATTCAGTCTTTATTTACTTCTTTTAAAATGAGGTATTATTCGATTGATCGACAACAACAACAACAACAACGAACGATTAATGGGGAAGGTTTGTTAAACTCAATGATAAACAAACTTCCATTTGAATTACATCTTCCAGGGTATAACTATTGTGGTCCAGGAACTAAATTAGAGAAACGTTTACGACGTGGTGATAAAGGAATTAACCCGTTAGATGAAGCATGTAAAAATCATGATATTGCTTATTCACAATATAAAAACATATCAGATCGTAATGCGGCAGATAAAATTTTACTTAAACACGCTTTAAGCAGAATAAATTCATCGAATGCATCCTGGAAAGAAAAATTAGCCGCTGCAGGTATTTCAGCTGCAATGCAAACTAAAATAAAGCTAGGTATGGGTACTACCAGTGGGGATATAAGTTTGAGTAATAACCCCAATTTAAATCAGTCATACAATAGAGTCCATGATAAGAAGTATCTTAAAACAATAATGGAACACAGTGTGAAGGCTATGCGTGATTATGTGAAAAAGATGGAGATTTTGCTAAACAAACTCGAAAAAGTAAAAGGTCAAACTGGAAAGGTGTATCGAAAACAAGTCAAAAAGGGAACAAAAATTAAACAACAAAAATATGATAATTATCATGAGAAGAAAATAAAGGAAAAAATGAAATACCCTTCTAATTTTATTGAGAATGATGATGATGATAGGAAGCGAAAGAACTTAGAGAACGAGATTGAACAAGATTTGCAACAACAACAACATCAAAATAGGGCACTCAAACGAAAGATAGATAACTCTGATGATAATATAATGGATAGGAAAAAATTAAAATTTGAAATAAATTCGGCAAACTTATCCAATAAGCGGAAATTAAACGATGATGACGACGACGATAATTTTCATGAGGAATTTGCTAGTGGTCCATTGAAAAAAAAAGTTAAAAAATAGTATATATTTTCATTTATCTGGCTTCAACGTTTAGTGTATTAAAAACTTTTCCAACAGAAAGTAGTAAACATGGCAGCAATTAAAAAAAGTAAACCTCGGAAGCAGAAAAGCAAAAAGGCAAAAAGACCAAAAGTTAGCGGGAAAAAAAGAAGCAGTACAAAATTAAAAAGTTTTCAATCAGTTATGAAAAAGATTAAAGGTACTATTTTAAATCAAAAACCATCCAATATTTACGATGCTGTTAAGATAGCTATGAAAGCAGTTAATAATACCAAAATCAGACGGCCAAGAATAATTAAAATTCCAAAAACTGGAGGTTTTCTTCCTTTGATCCCTATTTTTGCGGGACTGAGTGCATTAGGTGCATTAAGTGGAGGAGCTGCCGGCATCGCAAAGGCCGTATCTGATGCTCGTGCTGCCAAACAACAATTGCAAGAAAGCGAACGCCACAACAAGACGATGGAATCCATTGCATTGGGAAAAGGTCTCTTTTTAAAACCATACAAAACAGGTTTAGGCCTTTTTTTAGGAAATCATCTCAGGAAAAAAAAATACCGATAATCTTACCTAACCGTGCCTTAAGTAACTTTGATATTGAAAAGTATACTAAACTACTCAAAATACCCTATTTTCGAGGAGTGTTTATGAAGGATCGATTACCGAAGAAAATTTACCAAAACGAATCTGGTATTATCAATTTAGACAATTTTTCTGGACCGGGAACTCATTGGACTGCTTATTGGAAACATAGAAATAATGTTTATTATTTTGATAGTTTTGGAAATTTAAAACCTCCTCTGGAAGTGTGTAAATATTTTAACTCTAATGGTATTTGTAACATATTTTATAATCATCGTTGTTACCAACCTTATGACTCGTTTATATGTGGTCACTTATGTCTGAAATTTTTGTATCATTCTGTAGATTTAGAATAAATACCAATATAACTATAGTTTTTGTTTTATTTAATGTAAATACTTTGATCCGAAAAGTAGTTAAACATGTCTTATACGTTTACCTTATCGGGAACGGAGTCTGTACTTTCAACCAAAATTTATCCACCCATTGTTTTGAATGAAAACGAAAATTATGTTTTGGGTTTAATAAATTTTGAAAGTTACAACTCAATTCCTAACATTGATAGTAGCAATAACAATTTTCATTGTGGAGATGAGCACGTTGTTATACCTGAAGGATCCTACGAAATTAGCGATATTCAAAAATATTTGACGACGTATCTGAGATTTCATTCAAAAGAAAAGGATCCAATCACACTCCGTTTGGAAGCGAACCATAACACTTTACAGTGTGAAATCAAATGTAACCGTAAAATTGATTTCAGCAAAGAAAATTCAATTGGCAGTTTACTGGGATTCGGTAGCAAGCAACTCGAGCCCAATAAAAGACACATTTCCGATAATCCTGTAAATATATTTAAAGTGAATTCAATATGTATAGAATGTAATCTAGTGACAAATTCCTATAATAACGGAGATTTAGTTCATATTATCCATTTGTTTTATCCAACAGTGCCACCAGGTTTCAAAATAGTCGAGAAGCCATCGAATGTTATTTATCTACCAATCAGCACACGATATATCGATGAGATAATCCTTAAAATAACTGATCAGGATAAGAAATTAGTCAATTTCAGAAACGAGCTAGTAACGATAAGGTTACATTTGAAGCGAATTCTTTAAAATGGTTTTTCTGTATAATCATAATTCTTTAAATATACCAAAGGACTCGTTTGAAAATTGTCATAAAACCCAATTAGATGAACAGACAACTATTAGTTCCACCAGAACGTTTAAGGAGTTAACATCTAAAAACAAACGTGTACTACTCTCACTGGGATTCAGTTTACAGGAGGACGAGAAGAAGAAAAATCAAAATTAAAAATTGGAAAATTACAAAGATTTTGGTGTAGTTTTAAATTACGGATTACTACAAGTTTGGAAAGAATTTTTATTATATTAGTTTGCAAGTGTAGATATAGGCACAAAGACAATGAGTTATAACATGTTAAAAGTGGGAGAAAATGTGCTAAATGATGACTCAATCATAAATTATCAATACCATACACATCAACCTTATTCCTCAACAACTCTAAACAATAACGATGAAATTAGAATACCAATACAAACACAAGATTTATACACGTTACCGAGTCAAAGCTTTTTATACATTGAAGGAAAGTTGCTTAAAAACGATAATACCTATAGTGATAATGTAACTTTTATCAATAACGGAATTGTTCATTTGTTTGATGAAATTCGCTATGAACTAGGAGGAGTGGTTATCGATCGGGTTCGAAATCCCGGCATAGCCACAACAATGAAAGGTTACGTATCATTTTCGAAAGCTGAATATTTTGCACTTCAGAATGCTGGATGGGATTGTGAAGACAATCCAAAAATTTTGGATGGTAACGGTAGTTTTAATGTTTGTATTCCGCTAAAAATGTTGATGGGTTTTACGGAGGATTTTCATAAGATAATCATGAATATTCGTCAAGAATTAATATTAATTAGAAGCAATTCTGATACAGAGGGAATCATGCAAAAAAATGACAAAAAGGAAACCTATAAAGTTACACTGAGTAAGATATTGTGGAAAATGCCTCATGTTACCGTTAGTGATACTCAAAAATTACGTTTACTTAAACAATTTGAAAGTAACAGGGAATTAACGATTGCTTTCAGAAGTTGGGAACTACATGAATACCCACAACTGCAGCAAAGCAAAAACCACACATGGGCAGTGAAATCATCAAATCAATTGGAGAAGCCTCGTTTTATCATCATTGGTTTTCAAACTGGTGTGAAAAATAATATTGCGAAAAATGCGAGTCATTTTCAGCATTGCAGTTTATTAAATTTGAAGGTGTATTTGAACTCTGATATGTTTCCATACGATAATCTAAATTTGGACTTTGATAACAATAAATATGCGCTTGCGTATGAAATGTATCAACAATTTCAAAAATCCTATTATTATAAAAATCAGAGTGATCCGTGTTATGACCCAACCACATACAAGACTAAAGCAGCATTAATTGTTGTTGACTGTTCACGTCAAGGTGAAGACATCCTAAAAGGTGGAGCTGTTGATATTCGCATTGAATTCGAAACAACTAAAACAATAACAAACAATACCTCAGCATTCTGTTTGATTCTACACGATCGTTTAGTCAAATACAATCCTTTAACCAGTACAGTTAAAGTATATTAAATTTCAAAGTGTGAAAAGTAAAACGTCAGTCATCGATTGTTCGCGGTAAAAGGTGGAGTAGTCTCAGCAGCAGCAGCAGCAGCAGTATAGTGAACGTTTTGTAAAGAGTCATGTTTGTAATAGATATACAAGGATTTCAATATGGCAGCTCAACTTTTTTGTGCAAGGAAATTGCAATTCTTAATACCTCAAATAAAAATTATAAACATGCTTCAGTTAAACTTCCTTTTGAATTGGACTTTTGCAAAGACCAAATTAGAAATCACATGAAATGGTTAACCAACAACGTACATGGCTTGGAATGGTCAAACGATGCTTTTGAAAATTTGGAATATGAAAATCTGACTGAGTTTATAAAAGATTTTATTAATGAAGAAAATGGATATGACACTGTGGACTCTTGGAATAACGACTACACCGACAATATCATTGCAGTAAAGGGAAATCAGAAATTGGAGTGGTTGACCCGATTATTGTTCAAAACAAATTACACCGTTATTGATTTGGAAACAAGAGGATGTCCACCCTTGGCCGAATTACAAAATATATTCAAGTCATATCGTTGTCAGCAACATGATAGTAACACATTAAATTGTACCTTGGAAAACGTATTTAATTTATATCATTGGAATACATTTAAATGTAGAAATTGTAATGAAGATTGAAATAAAAAACTAAAATATTATGTAAATTGTATTTATTCAAATCGTTATCCTACTTTTAGACATGTTATTTTTTTCAGACATATCATTGCTAAGGTGTCTACATTCAATCCATTTTCAAGGCGTCTTTCTATATATTTATCACGACGATTAAGATTTCTTGGAATACAATTTTCAATTTTCTTCATTTGATTAATTTGAATTGTATGTAACGAATTATTTTGCCTAAATAAAGCAGTTTTACATATATCTAAATCAAAATTAGTTATCGTATGTATAATTAGTTCTTCAAAAGTTAAATGGTTAGAGTTTTCTTTCAAAAATATCAATTGTAATAAAAAACCTTTTTTGACGACAACATTTCGTAAGAAAAATTTTGTTGAGTAATTATTTACAGTTGTTATACTTTGTACACTTCTATAACCATTTTCCTTAAGTTTCTCTATCAGTATATTTAAAATCAATAAACATACCGCTTCACATACAGGACTAAGTTCAATAAACATGTCAATATCTGCGTAAGTTTTGGTTCGACCTACTAAATAACTAGGATAACCACCGGCTACAAAGGATCTGCACGGACAAGATTTTAGTAATAGGTTAATGATTTTTACCTCATCCAGAACCTCAGCAACAATCACATCATGTAATGATTTTGAAGTGCAACACTTTTTTAAGCTTAGGTAATTATAACCTTCTATCAAAGTTAGTTGATTTTTCTGTAATAAAAGAATAAATATACTATTCTAACTATATTTAAATCTGAAAAAAGAACACTAAAATTACTAAAATGAATTTACATTTGTTTGTTCTAGTTGTTGTTGTTGTTGTTGTTGCTCTTCATCCTCGCTGGAGGAATAGACCTCCTCCACAGTCAACTTTTGCCGTTTCGACGACGACGACGACGGCAACGACGACGACGACGATGATGTTGATGGTAGTGTTCGTCGTTGTTGCTCACTAACAGTCATTTCCACATCCTCGTCCACAAGATTAAATCTGAACCGTTTTACCACTCTTTCGAGTATCCTAAATTCCTCATCATTATTGATTTTTGTCCGTAGATAGCGTACGGGGAGATTTCCAAATTTTCTTTTCAAGGTTTCTCTCCGGGGACTATAAGTAAGGTGTATATACACCTTATCATCCCTTTCGATAATCCTATCAACACCATATCTGAAAGGAAACAAAAAACTTCTCTAAATACAGGTTTTATAACACCTCATAGGAATCATTTTTATATATTCAGTATTTTTGTAAAAATAAAAAATATTGCTTCACTGAAAAGCTTTCAAAATTAAAAAAACATGTGCTATATAAATTTATGGAATATATAAAATAAGCTACAGCACCTAGCTAAATAAATTCTTGCACAAAATGTAATAAAAGGAGCTGTTATTATAATAAATGGTACGTTCACTAACACTTTAACAAATACTTACTGAAAAAGCTGTTTCATAACAACCAAGACGTGACGCACAGGAAAGTTTATTTTATCTTCAGAAAATACAACAAGTGTACTGGGTACTGTTGCCATCTTGAATATTTTCGTTTGGCTGTTTCCAAAAAACGGATAGACATAGAACTGATACCAAACGCAAACTCTGGATGAGTATAAATACAAATTTATCATTGAAAAAATTAGCAATTTTGACGTAGACGACGATAAAAGTATTCATTAATTTCAAAGGAAATTTTCAACAAAATTTGGTCCGTTACATATTATAACACCACGTCCACAGTAAATGTTTCTTTATCTTTTATCATAATTACTAGCAAAAACAGAAATTTTCCTAATATTTTGCAACGTGAATTGTATTCGATAACGAAAAAGCAAAATGCAATGTACGTCGTGCAACGTGACTTGTATTTGATAACGGAAAATAAAAATGCAAAGGTCATGCAACGTGACCTATATTTGATAAAACATGTTTTTGGTGCAACGTGACTTATCTTCTGGAAAATTTTACATATACATGATATGATACCATGCTACTTTGTGTGTGTGTGTGTTGTCAATAGAAATGACGCGAATGATTGATAAGAGTTTTGTATATAAATTATCATACACACACCGAACTTATTCACACTGCAGTCTTTGTAGTCCTTCTTGCCACTACACTAAAAGAAAACAAAAACCAAAATGTCGTCCAGCAGCAACAAAGTCCTAGATTCATTTTCAAGTGAAGCGGTCCAGAAAACTGAAATGGTAAGTAGATTACTTAAAACAAAAGAAGATTACCAAACACATATTCGTTATCTAAAAAAATCAATTGCCATTATTAAAAAATGTTTAAAAAATAGTTCATGTGTTTCTAGTTATAGTAGAGTGGAAAGTAATTTGTCAATTTTAAAACACTTTTTATTGCGTTTTAAATTGCATTTAAAAAATAACAAGGGTCTATTAAAAAGAAAATTAGTTTGGGAAGATGTTGATTCTTGTTTTAAAGGGAGAATAAAAACGGGAATTATTAACAATTTAAAGATGAAAGAACCAAGAGAGTTTTTAAATAGTGCTTTTCGTATTTTTTCAAACAGTATTAAAACTGAACTTAAAAATTCTATGATTAAAGTAAATGTTGTGTTTTCAGGTTTATTTATAAAACCTCAAAATTTAGAAAAATCCGCTAAACATTTTACAACGAAAAATTCACTAATTGAACCATCTACGAATCTGACTGAATGGTATAAGATACACGTTACTGATAAGATTTTGGTTCAACTTGAAGAATTTCAAGAAAGAGACAGTGGTTGGGCCTTGTGTGAAATTTGGTACTTGAAAGTAAATATTAATTCTTTTAATCCAATAAGCGTGGGGTCTTCCACTTATGTGCAATTGCCTGAATTCATAAAAAAAACTAAAAGTGTTATCAATATTAAAAATAAAGACGTTTATTGTTTTTTGTGGGCTATCATGTGTGCTGTACGTGGACCCAGAAAAGGCAAAAACGTTTCACGCACGTCATCTTATGATCATTTCAGTCACTATTTGAAATATGATGGAATTCAATTTCCAATTGCTCTAAAAGATATTTCCAAGTTTGAAAGAATGAACAACTTAGCTATTAATGTTTTTTGTTTAAGAAAGAGAGAAATTTTACCTTTATTATTAAGCAAAATAGAATATTTTACAGATACAGTTAATTTACTTATACTACCTTGTAATAACGTTGAATTAGAAAACACACAATATTTTCTCGAACCTGCAAACACAACATTTCATTTTGCATGCATAAAAAAATTAAGTGGTTTATTGAATACCCAAATGGGTAATAGAAAACATAAAAAATGGTTTTGCGAGCGTTGTCTCAATCATTTTAAAACTGAACCCATTTTGAAAAAACATTCCAAAGATTGCCAATTATTGAATAAATGTAAAATTACATTGCCAAAGGAAAATGAAAAAATTTTAACTTTTAAAAATTTCTCAAATAAATTATTGGTTCCTTTTGCAATTTACGCAGATTTAGAGAGCATGCTTGTCAAGTATGAAGACAAGCAATGCACTAAGAAATCAAAAAAATATCAAAAACATGAACCATTTAGTATTTCATATTTTCTAAAATGTTCTTATGATGATTCGCTATCGGAATTTCATTCATATACTGGAGAAAAGTGTCAAGAATGGTTTGTCAGGGAACTTGGCAAAATTGCTTATAAAGTTAATTCAATATATTCAAACCCACAATCTATGACACCTCTAAGTAAACAAGAAAATGAGGCTTATTGTCAAGCAAAAACATGTCATTTTTGTAATGAACCTTTTTTAGGGGATAACTATAAAGTAAGAGACCATTGTCATTTAACGGGGTTATTCCGAGGAGCTGCACATAAATCATGTAATTTAAAATTTTCAGATAAAAAAAAAACTGTGCCTGTAATATTTCATAATCTATCAGGATACGATAGTCACTTCTTAATCAAGGCCCTTTCTACAGAAGTGAAAGGTATAATTAGTTTGCTTCCACTTAATAAAGAAAAATACATATCTTTCACCAAGTACATTGAAAATTCAGATATCAGCTTTAGATTTATCGATTCATTTCGTTTTATGGCCAGTTCCTTGGAAAAACTAGCATCCTATTTAGAGGATCACCAAAAAACTGTTACAAGATACTACTATTCGGATGATGTTAAATTTAAACTAATGACCAGGAAGGGGGTATTTCCTTACGAATATCTAGACTCTTGGGAAAAACTGCAAGATAACAGTTTACCTCCAATACAGCTATTTTATAGTTCTATTTCTAATTCAAACATATCAACCGAAGAGTATCAACATGCTTCTACGGTGTGGGATACGTTTAAAATTAAAAGGCTTCAAGAATATGCTGAATTGTATCTTAAAACCGATGTCCTACTTTTAGTTGATGTCTTTGAAAACTTTCGCAAAGTCTGTTTGGAAACATATCAATTGGACCCTCTACATTATTATACAGCACCAGGATTAGCATTTGATAGCATGTTAAAAATTAGTGAAGTAAAATTGGACCTCTTAACAGATATTGATATGGTCATGTTTATTGAAAAGGGTATAAGAGGGGGAATTTCACAATGCTCAAATAGATACGCTAAGGCTAATAATGAATATATGGGGGTAGAATATAACCCTGACAAACCATCTAGCTATCTCATGTATTTCGATGTTGTAAATTTATATGGTGCTGCTATGAGTTATCCTCTGCCTACTGGAGACTTTCAGTGGGTTGAAGATATCTATCAGGAAACAAATATTTTAGATGTAGCCGATAATAGTGAATATGGGTATATTTTTGAAGTGGACCTTTATTATCCAAAAGAGTTATTTGAAACACATAAGGATTTACCACTCTGTCCTGAACATTTAGTACCACCAACTTCAGCTACTTCACTTCCCAAACTATTAACCACTCTTTATGATAAGAAACGTTACGTTATTCATCACAAAAATTTGCAGCTAGTCACCAAATTGGGTCTAAAAATTGGAAAAATTCATAGGTGTTTAAAATTTAAACAATCTCCATGGCTAAAAAAATATATAGACCTAAATACTACTCTCAGAATAAACAGTAAAAACGAGTTTGAAAAAAATTTCTTTAAATTGATGAATAACGCACCATATGGAAAAACAATTGAAAATGTACGCAAATATCGTGATATAAAATTAGTTTCGAAATGGTCAGGCAGATATGGTGCAAATTATTACATTTCACAACCTAATTTTCACAGTTGTGAAATTTTTACAGAAAATCTAGTCTTAATCGAAATGAACCGATTAAACATAAAATTTAATAAACCAATTTACATCGGTATGTCTATTTTAGATATTTCAAAAACGATAATATACGATTTTCATTACAATTTTATTATACCGAAATTCCAGTCTAATGCTAAATTAATGTACACTGACACTGACAGTCTTATTTATCTATTTTCAAATTATAATATTTATGACTGCATTAGGGAAAATATACATATGTTTGATACGTCAGATTACCCTAAAGACAACGTATACAATATTCAACAAAAAAATAAAAAAGTTTATGGGCTAATGAAGGATGAATGTTGTGGTCAGGTTATGACTGAATTTATCGGCTTGCGTTCTAAAATGTATTGTTTTAAAACTTTTAGTGATAAAGACAGCGCTGCAAACAAAGAAAAAATTGTTAAAAAAGCTAAGGGTATTCAATCTTCAGCATTGAAACAAATTTCTTTTCATGATTATTATCAGTGTCTTTTTAACAATACTACCATCGATGTTGCGCAAAATTTTATTAGATCCAAAAAGCATAACGTATTTACTATTAATCAAATTAAAACCGCTTTGAGTCCTTTTGACGACAAGCGAATAGTTAACTACACGAACTATTATCAACAGTTAAACACAGACACTCTACCGTGGGGATATAACAATGTTTAGTTTCATTTATTCTTCTTTTGTTACGGGTAATCTACTATATTCAAAAATTCCGTCTCATCCAGTTAAGAGGTAAATAGTTATATTTTAAATATAAATGCAATATTTAAATTGAAAATATTATTTCAGACCACGACTGATATCAAATATTTGGAGGCAAATGATCGCAAAAGATTTCACAACTTGACCCCTGTCAAATATACGCCCGCTGCTACTACAAGACAGAATAAACAGATTAAATTAGATGTCGGATCACAACGAAAACACGAACCATTAGCTACAATTTACTGTCACCTCTGTAAGCTACATTTCTGCTTTTGTCAGGAATCAATTCGCATTCACAGAGCACAGTCATTTGTTGGAACGACGTCGGAACTTGACTTGTACTGCAAGGAATCAATACTCCAGTCATAGAATTGTTTTTTTGTTATAGCCACATGCTGTCCCATTCCCACCAAACAACAGTTTTTGGATACCAAAAGTAACCTCGTGACAAACAAAATGGACAAATGTTTTCATCTGTATCAAGCACAGCCACAAGATGATTGGGGATGGCGACAGATGGATGAAGATTATTTCTATGCTAACATCAGTGACAACTCGACTCAACTTACTGGACCCGAATTAAAATGGAAACTTCGTACTATATTGCACAATTTGCTTTTTACGAAAGAAAGAAAAGAAAATTTCAAGAATAGTGTATTTATTAATATTGTTTTAATAAACATTATTTGAAAGGATTGACTTTTTTTTATATTTCTATCTGAAAATTTAAATAAATCCAAATTATTTCAAAGTTGAGTTTTATTCCATTATCTTAATAGAAAATTAGACCAGACTCGAACTCTTGTGGCTCGAACACATTAATTTTAAATAGTTGAAAACAAATCTCGTTATATTAATTATTTGAAGCGCTATACGTTTTTTATCGTTTATTATTCGAAATAAATATTATTTATTATAACAACATTATTATTGCTCATCTCAATACTACACAAACATCTCCTTATCTACATCCTCGACCTTTTCTTATCTGCGAACCTGACCTCTAGTCTTACGTCGAACATTAACAGAAAAACAATTCTCGGTACTCGACCTTTTCTTATCTGCGAACCTGACCTCTAGTCTTACGTCGAACATATTCATTTTAATTAACAGAAAAACAATTCTGGGAATTCGGCGAGGCGAGGCTCGGCTCTTGTGATGACGCGAAGCTCGCTTCTTGGAAGTTTTTTTCAAAAATCACACCTACCTGTGCAAACCAGGTGGCACGCAAAAGACAGGTGCACAAAAGTGACAGGTAAACACTTCTTGCAGGCAGGTGAGCCGAAGAGCTCCTGGGACCGATCGGTGGTCAAGATGCCATCGAGGTGTCCCAGGACCGCCCCTGCTATACTCGCGCATGAGCAGTACGTCTTGGAGGGGAGGTGATGTTGAATGCCTGTATTACCCCTACTATTTTGTATTATTTTGACATTTTATGACTGTTGTCTTATTTTAGGAAAGCGAGAAAAAATCACAAGTAGTATTAATTTTATTTTACCGGTAGATACGGTGCAGTAACATGAAAGATGACTTAACTAAGATAAGTAGGCCTTGGAAACAATTGCATAGGGATGCCATTATAATTTTCATTAGATTTAACCAGAAACCTCAAAAGTACTGTTTTGTATCGACATTTCTGATAACTTTCGTTACATTTTTACACTGAGAAGTGGTTCTAGTTAGTTTTAAAAATAAATATTATGGTTTATTCAAGAGAACATCAAATTGACATGCTCCTTATTTATGGGGAATGTCGCAAAAATTCAAGGGACACAGAGAGATTATACCAGGAACGCTTTCCGAATCGTGACGCTCCTTCACATGCATATTATCCTTGGCTAGTACAACATTTAAAAAATGAAAATAATGGTGGTGTCCATGCTAATGGCAATGATGGTTTCGTAGTAAGCGAAGAAGTGGAAACAAACGTTTTAGCGTACATCGAGTATGACCGTACAGCTTCCCTTCGTGAGTTAGGCAAACAGTGCAATACGTCTCATGAAAGCGCCAGAAAAATTTTAAAGAAACACGGGTTTAAATCGTTTAAGTATCAAATTCACCACCACCTATTTGAAAATGACTTCCAAAGACGACTTATTTATTGCAATTGGTTTTTAGATAATTATAGAATAAGTCCTGTGTTTCATCATAAGATTATTTTTTCGGACGAATCAAGGTTTACTAATCTAGGGATGTTTAATAGAAATAATTTTCGTTATTGGGCAAAGGAAAATCAAAGATTAGTAGGAGAAGGTGCCTTCCAGGAACGTTTTGGAGTTATTGTTTGGTTAGGCGTTGTAGGACTAAGCGTTATTGGTCCAATATTATTCCATCAGCCTTTAACTGGCGAGATGTATTTGGACTTTCTCGAAAATGAAATTGAACATTTTATAAATAATTTGCAGCAAAATGATGATTTAGTTTACCAACAAGATGGCGCCCCTGCTCATAATTCAAGAATTGTTGCAAATTACTTGAATGAACGATTTGGTGAGAACTGGTTGGGAACCAATGGACCGATTCGATGGCCAGCGAGGTCGCCTGACCTAACCCCGCTTGATTTTTCTATATGGGGTCATCTGAAAGAAAAAGTGTATGCAACTCCTGTAATATCGTTGGAAATGTTAGAAAATAGAATAAGACGAGCCGTTGAGAGTATCTCAGAACAGCATTTACGAAACCTGCTCGCGGAAAATGTTGAGAGAGTTTCACTATGCCAAGGACAAGGCGGACAGCGCATAGAACATTTAATTGAGTGACTTTTGTATTAATTGTGAAAGTTTGATTTTAAATTAGCATTAAACCCAATAAAAACCCCCATATTTGTTTATTATTTCTACCTATAATTCAAAAATATCTTCGGTGTTAGAAAATGGCCGCCATATTAAATTTTGAACAAAAGCTTCCTGGTCCTCCATTTCGAAAAAAAATCAACTTGTGATATGTCAATGTAAAGGGAATTCTAAGTTCTATCAAACTGTGTGAAAAAATATACAGGGTTCTTTTTAAACTTCTTGACTTAGGTCTAGGTATTTCCGGAAAAACCGAAAGCCTACCGGTAAAATAAAATTAATACTACTTGTGAATTTTTCTCGATTTCCTAAAATAAGACAGCAAAAATAATAAAATGTCAAAATAATACAAAATTGCTTATCAATAAAAAATATTCCGAAATTTACTGATTAATAATATGTGTGTGTGGGTGTGTGTGTTTCATGTTATGTATTACGAAAAATGTATATCGGCAGAGTTTCGTCAATTTTTTCTCAAACAAAAAGCAAAAATACGGTTTGTTATGCGGTTTTGTTTTTGTTTTTTGTTTTTCTCGGTGTAAAAATGTAACGAAAGTTATCAGAAATGTCGATACAAAACAGTACTTTTGACGTTTCTGGTTAAATCTAATGAAAATTATAATGGCATCCCTATGCAATTGTTTCCAAGACCTACTTATCTTAGTTAAGTCATCTTTCATGTTACTGCACCGTATCTACTGGTAAAATAAAATTAATACTACTTGTGATTTTTTCTCGCTTTCCTAAAATAAGACAACAGTCACAAAATGTCAAAATAATACAAAATTACTTATCAATAAACAATAAAAAATATTCCAGGATTTTCTGATTAATAATATGTGTGTGTTTGTTTCATGTTATGTATTAGGAAAAATGTGTATCGGCAAGGTTTTGTCAATTTTTTCTGAAACAAAAAGCAAAAATACGGCTTGTTATGCGGTTTCGTGTAGCTAATAAGATATACTTTAATACTAATATTTAATAAATACAACTTTTCAATCGGTATCGGGAAACGACCGCCTTATTGAATTTTGAAAAAGCGCTTCCTGGTCCGCCATTTTGAAAAAAAAATATAACTTGTGATATGTCATTGAAAAGGTAATTCTAAGCTCTATCAAACTATGTAAAATAATATACAGGGTTCCATTTGAAATTCTTAACTTAGTTCTGATATCGGAAAAACTGGCAGTAATATTCAATTGTTTTTTCATGAAAAATATGTGTCTTAATACCATATTTCGTTAACCCAAATATAAATATCCTAACCTAAAAAGCAAATGAATGGCATCGTGTAAAACGATATCGTTTACACCCGGTATATATATATATATATATATATATATATATATATATATATATATATATATATATATATATATATATATATATATATAAGTAGATTTTCATGGGTATTTGGTTGGTATTGTTTATATTACAATATAATAATTTCGAATAGGATCTTGTCTGTATCAGTGCTAATGAGGTCACTCATTTTATATTACACATTGCAGTGGCGTGCCGAGTTTTTAGGGGGCCCCACTCGCATGATTTTTTGGGGACCCCCTGCATAATTACCTCAAAAAAATAAGTAAACAAAAATGTCATAAATTTTTTAACAAAAACCATAACAAGAAATAAAAAATAACTAGCAAATAAAAATAAAAAAAGGAACGAACGATATACATTTTGAGATTAATAGCTATAGGTAAACTAATAAATACAAATCAAATATTAACTAAATATTAAGTATAATGGCTATACTCTGGTTCAAGCAAAACTAAAAAATAATAAAAAAGAAGGCGTACAAGAATCGTTTTCTTCGGCGGTAGACTAGAGTTTTTTGTTTTTGTATCGACTAGATAAATACTTATCAACTAGTTCGTCAATATTTACTACTCTAGTACTTTCGAGCTCTATTCAGATAAGAGCTAGGGAACTAAGACGATTTTGATTCATGGTTGACCCAAGGACATTTTTAATTAATTTCAACTTTGAAAATAATCTTTCCGATTAAGCTGAGTTTACAGAAAGGACAAGAAATACTTGGAATGCAGAACACAGTTCTGGTATACTATTTAACAATAACTCATTTTTTTGGAAAATATATTTGCGAATTCACAAGTTGTATATTAAGGTTTTTAATGTTGTTATACAATAATGATTTTATTTGAATTAGCTCAGTTGCTAGTTGAGAAGTTAAATCATTTGAAGATTTCTCCACTTATAACTGAGCTTTTTCTAAAATTTCTGAGACAATTAATTTAACCAATATCTGAGCTTTTCTAGCTGACTTACTATTACATCTAAATACGCATTAAGTACCGTCACTTCCAAATACTTCATAGGGGTTATATATTACGTTATCTTATTATAATTTCCAGTGTGATTTTTTTAACTATGGAAAAAGATATTTTATTTGAATATCTGTTTAATTTGGGGACCCCATAGTAGCCGCCCTCTCTCCCTGCGCTACGGGTCCTGCGGGCCCTGTAGGCACGCCATTGACACATTAAAATCTTGTTCATAACTATAAAACCAATATTTAGACAACGGGTACATATTTCAAAACGTAGACGGGCACAATATTTAAAACATAAACGGATACAGTGTCCACAAGCATTTTACAAATATCAACTCTTTAATTTGTTTGATATTTTAAAGTGCGTGGGAACACTATATCCGGGTATGTTTTAAATAGTGTGCCCGTCTACATTTTGAATTATGTACCCGTTGTCTATGAACAAGATGTTAACTTAGTTGAATAAGTAGTATTTCGATACCGATATTTTAAATATTTAATTAGGCCACCATTTTGTTCCATCATAATGGCTCCTCAGCAATATTTTACCAGTTTACCCTGTCAAACTTGATTTGAGGTAAATTGGATAAGAAGTTTTTATTAATAATTTTTTAATATTCCAATAGACCATCATTTTATTTCGCCATATTGGATTTTTGCCAAACTATTACCATGCCATCCCCATATGACTCTTAATTTTGACCAAAATTGTAGGTGAATCGGGTAAGTAGTTTTTGAGCTACACCGCAAACAGACAGACAGACCGAAGGAATTAAGAAAACTTTTTTTTCTGCATCTGCAAGTGATAGGACGCAAAGGGTATTATATCGTGGTCAAAGGTCTAAACAGTGTGATATAAAATCAGGGGTGCCGCAAGGCTCCATGATATCCCCCTATTATTTTCTATCTATACTTCTGACATTAATAGGGTGCTTAAGATTTGCAAAGTACACCAATATGCTGATGACATCCAACTCTACATGGAAATACCAAACCCAAAATGGGCCACAGCGACAGACCGAATCAATACAGATCTAAACTCCCTTATTTATATATCTTTTGCCCATAATCTTATTTTGAATGCCTCTAAGTCGTCCGTTATATTATTTGGACCTAAGAAGGCGCGCATAACTGCCAGGAATGAACTTAATATACATATAAATGAAGAGAAAATTACCTTTGTAACTGAGTGCAAGATTATTGCTGTCTGATTTGACAGTAACTTACGATTTTCAAAACACGTTAGCCAACTTTGTAAATTATCTTATAATACACTGAAACAGCTTTACAGTAATTGCGAAATTTTAAACCCTAGCATCCTGGAAGAAAAGTGATATTTATGACTGGCTAATAAAACAAAAACAAAATCCTTTACCCAATATGCGGAAACTAGAACTTCTTTTAATGGCAAAATCTATTAAAAAACCAACAATATATACCGTAGGTGAAATATTACGGGAAAATGGACATGAGGTTTTACGACTGCCTCCATACCATTGCAATAGAATTAATATGGGCTGGGGCAAAATCGTATTATGAAAAACACGTGAACGATGGTCTTACATCAGATGAAGTGTAAATTGTTTGGCAAGATTCGTTAAATTATATTACGCCGGAGTACTGGAAGAAATCTGTGAAATTAATATGGGATTGATGGAATCGAAAACGAGTTCTAGATGTCGAAATAGCACCAATGATCATTGCGCCATTTGAGGACGAATCAGAAGATGAGGACTTTTTAAGTGATGATAATATTTTTTAGTCTATAATATTAAAAAGTTTCTGAAGAATTATATTAGTCTTTGACGTGTATAAATCATAAATTGCATTATGAATATTCATTTTGGCATTGTAACTTAAGTCTTTTGCCTTTGGATTTTTTTGTGTACATTTCTTAATCTTCTTCTGAAGTAAATTATGTTTTTTTTTCATGCACAAGTTTCTGTACATTCCTTATACCGATTCTCAGAGCGTTTGCCACTGGCTCCTGCATAATAGCCAGTGAATTTTAATTAAAAAATTTTTTTATTAGGATAACTAGTTTTTTAGCTATACTGCGAACAGACAGACTGACGGACAGACATACGGAATTGAGAAAACATGTTTTCCGGCATCTAGGGACCCTTAAACGTAATGATGTGAAAAAATCTCACGAGGGAAGTAATAACTAATTATCTTGTGTTTTTAACAAAAGTGTATCTATAATATTTTTGCAAAATAAAATTTTTTTGTTATTACAATACAAAAAACAAGTTTTTCTTTGCACAGGGGTGGCTCAGATTTAAATAAATGACACTGTATAAGTGGTTAGATTTTTAGGTCAAGCGGGGCTCATAATTTTTGGTGATTGATAAAAAAAAATCTCACTTTCATTAAGTGGCTGTATAAACAGAACGTATCTTGATTGTTCCACTGATTCGAACCGCCTTCCGACTTTATTAAGGCGCTTGCCATTTTGTGTATTTTTGTTTTTGCCAACCAAAAAATTTTAACCAAACACATATTTAGCGAATTTTCTTATTTAGTCCCTCGGCATTTAATATATAAAATAATATTAAGTGGCTATCTTAATAATATTGCGTAATATAATAAAAAAAAAACTATTTTCTTTCTCCTTGTATATTTGTAAATAGCCCTTCGAGATTTAATAGCTCGATGAAAGAATCACATAACATTTTGGTATTCACTGTGTTTTCTGATTTGATTCATAATGTTGGTGACTTTTGGACCCGCACGATAAGATCACATTCGACTATATATAGAAGATGGCAGCCAAAATAAAATTTCTGTAATAGTGAAGATCCCAGGCTTTACATATATTCACGTTTTAGCGTCCCTAAATGCCAAAAATATGTTTTCTCAATTCCGTCGGTCTGTCTGTCTGTCAATTCGCGGCGTACCTAAAAAGCTACTTAACAAATTAACTTCATCGCGTTATATTTTTTTATTGCTTGTCCCCTTATCCTTAAAAAAATAAATATGGGTATCTGTACATACGAAGGGCTCGAAGCAGTTCTGAAAAGTCCGCGCCTATGATTGGAACGAATCCAATATGATGGTACCATAGAGCTCCCAATAAAAATGTGCCACACTTTACTATTCCTAATAAAATGAAAGATAACGAGGGAAGTTCCGGGTACTAAAGGAAATTTACCATTTTTTTTTTTAATTCGTGAACCGCATCCTTTACATCACGAAATCTCTTATCACAGATGTTTTTTAAATCATTTGAAAAAAATAGCATATTGTATATCAAGTTTTGAACATGTTTCGTACATGTTATACACTGCATTTGAGTACTTAAAATATTTTTGACAGATTGAAACTGAAAAATAGCAAACAAATGAATGGTAACCAGGTAACCGAAAAACATAAGCTCGGCCAATCAGGTTTTCGCGCCGTATGTTGGCGCTTTCCTACAACAGGGACAGTGTGAAAGTCGGTCGTATGCAATCTCTCCAAAATAATAAAATGTTTCTGTTACGTTTATTTCACGCGACCAATCCAGATCAGACCAGGATTAGGTTTGAGAATGAGATTTAAAATCCCTAATATTTTTACATATTGTAAGTCTTGATTTCACTCTATAGGGGTATAATGTGTGACACTGCACCTATTTTATTTACAGTATACTTTAAATCAGTTCTAAGTTTTTCTAATATTTTTTCTCATCTTTTTAGGTGTTCAGCATGTGATTCACTGTTCCCCTCACTAATGGCGCTAGAACACCACAAAGAAGAGTTTGAGCATTGGTCTGACGAGGATGATATTTGCACTGACGATTCAGATGAGGACGATGATACCGTCATAAGTGAAGAATGCGAGAGACTGCTTTAAATTTCTAAAGAATTTATCTCGATTTTTGGCCTATTGGTGAACCTGCATGTATTTTGAGTATATTTATTCGACCGATCTAAATGTGTACCAACATTCCAACGTCCTTGAATAGATAGATATTTACGTGAAAATATAATTTAGTTTTTTTAAAATAGAAATAAATGTATACAATTTGTGTCAGTCCATTGTATTTCTGGTAAACGCCACATATTTTTTATGCTATAAATACTTGACGAGGGGACTTGCGCACATTATTATTATTATTATTATTGTAGTACGGGGGAAATCATTTTCATAATTACTAAAACTTTAATGAACAAATTATTATATGTTAATTTGTGAATATCATTCAATGAATTTGTTAATGAAAAGAAGGTTGTCTTTGTGTAGATATTATTATACCTATAGGAAATAAATGTGTAGCGAATTTAAAAAAATATACTAACCTTTTTAATCAAACATATCTGTAACCATTAAACAAAAATTGTTGTTCATTTTTAGCTAAGTATATTTTTTGTACGTTTATTTAGACTTAGCATAAGTACCAGTGATCCCAGTTTAAGTTAACGCGTTAATAAAATATATTTTAAAAAATGCAGTATTATTTATTACTTACGACTAACCCAACATCCAGAGCACCCACCAGCAGTAGCGCAACCGGGTTTTCAGTTTAGGAGGGCTCATAATTTTTTGATAAAAGATCGTCAGTTTCATATATGAATGAGAAAATAATACTCTTAATGTCCAAGAGGGAGGTTCCCGAACAATTAAAAATGTATTATGCCATACCATAATATACATAATACATGGTCTTGAAGGAGATTCAGCCCCACAACCCTGATTGCACCACTGCCCACCGCAGGGTTGCCAGATTTTGTAAATGAAAAAGCAGGACATAAATCAGAGGCCGATAATATTGAAAATAATTCGCTTTTTTGACACATATGTCAAAATCGTATTAAAATTTTTAAAATTCGGTTTTGATAGATATGTGTGTCAAAAACACGAATTACTGATGATTCTTAACGCTTTGGACACAATGAACATTCCGTAAAAGTTTAACGTAAAGCCTAACTTACAAAAACGGAACTTAAAAAGAAAGTACACATTTGTGGTACATGAATGGGTGATAATTTTGACGTTGGACCTAAATATAACCGTTTATAACCTATGTTTCAAAAAAGTATCTAACAAAACACTGAAAAATACACAAAGAAAAATAAAGTTTGACGTAAATGGACGAAAACAAATGGCGTAACTTCCATTGTTTCCGCGCTTTAAGGTGTCATTGTTTTAAGGGCAAACATGGGAACGCGACGATGCATCAAAGAAACATAGATAGAGGAATATTCTGACGCGAAAGTTCAATAAAGAAACCGAGCTTCAAAAACTTAATATTATGATAATACACATAACACGCATGCTCATTGCTTAAGCGCTTGATGATCAACATACAAGAAAAGTCGCTAAAATGGTAAAATTTAAAATTCCCTTCCGAAGTACAAAATTGACCTTCACATAAGATGAGGCCAAGGACGGATCCAAGAAGGGAGTAATCACACCCCCCTCCCCTCAAGGGCAAGAAAAAATGCGTATCAATAAAATTCCTGTGAAAGAGAGTGAGGAATCCCACCGTAACCACTGATAACGGAGCCGAATATTTAAAGAAGTCTTTTATTTTTAAAGTAAAGTAACATATGGACTTTCCAGGATTTAATTTTTTTCCGTAAGCATTTTTAGAGTTACCAACCTAGGCCGCACAGAAAAGAGTACAAATAATTTATTAAATTGTTTAATAGTCACAAGAACGTGTCTCTTCTCCCGGGAGAAGAAGAGACACGTTCCTGTGAAATGGCGGATGCGTTATAAAATTATCTCCTTCCGGAATATTAAACAAATTAACACATTACTTGTACTCTTTTTTGTGAGGCCTAGGTTGGTAACTTTAAAAATGCTTATAGAAAAAAAAATAAAAATAAACATATCCTAGAATAGAAGTCCTTATGTTACTTTATTTTAAAAATAAAACACTTTCTTGATTTTGACTGGTCTAACATACGTTAAAGGTTTTGACAGATAACGTTTTGGTGGAATTAACTGAACGATGGGTGAAAATTCTACAAAAAAGTACAATAGTTCAGGTTTCGTTAGCGTTATTGAGTATAAAGTCTGATATTTTAAGAACAATTAACTTGGAAAATATTACCGACTCTTTAACAAGAAAAACCAAAAGGGAATAATTAAATCTTCGCTTAGTATGTTGTTCTTTGCCGATATATTTTTCTTCATACCCATGTAGGTACTATACAATATGTTTTTTAACTACGTCATAAAACCAATGTGTATGGCAAAGATTCTCTTTCTCTCTTCAACACATTTGTCTTAGGAAAAGTTCATTTTCTTTTTTATTTTTAAAGATAAAAATATCAAACCGGGTATATTTAAAATCAAGAAGAGAAGACCTATCTACTTAAAATACAATTTATTGGGTGTTTCATTTAAAATACAATACTTCCCTTTTACGAGGGAAGTAAAAATTCGAGTTATATATTTGAAAACTGGCATGTTTTTTACATTTCTCTAATGTTGCAAGAAACTTAATAACAACCTCAGGTTTTGCTCCAAGTCTAGCTACTTGGAGCACGCCATGGAATTTGTATTTAAATCATTTTGATATTTTGAAAAATAAAAGGTATAGCGTATTACAATATGGTATTACGACCACGCTGTACATGTACAGTGTTTTCTATTATATTTTGCCCTCCAGTTATAAGGGTATGATCTCTTAATAATATCAGACATTTATAAAAATCATTAAAAACTATTACCAGACGGAAAAAGGCGTCCTGTATACTTTTTTAATATTGTTTAATGTTAAAGCGTTACCTGTATGTCATAACAATTACTAATTAAATTCAATAAAACATAAAAAAACTAAACATTTACGAATTAAAAAAATTGATCTTAAACCAGCCCAAGGGAAAAAATTTCATTAGCCTTGGAATTTTGGCCGAGATCTGTACGCTCACAATTAAGAGCATTGTTTCTCATAATGCGCAGAGGTACTTTAAAGTTAATTGCTGTCAGTAACTGGTTACAGTTTACTAAAATAAATTATTAAATACCAGTTAAAAGTTGTATTATAGTTAAATGTAATTAAACTATTATGTTAACACTAAATAAAGCCGACAAATAAAGAATAAAAGCCTACAAAAACAACGTTGCCAAAGGTTGATTTTGCAGGTTTGTGATAATAGAAACCTTGAATGTTGCTACTGGAAAGTTGAACGAATTAAACATAATTAGATTTAGTTTCCTATACTTCCAGTAGATGTCACATCCCGCTGATTTTCTAAGGAGGAATTAATCCTCGAACCCAAATCCGCGGATGTAACTATTTGCATTTTTATGTTTTAAGTTTCGTTATAATTTATAACGTTGTTTGATTCTTCAAAGAACGAAATACATTTTTTTATATCAACCCATAAAAAATTTTACCAAGGTTAACTAAAAACGTATTCCGATATTTAAAGCACAATTTCGTACAAAATTTTGATAAAAAACAAAACAACGCCTACCGGAGACCTTTCAATTCCAGTGCCCTACCATTGAGCTAGTAGACCTCACATCAAAAAATTAACGAACTTTTGTTTACTTAAACTCTTGTTTATTGATATAACAACGCTTAAACTTAATACACCCACGGATTGCGGTTTGAGGATTAATCGCTTCTGTTATTTTTTATCTCCAAGCGAAAAGTCAAAATAATTTCACTATTGTTTTGTGTTTTGTAGTGTCTGTTCTTGTTTCTTTAGTTCTTGTCTTATATTTATAACTAAAATAGTAACTACAAAATGTCTCAAATAAGTACAAAAGAAAAACTCCTTTATATAATTGATGATATGGAACTAATTGCAAAGTAAATACTGAATAATTACAAGCTTTGCAATTGAATAAAACTTTGTTTCCTTTTTAGAGAAATCATTGAAAATGCAATAGCCCCTAAAAGTAACAAACTCTCAGGACCAGAATACGCACAACTGACGGAATTATTGGTAGCAAAAGATAATGAACTCAAGGATACCTTAAAATTAGCAGCGGAACAGGTATAAATCATAATATAGTTTATTCTTTAATTCAATCCAGGAATTTATTTAATTCATTTTGAGGTGTGCCGGTGCGTGGGATTTTGTATACAACACCTTCTCCTTCAAGGCCTATACTGGTGGGTAATTTGTTCTGTTGAGGCACCAGTGAGGTTGTTATTACAATTGTATTGAATCTATTTCCGTTCCACCTTGTCTATTACTCTATTAGAATACTGGAGAAAAACCTAATAATCTATTACATTTTTACAAAATTCATCTTTACCAAATTTCCTTTAGTTTCATAAACAACTATCCTTACTTAACAAAAATGTACACTAGTCTACTGCGGCAAATTGACCATGCAAAATAATTGTATATGGAGCGTTGTTAATACAATGATATGGAGTGGAATATACATCATACAGTTCATACATTCAATGTCAGTTATCGGTTCAATATTTTCTCTATGTGGTATGCAATTTTTATTTCTTCAAATACAACGTATTTCATATATTATATGTATAGTATATTTAATGCCAAAAATGACATTATCGAGTGAACCCCTTACTATTAAAAAATCTATTACAATTTTTAGTACATTCTGGTTCTGCTAAAATCTGAATGAGTGATACCTTTTTTCCATTCTTGTTTTTGTTATGGAGGAGGCTAGAAAACTGCATACTTGTTTTCTTCTTAAAAATCAGAAGATTTGTTAAATGTCTTTAAATCAGTAAGTACTTATTTTGAAGATGGGATTGTAATTAGATTCTATCTTAAATTTCATATATTCTCAATTTTATTTTTATATATACCTAGTATTCTAGGTTTTGTTTAATACTTTTCTAACTTCTAAAATTAAGTTCAGGGATTAAATACTTTACCTGACAGTGATTTTTTTGTCTTCTGGTTTTGTTTTGGGGACATTTACGTACTTACTATTTACTTTATTTGCAAGATCTATGCACAATACGTTAGCATATAGATACATTTCATAAGTTATGGTTGTCTTCAAATGTACTAAAAATCATTTTGAAATTATTTTGTGCAAGAAAAAATTTTTACCTTACCTTGTGATAGTGTTGAGAGAATTATAAAATATCTTATGTTCTTCAAATTATAGGGCCAAATTAACAAAAAAATGGATCTTCTAAAGGCAGAAGTTGAGAGACAAGATCAGGACATTAATCATCTACAAAAACAGCTGAAGGAAGCTGAGCAGATTTTGTCTACAGCAATCTATCAAGCAAATCAAAAACTACAAAGCATTGCAAGGGCAAAGAAACGACCAGTGTCATCTGAAGAATTAATTAAGTTTGCTCATAGGTATGTGTTATCATAGTATTAATTAATGTGCCTCGTTATTCATGTTGTGCTATACAAACATGATACCTAAGTATTCCATATATTTTTGTAAATTTTAATCTCCCTTATTTTATAATGTACTGATGATTCATTTTATAATTGGTTTCTAATTATTTACATTATTTAGTTTTTCAAGGAATGATATTTTATTGCTCCTAATTATTTTTTCTTGTAATATATTAGGTATGTAATAAATTCATTGTAAATTAGCGAAAAGCGAAATAAAAGATTAACTAAATTGAAATTTTCATGATATTTAATATTCATAGACCAGTGATAAACTATCTTCTTTGTATGTGTATCAATTTTACTTAGGATCAGTGCCTCAAATGCAATATGTGCTCCACTAACCTGGCAGCAGGGAGACCCAAGAAGACCATATCCCACCGACATTGAAATGAGGCTTGGTATGTTGGGCAGACTGACTGACCCCATAAATGGCCACATGATTCAACAACCAAATTCCATGAGTGATTTGCATCGTGCAGGACATCCTGGAGGTATGAATAAATTTTTTAACAGTTTGAAACAGATGTTTGTTGGTCTAATACACCACATCAAAAAACTAAAAATAAGCCAAAGACCAGAAATCTTAACATTTAGTATTCAATTCCTCAAATTATGATTCAAGTTGATGCTTGTGTTCCGGGGCCACAAATAAACGTTGCAAACAAATGAAATTGCAAAAAAACCTGTCGTTTTGGACATTTTGGGGGGAAGTCAATCCTTGCCTTCAGTAAATAGAAAATTTATAAAAGAAAAAGCACCCAAAATCGTATTTGTAAATCAAAAGTTTAGTACAAAGCTGCAAATACAGACAATGTCAATTTCACTGTCAATGTTTTAAATCATAAATCTCCCACATTGATTTCGTTTTTATTTTATTAACATTTTGTCGCATTTACATTGAAAAATGTTATTTGGTATAGGTGCTTAGAATACAATATTTTCTGACACAATGAACATTAATGATATAATGCAGGTTTTGCTATTGAAATAGTTATAATAAGATAACACTGAATAGTTTCCAGAGATTAAATAAGAATTTTTATTTCACAAAAAGAACTCTACTGTTGCAATGTCCTGTAACTTAAACATTTGAAATTTTTTTAATAATTTCGGGATAAGAATAAATGTTGTTAATAAATATGTTTTAAATTAATAATAAAACATTATTAAAAGTCAAGTTTTAATTTGAAACAAGAAAATGATAACTACAAAAGTTAATATAATATTATGTACAATTTTAGGTGAGCTTTTGGACTATATAAGGCATGCTTTTGACTAAATGACTTATTTTGTATTTATTTTCAACAATAAACATAACAGGAAAAGCCCAAATGGTGTTATATAAACCATAATTTTCACTACATCGTAGAGTGGAATGACTCAATATATTTCGGGGACATACACCTCATTTGGAAAGTATTAAAAGTGATATAGCAAAACAAGTAGCCTGAACAAAATGGGTTGTTTTCCATTTTAATACACAAATTTAACATGTGAAAGTTAAAGTAAGGTTTTTACTTGAAGCTATGACACCAATTTGAAAAATATCATTCTAATCTAGTGTAAAATAAAATAAAAAATAGAATTATGTTCAGTTTATAAAAAATGCACAAGTTCTAGTCTGACTTACTGTTAAGGTTAGACATCATGCTAAATATATAAAGTAATGTTTGACCCAATGTTCAAATGGCTGCAGCATTTTAATAATCTAGAATTTTCGGATGCAGTTTTTTTATTTCAGCGGCCTTAGATTTTTAGATTAAGCATTAAATATAATTTTGTAGTGGATATTATCGTGTTATGTAGGGTACACACAAAGCTGACTTGGGAAGAGCATGTTACTCATCTTTGCATGAAGCTTTGAAAGAGACTATGTAATAAGAATTCTGTCACAAAATATTTCTAACTCAACACTTCTTTTTTTTACTTTCGAGCAGACCCTGAAGGTTTAAGTACTAGGTACTGTGGTTCCTTTGAGTGAAAAGAGAGAAAATTGATGGGGGTTTTAATGGCTTGCAGCTTAGGAGAAGTGGGAAGGGCCTTTGCTGGTAACACATTCCATAATCGGGACACTTTGGGAATAAAGGAGCAAACAGAGTGAGAGGTGTCTTTGGAATTGGACCAGGAAGGAATCCATGTGGAGGGATGCTCCTGTCTCCTTGTCAGGAATGACTAAGGAAAGCATGATGAGTGATAATTCATCAGAACAGAATCTCTGGTAGTATCTGTAAAACAGATAGAGATCTTCCACTATTCGATGATGATCTAATGAGGCAAGCTTCCTTGTGATGTTTGGATTATCAATTGGACTAAAAGCTCTTCTTTGAACAGACTTAAGAATGTTACGAGTTAAGGAGAAGCTGCTCACCATATATCGTCCCTGACCAGGCAAAGTATTGTAAACGCCGTTTTTATAATTTTACAGGAGGTACAAAATATAGTTTATTCCCATATTTTCTAAAAAATGTATTTTTTTTTGTTTCATATTACCCACTGCATTGTCTTTCAAATCTATCTTCCAAGTTGCCGGTTTCTTTACAATTAGCTAAGAAAAATGGCGCTTACGTTATTTTGAAGCGTTCAGCGGCTTTCTGGAGGTAGTTCTAGTCTGCCTTACTGTTAAGGTTAGACATCATGCTAAATATATAAAGTAATGTTTGACCCAATGTTCAAATGGCTGCAGCATTTTAATAATATAGAATTTTCGAATGCAGTTTTTGTATTTCAGCGGCCTTAGATTTTTAGATTAAGCATTAAATATAATTTTGCAGTGGATATTATCGTGTTATGTAGGGTACACACAAAGCTGACTTGGGAAGAGCATGTTACTCATCTTTGCATGAAGCTTTGAAAGAGACTATGTAATAAGAATTCTGTCACAAAATATTTCTAACTCAACACTTCTTTTTTTTACTTTCGAGCAGACCCTGAAGGTTTAAGTACTAGGTACTGTAGTTCCTTTGAGTGAAAAGAGAGAAAATTGATGGGGGTTTTAATGGCTTGCAGCTTAGGAGAAGTGGGAAGGGCCTTTGCTGGTAACACATTCCATAATCGGGACACTTTGGGAATAAAGGAGCAAACAGAGTGAGAGGTGTCTTTGGAATTGGACCAGGAAGGAATCCATGTGGAGGGATGCTCCTGTCTCCTTGTCAGGAATGACTAAGGAAAGCATGATGAGTGATAATTCATCAGAACAGAATCTGTGGTAGTATCTGTAAAACAGATAGAGATCTTCCACTATTCGATGATGATCTAATGAGGCAAGCTTCCTTGTGATGTTTGGATTATCAATTGGACTAAAAGCTCTTCTTTGAACAGACTTAAGAATGTTACGAGTTAAGGAGAAGCTGCTCACCATATATCGTCCCTGACCAGGCAAAGTATTGTAAACGCCGTTTTTATAATTTTACAGGAGGTACAAAATATGTTTTATTCCCATATTTTCTAAAAAATGTATTTTTTTTTGTTTCATATTACCCACTGCATTGTCTTTCAAATCTATCTTCCAAGTTGTCCGTTTCTTTACGATTAGCTAAAAAAAATGGCGCTTACGTTATTTTGAAGCGTTCAGCGGCTTTCTGGAGGTAACAATAGTCTTATTGCTGCTTAAGATATTCTATACTATAAAGCAATTATCAATTTTTATTTAACCAAGTACTACACGCTTGTTATCATAAGCGCCATGAATAGAAACTACTTTTTGCCGAAGCTCCTTTATTTTAATCATTCTTACAAAGAAAACTTTAAGTGGAATTATAAAACAATTACAAGTAATTTTTTTTGCAAATAAAATAAAAAAGCAGATAGTTAAATTAAGAAAACAAATAATTGTCAGTTGTCTACTTCATCTTCCTCATCTTTATCCGGAAGTACATCAGTCACAACACTGAAATCTGAAAGGGCCTCATGCTCTGCCTGATATTCCCTAGAGATAACAAGCTGAGAACACAACTTCATTAAACCTTTTTTTTGTTGTAGATATTAGCAGCAAGGAGTTGTAACATTTTCTCAATGCTTTTTTATCATCTTTTAGGGCAAACTCTTGCTGGTCGGCCAAATTATCAATGTAACTATACCTATTTTTCATGATTTCGGCTTCAACGTATTTTAGACATTTGGAGAGGATTTCCTATAACTATTTCCCATTGCTTTCTCTGGCGATCTTTTGCAACTTTTTTCTTTCTCGCTAATTTGGATTTTAGGATATTATTTTCTTCTCTTTTAATCTTGATGTTTGTATTTGAATGAGTAGCTATGTTTTTCACTATTCATGACTAATCATTAATTAATCATTCTGACTTTAACATTTAAAATATTAAAAGTTTGAATGCCAATGTCAAAAATAGACAAATATTAAACTGGTGGCAGTTACTATGTTCCCATGCTTTTTAGCATATATTTTTAGCCGATAGCAGTAAGGTTGTGTTATATCAATGACGATTGATTAACACAATGGTAAAAATAGCAATATCTTTTTAGAAATTAAAAAAAAATTCCCATAAATGTGACAAAATAGAACACATGTTCAAAAAACTTTTTTCGTTACTGTCATTCATATATCACCCTCATATATATTTGTCCTGAGTACTTTTTCTAAAATATGTTTAACAATATTTCAGAAATTCCGGCTTCCAACCAGAACCAATTCGCATGGCATCCATCAGGTGAAATGCACATCAGCGTGGGTCAAGGCACAGTGGCCATGGATACTCGGAATCACAAGCAGGAAAATGAAGATGTTGAAGTCATGTCGACAGACTCAAGCAGTAGCTCATCAAGCGATTCCCAATAGCATAGTAGACATAGGAGTAAGAAGTAGTAATTAGATATTTTTAATAAGATATTTTTTAAATTACATCTTTGTTTTATTTTTGTAATGTTATGTGTATCAGATCTTGATTCAGTATTAAGCCTCATATTGATGTTTGAAATAATGACAATTTGAAGTTATATGTAGACTTAAAATTGTAGATGTTCTGTAAAACTACTAGGAAATATATCACCTCAAGAGCAAACAATATATCCCAGAATATTTTGCTTCAACTTTGTTTTGAATCAAAATAAGTTTTACGATTGCCAGACCCACTGAAGAAAAATTTTAGTACTTTAGTAAATATCATCTGTTGAAAATAATTTAATTAATGTATTTTTTTACATCACAGTTTACGCAATTCAGGTAGGGTAGAGTGCTGTAAGAGTGCGCACTTAGCGTTAATTTACATTTAAAAACTAAAATAACAACATTACTATTAACATTTTTTTAATTTAAACTCTTTGGTATTTCAAATACATAACTTAAAAACTAAATCAAAGGTATTATTAATATTATACAAAAAACTAACTAAAAACTAGAAATATGCAAATGCGCACTCTTAAAATAACTGGTTTGTAAGAGTGCGCGTAATTATTTGTAAGAGTACGCAGATAATTTTACATGCAAAAGTCACAAATATATGTCCCTAAGCCAGAATAAGCAGTATATTTTTCATGCCACCATTCACCGCATCTTATGCACTCAATCCAGTCTTCAGTTATGGGCTCCTTAAATATTTCATGGCACAGAGGGCAGCTCCACATTTTTTTCTTTGGAGGATTCGACTTGGGTTTCTTTGGACTTGCCTTAGGTTTCTTAAATGGTCCATGAAGAGCAAGTAAAGGTTTTCGTTTCGGTTTTTTCTTTTCTTCCTCTTCTAACAACTGATCTTTAAAAGGTGAGCTGCTGATTATTTCTGACTTCTTGCTTTTGCGATTTGTTGCTCGAGGAGCGTCTGATTTTGGGAATGGCGAAATTGAAGTCAATGAGACAAAGGAAGCTTTCGTTGATTCATTGTCGGAGCAGGATGGTCCAGGTGAGAATGGAATGGCGGACGTTTCAGATACGGCACCAGCATCATGTTTGGTCTTAATGAATTAATCGAGCTTCGGTCCAGCAGCTGCAATTTTCAGTTGGACAGTTTTCTTTATCAAAATCAACGAAAAGTTCGCTGTTAATAAAGCTGCTGTCAGATACCATTCCAATTGAGGATGGCGGCGCACCATCTAAAAGTTCGGCCTTCATCCTTTTTCTAGGGAATATAAAGGTAGGAGGTATAAACTGTCCACTCGCACTCATTGCGCAGACAACAGTCACATTTGTACCTCTCTCAGCACTAGATATTTTGTTGACACATCTTTTGCCCTTTGTAGATAGAACTTTTGGAGGTTTATTGGGGACGGTTGAAAACCCAGACTCATCCATATTGTAAATCGCATGTGGTGGGAACCTATATGTCTCCATCAGTTTCTGAAGATTGTTGAAAAATCGCTCACATTGAGACCGATTGAACCCTATAGCTCTTGCAAGACTTGTAGCAGTGGGTTGTCTCAAGGAAACATCACTGTTTCGTTTCATAAATCCCCGTAACCATCCCTTGCCTGCCATTTTCGATGTTGTATTAAAACGATGGGATATGTTATTTTTTTCGGCAAACTCATAAGCCAAGCCTCTCACAGCTTTTGCCGTTAAGCCATAGAACATGTCTATATCTATTATGTATTTTTTTAATTCTTCTTCTATTTCCTTGGTCAATGTTATATCAAACCTCCCCAAATTTGTAGCGACACTTGTTCTTTTTAACCTTTTCCTAAAAGTACTCTCCGCCATACCGAGTGATGCTGCTACTTTTCTTTTACTCTCACCACCATCAACTCTTTTTCGAGCCTCTTCCATAACTTCGGCCGAGCATAGAGTTCTTTGCGAGGTTCTCTTTCGTGATGACATTCTGTAACAAATCAAATTACGTTATTTTTAAACATAAAACTATTCCATTCCTGCCCAGTTTGTAAGAGTGCGCGCGTACTCTTACAAACCCTTCATTTGCGCATTCTTACAGACCGGGCATGAATATTAAAATCGAAGGCAGTAACGCCATCTCGGTTATAAGATACGAACAACCGTACCTTAGATGGTTGGCTGAGAGGTTAACTAAATTAACAGTGAAATATGTACGAGTTATTCTAACGTATATTAATGCAATGCAGTTTACAGGATGGAAAAATATTTTAAGAAAACAATGTAAATGCTTCAAACTTTCCTGAAAGCTTTAATAACTGGATTTTTTGATGCACAAATTACTAGCGTAGTTATAACATCGTATTTGACAGTAAGGAACTGAAGTTAGTCGCAAATCGATGGTGCGTTCCAAAATATCACAAATGCGCACTCTTATCGCCCGCGCACTCTTACAGCACTCTACTCTACAATCGATTTTGATGTAGCTTATTTTGATTGATGTTTTAAGCCCTGGGTTATTTCTGGAAATTTTTTATACAACACTGCATCAATAAATTAGGGAACACCAAGACACCTATTAAACAAATTTTAGTAAGTTGTGTATTGTTTATGTATATATAAAATAAGTAAATTGGAATGCATTGACATTAAGTTAATGTTTTTTTTTTAATTATTACATAATAAAATTATACCTATTAAACAAATTTTAGTAAGTTGTGTATTGTTTATGTATATATAAAATAAGTAAATTGGAATGCATTGACATTAAGTTAATGTTTTTTTTTTAATTATTACATAATAAAATTACAATGCCTTTCTCAGATTTTTTCCCTAATTTATTTGCTTGGTGTTTAGACATTTACGCATATTACCATGTAATGATTTATTAATGCTTTATTTATTCTTCAAAAAATGTATTTAGAAGTAAACAAAATCATGGACATTAAACATATATTTGAATTAGTAATATTTGTTTTTTTTTTCGTGAGATTGGTTTTTTAAGCTAAGAAAACCCCAATGCGTTTCTCATAAATGTACGCATGGTTTAAAGAACGTTGAATGTTACGAGGACGGGCACACTGAGTAGAGTACATCTTTTTTTTTAAATCTCTGATACACTTTTTTCCATTTTAGGCCAGCATGAGGAAAATTCATTTAACTACCTATACCACTAATTAAAAAACTAATTATACGTATTTCAATTTACGTGTTTTCTGTCGCCAATATATTGGCATTGGATATATTTTGGATTTAGAATTAAACAATTCTGCCTGATTAACCATTTTCTTCATTCACCCCAAAAAAATGTAATATAAAACCTTAAGTAAGCGGAGCTTCCTTTTGGTAACATGAATCACGCATGGGACTCCTGGTTTCAAATTCTTTGGAATTCCAACATACATGTTTTTACTGTTGTTAAAATGTATTTCTTTTTTAATTTTCAAGATATCAAAATTATCCTAAAATTAAATTGTACTAGTTATAAAGTTCTTATAATATTAAATATATAGTGTCAATTGTCAAATATACAATATTTACAATTTTAAAAATACGACACCCTGTGAATTTTACTTTCTAAAGATGGATCACTTTCTTGATTCTGCATTTTTGTTTTTTTTATCTTAGAAAATAAACGAGAAAATGAAGGAATGCTGCCCAATAAGATCAACGTCTGTGACAAAAATGTTCTTTCTTCACATTCCTCTAATATAAGTTTTCATTCTAGCAATATAAGAACAAGCAAGATTTGAGATGTTGTTTTTGAGGGGTCGGAGCGATATCAGTTCAGTTTAATTTAAATATTGTTAATTGCGCTGAATGAATAGAGTTTTTGTAAGTTATGTTTGGCAACAATCGTTTTACACATTTATATGACCTGGAAAATGGATATAGACAAAAGGTAGATGCACAAAACTCAAGAAATTACTTACTTTCCTGATTTGGGCATTGCCAAAAATGTAGGCACTATGCCTACCAAAAGCCAATAGCTATTTTAATTATTGTGAATTTTTTAGGCAGTTATAAATATATTTACATGGGGGCTGCAAGGTTTATTCAGTTTGGTTGTTAACTTAAGTTTTAAATATTTGCTTAAATAAAAAAAATACAAATCATAGATTTAAGGATGGCAAGGACACCCCTTTGTTCTACTGCCCACGCATACATCCAAAAAGCAAAAGAATAGGATGTCTAGCTCACTAGACTCTCAAATGGGTCAGCGGTTTTCATTGTCTTTAAGTTGAAATGTATTCAACTTAAAGAACAAGCGCATGAGAATTTTAAAACTTGGTGCGCATGCCTTCATAAGTGAGGTTGTATACATATACATTCAACAACCTAAGTTATGAAGGCATGAGCAACAAGTTTTAAAATTCTCATGTGCTTGTTCTTTTATCTAAGAGGAGACCACAAATGCCTTAAGTACTAAGTAGCATGGTTACTTTAAGTGTAGAAAGAAAAAGTTTAATGATGTCTCTCTGGCAGGAATAACAAAGGAAGGCATAATGGATGATAACTCTGAACAGAATGCGCGTGGTAATCGCCCACAATTCGACGATAATTTAATGTTGCAAGCTTATCTTGTGATGTTTGGATCATCACTCAGACTAATAGCTCTTCTTTGAGCAGAATTAAGGAAAGCGAAGTGTAATAAGGGTATACAAATTAGCAGAAGAGAAGTATTTTCGCGCTCGAAAAAGGAAACCCAATTACCTTTGTTTATTTTTGTTTCAATTGTGTCTTAGTGATGTGAAACTGAACAATTTTCTTTGTTTCCCATTCTACGATTTTAATGAGGTCCTCGGTTAGGAATAAAGTCATTACCCTAACCGAGGAAAATTGTATGCTAAGAATGTACTATTGTCAGCATACCTGTAAATAGGATTGCTGGTAGAAGAAAGCAGATCATTGATGAGCAGGAGAATAGAGTAAAAGTAAAGTCAGATGAATGACCATCAACCACTACAGAAATAGTTCTGTTGGAAAGAAAACTGGCAATCCAAGTATACAGTTTTCGAGAAAGACCATAGGCTGGCAGGAAGTTTGTTAAGAAGTTCGTCATGTCAAACTTGATCAAATGGTTTGGATATGTCGAGGGCAATAATGTGTGTTTGTCCGGGGAATTCGATCGATTTATTCCAGTTGTGGGTTATGAAGGTGTATTAACTGCTCATCGGAAATGGTAACAAAATAATTTGTTCACTACATTTAATATCGCAAATCCGATTATTGTACGCGTATATATACGATTACACAAGTTAAAATGATAGTTCTAGATCAAGATGGCTGAGCGATACTGACTAGCGACTAGCAGGTAAGTGCGAAAATCAGATGAATCAAAATGTGCGCATGTGCATTCAAAGTAACCAATATTAATATAATATAATACCGATCATGATAGAAGGTAAGATCTGCTGTAGATCATTGGTGGTAAAAGCCGTCTTGCCTGTCCTGGATACGTTTATACCTTTCAAGGTATTAAAAGATCAGATTTAATATACTTCTCCATTGGCTTACTCATAATTGAAAGGATGTGGGTTTGAATGAGCAGAACTGAGTTAATTAGATTTTTGATGGGAGCTCTGCTAGGTCGTCGGTAGTGTTCTTGACTTCCATTGCAGTTGTCTATGTACTCTCCCTGTTGGGTTTTTATTATTATTAAGACCTATAATTTTGTATATAATCGTGTTCTAAATGTCGGACTACGTTTTTTGTTAGCTCTGGTTAGACCTTGTTTGGACTGTTGCAAAAAAGTGTATTAAAAAAAAAAAAACAGTTAAAATATATTAAGCAAATCGCTGGAAGTCACGGATTGGTTTAAGATTTATTCACTCCTAGATCTACTATCGAATGCATCCGCATAACTTTGACAATTTTTTTGCGTTTTTTGACACACCCGGGCCTGTATACGTACCGCTTAGCTTAAAGATTCGTTCTTATGGAAAATCCCTTTGTTATCCTTATGCATCTATATCCTATGTCGTAGCTGATAGGTTTGGAATCTTGTTTATTTTTCTTCAATGATCTGTATTGAGGGCAATCTGCCAATACTTTGCAATGATCGCAGCTCTGTCTATCTCTACACAAGCCACGATCCCTTACTTTTAAAGAATATAAAGGTAATTAATTGCTGCTACCAGCTCTTAGGCTCAACCTGTTTCCGCCAAATTCAAAATAAACTATAGGGGAGCAAAAAATTCGAAAAATTCGCACCAGCCAAGAAAACCCCAATGCGTTTCTCATAAATGTACGCATGGTTTAAAGAACGTTGAATGTTACGAGGACGGGCACACTGAGTAGAGTACATCTTTTTTTTTTAAATCTCTGATGCACTTTTTTCCATTTTAGGCCAGCATGAGGAAAATTCATTTAACTACCTATACCACTAATTAAAAAACTAATTATACGTATTTCAATTTACGTGTTTTCTGTCGCCAATATATTGGCATTGGATATATTTTGGATTTAGAATTAAACAATTCTGCCTGATTAACCATTTTCTTCATTCACCCCAAAAAAATGTAATATAAAACCTTAAGTAAGCGGAGCTTCCTTTTGGTAACATGAATCACGCATGGGACTCCTGGTTTCAAATTCTTTGGAATTCCAACATACATGTTTTTACTGTTGTTAAAATGTATTTCTTTTTTAATTTTCAAGATATCAAAATTATCCTAAAAATAAATTGTACTAGTTATAAAGTTCTTATAATATTAAATATATAGTGCCAATCGTCAAATATACAATATTTACAATTTTAAAAATACGACACCCTGTGAATTTTACTTTCTAAAGATGGATCACTTTCTTGATTCTGCATTTTTGTTTTTTTTATCTTAGAAAATAAACGAGAAAATGAAGGAATGCTGCCCAATAAGATCAACGTCTGTGACAAAAATGTTCTTTCTTCACATTCCTCTAATGGCAAAATTTCTCGTTTATTCTTAAAGATAAATTTATCAAACAGACTATATTTAGGATGCGGAAAGCCACCTATCGGTAAAATTTACAGGATGTCTCAGTTACAAAAACGGCAAGTTATATTTATATATACATATTTGACAATTAACATTTTTTTTAAGTTATATAAAACTTGGTAACTAGTCATAATAATTTTACAGAAAATAATAGCAGATTAAAATGTGTACAAGTAAAAAAAAAATCGGCAAATTTCCTTTACCCGGATCTTCCTTCATTATGAGTATTTCCTTTTATTATTTATTAGTAAAAATGGCCGACGTTGTATAAACAACGTAAAATCGTGCCTAAAGTTGAGCGGGAATGCTGAGTTTCTAGTGGTTCAAATGTTCTGAATTTTAGTGTTTCTAAAACTTTATACTTATAGCTGAAAATATCACAAATTACTTTCGGACATACTGAATTTTATAGTGCTTATTTTATGCAAAAGTAAATCGAAAATATATGGCCATTGTCAAATTTGTTTACATTATAAATAACAAATTCCATCCTTTGTCCTGTGTGTATAGTAGTGGAACTGGAGTTTGGCAGGTATTTTTGTAAATTGGTGATCGGAGAATTTTCGAAAGTTCGTCTTTTTATTTGAGGATATTACTTTATTACAAGTGCCTGTTGAACACTTAGCACTTTTTTATTGTTCTTTTCCCAACATGGGAAGTACAAAGCCAAAAACTTACAAGTGTGGTGAATGCTCTGCAAATATTACAAAAACGCAAACGTCAGTACACTGTGATAAGTGCAAAGGTTGGATCCACAGATCTTGTGCAGGTCTTACAGATGTTGAGCTGGAAGTCTTGCGTACATTAAACAATAAATATCTTTGTAAAGAGTGTAAAACCCATACTGAAAAACAGATAAGAAGATCAATGGATTTCTCTGAAAAAGCCCAACATAAGGTTGACAATCAAGGAACCAGTGAAATAGACTCTATAAAGGAATTAAGGGATGAGATCCGAGACCTCAGGCAAGACCTAAAATTTTATGCCAAACAATATGAAATACAAAAAGAACAAAATAAAACTTTTAATAGAGAAATAATTGAATTAAAGAAAGAAAACGAATATATAAAGAAGGAATTAAGGAAGCTTAAAATACTAAGTGATGTGAAAGAAAATGAAAATAGATTAAAGAACATTGTTATGATGGGTGTAAAAAGCACAGCTGAGGAAATAAGAAATAATCCAGAAGAAATAAAATTAAAAGCAAAGAAGGTACTCAAATATATTAACCCAGAAATACAACTACAGGACACGCAAATAAAATTGAACACATCTGTGAAAGAGAACACTGCTATCACCATAATGTTCAAAACAGTTGAACAAAAACATGAATTGATACAAAAAAGGAAACAGTTGGGTAAAATAGTTGGAAATAAATGCGGTCTGAGTGACACAGACAGACATTATTTTTTTAAATGAAGATTTGTCAAGGGACTCGAGGGAACTGTTCATGCATGCCAGATCACTTCGCAATGATGGATTTAAATACATCTGGGTAAGGGACGGATGTATTTTCGTAAGAAGAAAAGAAAATGAACCAGTCCACAGGATTTACAACCAGGACGACATTGAAAAACTTAGGCTAAACCTAGGAGAAAGCCAAAAACTATCCGAAAACTAGACTATGATTTCAGTGAGTATCAGGTTGTGATATCAATATATCGGAAAAACATAAATAAAATTCAACGATCCGACATCTTTCTTATTCGATAAGGACTGTGACACAGTATTGAGTGAGAGCATAGATAATTCTGAACATTTTATAAGAACTTCTAACGGTTTTGAAATTTTGATAATTTAGTCACATACTTGGAATCATTAAATACAAATTTTTGATGTAATTGTTTTGTCTGAAACCAACAAAATAGAAAATTTAGAACAATTCAAAATAAAAACATATGAAGTATTTTATAATGAAAGTTATATAAATAAGTGTGATGGTACGCTAATTTATGTAAAAAATAGTTTAATTGAAAATAGTATGAAAATAGGTATAAAAAATTCAAAATTTTTAAGAGTAACCTTAACAGAAAACAAAAAATCTATTAGTATTATTGCAAACTATAGATCCCCATCGCTTAAACCAGAAGATTATATTCAAGATTTAAACGAACTCTTTCTGAAAAACTATAAAAAATGCAGCATAGAAATTTTTACACGGGACACCAACATTAATATATTAAACACAGATACACGAGTAACAAACAACTATATAGGTATATTAGGGGAGTTTGGATACAAAAGTGTTATAAATAAGGAAACTAGAGTGGCAGGTGAATCAAAGTCATGCCTAGATCACGTGTTCGTAAAGATTGATAAAAATAGCAAGATAGAAAATATCCTGGGAATGGTACTGATTTCGGGTCTAACAGATCACTACCCAATGGTAATTAATATGAAAATGCAAGATGTTATTCAATCACACAAAAACATAACTAGATTTTATGATAAAGTAGATTACCAAAAAATTAAAAACATACTATCAGACTACAAATGGGATTTACTATATGAATGCAATGACCCTAATCAAATAGCTGGTAAACTTGTAAATACTATCAAAAACATAACTAAAAGCTGCTGGAATAAAGTAAAAATAAAATCAAAAAATCAACGTATCAAACCATGGATCACATCAGGTATATTAACTTCAATAAGGATTAGAGACAAGTTAAAAAGGAAATCTGCAAGAAGTCCTGGTAACCTGCAAACTCTAAATGAGTTTAGGGATTACCGAAATAGGTTAACAAAACTAATAAATAAGGTGAAAAATATGTACTATCAAGGAATAATTAATAACAATCTAAAAAACCCTAAAAAAATGTGGAATTCCATAAAACATGCAATAGGCGAAAATAATACTAAACATGAGATAAAAGTAATTAAAGATGATAATGGAAAAGATATTTTAGATAATATAGGCATAGCAGAAGAATTAAATAAATACTTTTGTAAAGTAGGCCAGAAACTTGCAAACAAAATTGAGAAGCCCCTAAATCCCGTTGACGACGGGCCAGTATGCACACACTCCATATTTATGGCTCCAATTTCTGAAACCGAATTATTAAAAGAAATAATGTCATTAAAAAATGGAGTAGCTAGTGGCGAAGATGGTATTTCTGCGGAATTTGTTAAGGAGAACTCACTTTTTTTGGTAAAACCTCTAAGACACCTGGTAAACAGTGTTCTCGAGACAAGCGTCTTTCCGGATATCTTCAAAAATGCCATTGTAATACCAATATTTAAATCAGGCGATAAGACAGAAAAAAGTAACTACAGACCTATTGCAGTTATAAGTACCTTGAGCAAAATAGTTGAGAAATGTATAAAATTGAGACCTTGGGATTATCTGGACAAAAATGGATTAATGTCCAATCATCAATTTGGGTTTAGAGATGGCTGCAGTACCGAGAATGCTGTTGCCGAGGTGACGGAATTTATCACAAGGAGTTTTAATGAAGGACATAAACCAATGGCAATTTTCCTAGACCTATCAAAGGCATTCGATACTGTGGAGCACCAGATTCTTTTAGTGAATGTGAAGATTAGAGAACATTGGAGTACGTGGTAAAATTAATGACCTGTTTAGATCATACCTCGATAAACAAATGCAGAAAGTAAAAATAAAAAATTATGAAAGCGACCCAAAAAGAATTGATTTTGGTGTACCACAGGGCACGGTACTTGCACGATTCTCTTCTTAATATATGTGAATAACCTTACAGATATTTGTGATAATAGGGTTGTATGTTATGCGGATGATACAGTAATATTAATAAAGGACAATAGTTGGAATAACGTATTAAAAAAAGCTGAACAGACTATGCAGAAAATCAAGTGCTGGTTGGATAAAAGTCTATTAACACTTAACATAGATTAATCAAAATTCTTAATTTTCACTATGACAAATCGGAACCTACCAGAAAATGTATCAATAAAAATTCATGATTGGGGTTGTAAATATTTTGAAAACTATAAATGTAAAAATAAAATTAAACAAACAGAAAAAATTAAATATCTTGGAGTCTACTTTGATCAGTATATGAGATGGCATGAGCATGTAAACCTAGTTATGGAGAAATTAAGAAAGAACATATACAAATTTTACTTCCTGTGACAGATAGTACCGTATCATGTGCTACGGATGTTATACCAGGCACTTGTGGAATCGGTTTTGTGCTACGGGATCTCCGCATGGGGGGCAGCTTCTAACAACATTCTGACTTCTTTATTTATACTACAAAAGTACTTTTTAAAAATAATAATGTTTAAAAAACGGATGTATCCAACAAATATATTGTTCAGAAATATAAAACTTATGAATATCAGACAACTATATATAAAGACATGTTTTAAGTTATATTTCAAGAATCAGTCACGGGAAGATTGCGTGTCACATGGTCTGGGTGCAAGGGCATACTGGAATAAAAACTTGACTACGCCAAATACCCGTTTCTCATCTGTGCAAAGGCATTTCACATATATAATACCTAAAATTACAAATAAAATTCCCTTTAGGGTTACTGCACTAAATTTTCAAAGAAATAAAAAGAAAATATTTAAATGGATAGCTGAAAATTTTGATAAGATTTGTGATATAATTCCTTGGTTTCAGACAAACTTACTTTAATTTACTTTAACACTAGAGTTAAGTTTTCACTTGTAATTCTCGGAAATTTACTTTACTTTGGGAAAATAGCTGAAAATTAGTAAAATTGATTTATTGGTAATCAGTGTACCCACAAATTCATGTGAATTCATCGTACACTTAAAACCTGTACTCTAAACATTAAATTCTTATATATAATACCTTACAAATTGTAAAATTTTGAGTACATTAAATAAATAAATAAAATAAATAAATATTAGGAATAGTTATTTAGGAACATTGATTTTGGGCATAATTTAAAATGAATTCAATAACTAGTTTTCACACCGACAGACAAACCGACAGAATTGATAAAACATATTTTTTGGCATCTAGGGACGCTAAAACGCGACGATATGTAAAACCTGCTAGGATGTTTTTTCAGATTACAATAATTTTATTTGGCCATCATTTTTGTTCCGCCATCTTGAATTAGTACCACAGTTTTGGCGGACTTTGGTTGATCTCTATACTACAATTAGTTATGGCACACAGTTTGAAATCAGTTTATTAAGTAGTTTTTTCAGGCTGAATTTCTAAATATTTTATTAAGCCGCCATTTTGTTCCACCATTTTATATTCATACCAAAATTTTACCAGTTGATTCCTACATAATACTTGATTTGTGTGCAATTTGGATTTTCTAAGTACTAATTTTTATAACTTTTCATTAAGTCGCCATTTTGGATTTTTACCAAAATGTTACCAGGTCATCCCCATATCACCCTTAATTTCTGACCAAAATTTGAACTTAATCGGGTAAGTAGTTTTTAAGCTATGCCGCGAACAGACAGACCCCACGGAATAGAGAAAACAGGTTTTTCATCTAGGGACCCTGAAACGTAAAGATCTGAAATAATCTCGGACGGTGATTTTTGCACGATTACAATACTTCCCTTTTGTGAGGGAAGGTAATACTTTATACCTTCATTATTAAAACGTATAGAAAAAAAATGTGACATCAAATATATTTTTGAATAAATATTTAGATAACCGTTTTTTGTTTTTTAACCTGACATGAGTTACGAAGAAAAATTTCATACCTAATAGAAAAAAATTAGGCCCACGTCTCTTACTCTTTCATAATCTCTCCAAGAGATAGTAACAAATATTTTATTATTAAAGATTGTGAAATAATAAAATAAGAACAATGTTTTCATATGATTATATTACTTGATATTTAACTTCAAATATCTCAAAAATAGTTATATTTTTACATTGAATATGTTATATAAAATTTGCCTAGCTTTTTTTTATTCTAAAATTTTAAAAAATAGAGGTCATTGCATTTAAAATAAGACAAATTTTAATAATTTTATAATCTATCTAATTTATTTGATATTAAATTGTTTTTTTCGAAAATAAATTTAAAATCTTCATAAAAATTGAACTTTCATATTTTTTTAAAACTTTTTCTGTCTTATAACAACAGAGCATTTTTACCTCATTTGAATCACCCTGAACAGAAAATGCTTTAGCCCATGATTTAAAATTCAGGCGACTAATAATAAACAGAAATAAAACAAATCAAATACAGTGCATAAAGATATATTTGTCTTCATGTACAAGCAATATTACATAATAATCCGTATTATATTTAACCCTACAGTATAACAAGGGGAGCGGCGACCCCCCCAGAAGAGCGCCCGCGCAGGACACTCTCGGTAGGAAAAAGAAAAAAAATCAGAATATATTCGATTAGAGAACAACAATCGCACGTTTAATAGTAGTAACTTGACCCTAAACGCCAAAAATCCCTGGACCAATATTGTTTACGTTTTATGCGCAACTACTACAGTTTACATCATTATATTTTAGTTATATCCATATATCATTTTATGTCTAATTCCAACAGGAGAACTTGAGGGCCCTGCAGAGATATTTTCAGTCGAAGTTTATCCTACTCCGAGACGGAGAGCCCACGATTGGTTTACCAATGGGTAATATTTACAATAAAATATGAGCATTGCTGGTGATAGAGACAGTAAGCATGGTGTCACAAGGAACCAACAATCTGTCCTCAGACTGCTGACCTGACACTATAAGGTGCAGTAAAATTAATTTATTCCTCAAGACAATTACAACTAAAGAGAGATAGGAAAGCACAATAACTACCAATTCAATATCCAATATACATAAGCTATTTGAAATTGGGGTATAAATGAAAAATATCTTAGTTATTTTTTGTATTAAAATTAGAATATCTCTATTTTAGCCCAATATTCCTAAAAAAAATATATTAAAATGCTCGCATATACTTATTGGATTACAAATATTAAAACGGAGTTAAAAAGAGCTGATTACAAGACGCTGACTAGCAAAGATTTCCCGGGAATAAATGGCCTGCCAAAACTCCCGGCCTAAACCTGATTTTTTTTCTCTACAAGAAATGCACAGAGAAACACTTTCAATTGCAAAATTATCCCCTGAAAATTAGATTTGATAAATAAACGTATTTAAAAGCAGCAGCAACTTTTATCATCGTTAAGGTTTATTATGATACATAGTATAAATATATTTTCCATTTGCCAAATTTCTGACAATTACTTTAAAAGTCTACTATCTAGAACAACATTTGTATTTAAGATTAATAATTTATTTTATTCTTTATTCTAGTACACAGACAATAAAAATAATTTTATACAATAAACTACTTAGTCTAGAAAATTGAGTAATAGCTTTAATTTTAATGAAAATAAATAATACAAAAGAAATAATAATTTTTAGACGAAGCTTATTCTAATATGGATCTTTGACAATTATTGTGAAGTTTTGGATACTAGATATATTATTTGAACAAAATTTAATCCTATTATGAAGTTACGAAATCAAAAAACCGAACCACAAACCCTTTGTCCAAAATCTACTTACAGACTATCAATCACCATTTTTAAACACAACTATTTCGGCCGCAACTAGTAAATTTTACTTTAAATATTACGCAAAGCAAACTCACGACTGCCTCTCCGTCACAAACTAATAACCCAATCGATTTTGAAACACATATAATAGATAATATAATTCTTAGTAATTATGTTGTATACATATATGAAAAATGTTAGATAATACAATCAACACCTACGTACATGCAAGTCCTTTCTAGTCATGCCCAACGGCGACTGAAATATTGACAAGTACATCGCGCACTCCGCAGAACCAACAAGAAAAATCCGAAATTCCAATACGCCCACTCGAAAAAATTCGTTGGCGATTTTACCAATCTTGTACATTTGAAAACTATAAGCGGAATATGTAGTTCACTTGCTTAGAAATTTTCACATGTATCCACATACAATTTTTAATCATCTTTCGGTGTTTTTCTAAAAATACAATTACCAAAAAATTACAATTTGGGTAACATGGAAAATTTTTCTTACATTTTACGAAGATAAAGGACAACTCTTAATGATACAAACTGTATGATGCATGAATTCTTAATAAGCATTTTTTAAATATGCTTGCCCTTCATCGAGAATCTGATATTAAGAATACAATATATCTAAGAAAATGACATAAAAAAAAGTTTACCACTTATACACCAACTTTGACATTTTTTGGCTACTCTGAACATAACACCTACATATACATATATGGATTGTAAGCAAGTCAACTAGCAGAGTAAAAAATGAACATGCAAATATACTAGGGAGTAATCTGAACGTTTTTTATTTACATCAAATGCGTACAGTTTTTTGGGGCTATATATCTCAATAATATAAATGACGAGGTCCTGTATATCGAGCCTCGGCATCACCTTATACCATAACAAAAATGAAGAAAAAAAAATTAAAATAACTATAGAACTAGTCTTTTTTTCTACTGCAAAATCCTGTATTCCAAAAATCACAAAGAGAAGCTAAATTCCGCATTTTTGGACTTAATTTAAAAAACGACGCTTATAGTTTCTGGTTTCTTATAGGTCTTCTTAAGTTTTTGTTTTATTTGTTCCATTGATTAGTCCAACTCTGAAACAAAAAATATATTTTTGCTTACCAATGTATTACTGCACATTAAAGAATTCAAAACTTAAACAAACACAAATTTCTCAAAACTCTACATTTTTTACATCATAAGCTTATTATTATTAGTATTATTTATATAAATAGTAAGAGGGAATCCCGATGAAACTATTGAATGTTTTCAAAATAGCTAGTATCACATTAGCATTGGGATGTTTATCTCGCTCCAGTCATTCATTTTTCTCTGTCCCCAATTGATTCCAGCAATACCCTACCGAGTTTGTTAAAGTTTCTTTTGAGAAGTTTGTTGCATCTCTCTTCAGATAGTTTTTATTGTACCCTCACAAGTTTGCTGTTTGATTTGAGTGGAAAAAATCCAGGTTGCAGCCATAATGTCCGGAATTGGTCTTATTATAATTCAGACCGCTCTCATAAGGAAGTTTCTTTAGTTCGTTTGGTATCGTGGTAATAATCCACTAAACTCTCTCAAGGTATCTTTGAGATAATATGGGTTCCACACGCATTGGGCATAATGAATCTTTGGTCTCACAAAAGTTTTGTAGAGCTTGTTATCATCTCACTTGAACGATTATTAAATGATTTTTGGATGCTCCCATTTTAAATTGGAAGTTATCATTACACTCAAATCCTTCTGGCTCTGAACTTCAACTATCTGTTTGGTTGAAATAATTGGATTGCTTGGGGTTGTTTCGACCGATATGAAGAACGGCACCCTTAAAATCATTCAAGGGCATTTCGCAGATTGTTTTCCAGACTTCTATTTTATTTAGATCATCCTGAAGACGAGCACTTTGCAGCAGTGGATTGCTTTAGATGTTAGTGTCGTTCGCAAACGAAGTATATGCAGTTTTCACATCAGCATAAGTCGCTCAGGTACAGTTAGCGTCAGATAAATCCATAAGGTGTCAAATGAGTATAACCTCATTTCATGATATTTTGGTAATACTGACTTTTATTTTTACCTGTTACCTAGGTTACAACCATACGGATTGAGTGGTTTTAAAGATATGTTAACGTTTTTTACGTAACTCAAGGATTTTTTTTATATTAGGTTAGTTTCAAAGACATATATTAAATTCACTAATAGCAAAATTAGCGTACAATTTCAACTTTTGGGGAAATAAAAAAAACCTGGGCTCTGGGCGCTTATCTAGGCCCAAACTCTGACTGAAAAACGGCCACTAATTTGCTTGTTTTGAGTGTAATTTGGATCCTACCGAGAATTTGGAGGTCGGTAGATGCGAATTTACCAATTACAAGTAGATTGAAATACTTTTTCGTCAAAAAATATCACCTTTTCCCAAAAATCTGCGTTTTGCGGCAAATATTAATAAATGTTAATAAAGCAAACCCGACCCCTTTGTTCTTTATCACTGGACTTTAATAAAGGTTTTGGGGCAGCTGCTGTATTTCTCATGCTGGAACATTGTATTATATAAACACGTCGATCCAGCCGTTTCAAATGGGTTTTGTCGCCGATCATTCCAAGGTATGTTCCTCACGTCATTTCTTTATGATTCATGATTCCCTGAACAGTGTCATATTTTGTGCTATTATTTTACAACTCAAATCAAATAAACGTTAATAATTAATCATGTGCTGTTATAACTGTCAAATGCGAAAGGTAATTCAGGTAAATAAAGGAAGACGAAGTACAATTTATAATGAAGCAATTCAGCCGTTCGGATTTATTTATCGCCAACGGTGTTACCACAGCCGATTTCCAAGCCTCCGGCAGTTGTTACGAAGATATGTCATTCACGACTTTTGAGGGAGATCCAGTCGTAAAATTTTTGTTTGATTAATTCTTCCAAATATCACAGTTACAACATACAAAGGTTACGTTAGCAAAACATAACTGGCGACTTAGGTTTTAATTGACATGGGGACTAATTCTGGTCTAATTTTTAAAGATTTCTGGAAAATCTGCGGTATACATTCTAAGGTTTTGTTTTGGATTTTGTTTATTACAAAATTGCTCAGCTGTTCTAAATCCGTTAAAAAATTACAAAATAAGGTAGTTAAATGCATTCATAAATTGCCGTATCTGAAACTATCAAAAAATGTATACAAAGCAAAAGGATATCTGGACAAAGCAAGTATATGAAATAAAAGTAAGTGCATTGTTGCACAGTATAAATAGCAAAATCAAACATTCCAATAAAAACTTAATAGAATGTAATTCGCTACATATACATAATATAGATTGTGTAAAAATTTAAGAACTGTCCAAGTGAAAAATTTTGCTAAGAGATCTATAATACATAATAAAATCAACATCTATAGTATAAATTTTCCATTATCATAAGGTGTATCACAAATGCATGAAAATTTAAACTTTTGCTCAAAAAATATTTAGAACAATAGAATTTATTGGCGATATATTAGTTTTATTAATATTTTTAATTATTTTTAAATATTTTATATTTGCATAATTTTTACCTCACTCTGCAGTTTGATCCTTGTAGAATTTAATTATAATTTTTTTATTTATTATCTGTAATTTTGATTTTATATGTATATTGTTTCATTCCCTGTAATGAATATTTCAGTTATTGGGAATAAAAAAAATTAACTATTTTTGTTTCATGACTTGACTATTTTCCACCCATTTTAGCAAAACCATGAACAACATTGTGGCACTGGAGTAGACCCTCATACTCTAACTGGGGTTAACAGTTGCTCAAAAATTAGGTAATTTTTATATTGTGAATAAAATCCTTTAATAAAACTATAATCCACGAGACTTGCATTTTAGATACGAAATTTGAAGTCGCATTTTAGATAACTAATTTCGAAATAAAAAGAAAAAAAAATCATATTTTTCTGGAAGTTTTTTTGATTTTACATAATTCTGAAGCTTCTAGAATTTGCGAATTTTTGGTTGAAATAGAATACATTCTTGACGATACAACATTCGTTCAGAAATTTGTAGCAGTCCTAGTGCATTTGAGTTTCTTGTAAATCTTTTTTTTATTGTGAAAATAATAAACAATTATTGTGCAATTTCTAAAGCTTAAAATTTTATGTAAGTATGAACATCTACTTAACTTTAACCTTTGAGTTTTCATTTGTGTATGTTTTAGTTAAACTTACATGTTGTTTATCTTGCATATCAGATATTGGGCGGGTATTATCCCATGGAAGATCCAACTTGGACATGTCCGGTATAAAGTCTTGCCTCAAGTTCGGCATCGGTGGTTGGTGGTTAAAATAGTGGGGGCCGTTCATGAAGTTGTCCATATGAATAGGCCTCTGAAATAACATACATTTTCTTTAAATCAATCTCATTGATTTAAACTAGGAATGCTGCAGATAAAAATTTATTTGCAATTAAACCTTTAGCAAACAATTTAGAATCATGGAAGACTTATAATACGCTTACCGGAAAGTCTATGGGAGTGTCCTCCGCGTACATGGACGGAGGTCTCATTCCAAATTCCAAGCCATTTCCGCCCCACTTGGCCTGCTTATCGATGACTGACCAATTCTGGTCCATTTGACTGCTGTAAGCCTTCCTGGCCCGCTCGGTGCCGATGGGCTGCGGCTTCCGTTCCTCCATTCCAAAGTGCCCGGCATCAGGGTGCATACCATGCTGAGACCCGGGCATGTTAGGTGACATATTCGGTGAGTTGTTCACGATTCCTGCCAATTCCGCTCCGTTTTCGAGACCTTCTGCACAGTAAACCTATGAAAAAAACACAGTGAGTCAAGTCGATGGCAGCCTGGTGTGTGATCAGATTAGCTGTTTGTACAGAGCCATCGTCCCTGATTCTCAAGTTGGCTTCTGTAAGAGCAGATCAACAAGCGATACCTGGAAACCCAGGTAGATACAATCTACACTGATTTCTCTAAAGCTGTCGATAAATTAAACACTAAGATCTCGTTGGTCAAACTGCCTGGGCTTCTCTGAAATACTTATAATTAAATGTTTGCCAACGACTTAAATTTACGGGTAAGAACGAGTGGACTCCAGAGTGATTCAAATGCACTCTAGCAGTAGATAGACTAACCATATATTTGTTAATATCGACAAATGCATTTTTATTAGATTCTAGCGAAGCGACAGTAGAGCACAAACAAACGAAATATGAGAATGGTAATACGAATTTTGTCACATTCTAAAGCACAAGAAGACCTCAGGGTTTAATTTGATAATGTGAGTTTGTTGTTGGGCTTTGTTTTGAGAAACTATTGAATATGCTGTTATTTGGTCCTCTTTTTATCTATAATATATAAAAATATAATTAAAACTGTACTGATTGTGCCGAGCTTTTACATGGGACTCAAGTTAATGTTCCTACTAGATCATTGTGTAATGTTGTAACACCAACACGGTGTTAAACTTTTAACTCATAGAATTCTGAGACTGCATAAAAAACTTAACATCGATATTGTAATTGTATTCTCTCAAGCTTTAGAAATGATTGCTGTGATTATATAGTATTGTATTTTATTATGAAAAACTGATATTAGTTCTTACTGTTCCCTTTTTACATGAAATCAATAAAACCTGTAATATATTTGTATTTTATTGACGGAGATCCTGTAATTTTGTTAATAACTCAATAGACAAAATCTATTAACAAAGAATATATTATATAAACAAAACACAAAAAAAGATGAGTTCCATCATCATAACTAACCTTCGCTTGAAGATTCTGAATAGTCATCCCAGCCAGTCCACTGATCAGCTCATTTTGCTGCTGCTGACTGAAGGTGGGCTGTGGAACACCCATCCACGACCGGCTTTGCGAGGAGTTACCGCCCAGACCTGCGCCTCTGTTGTACGTCATGTTTCCAACCTAATATAATTTCCAAATTAATTAATGGCTATTACCAAATACGAAACACGTATTATATCTATTGCTTGATTAAAATTAAATTATTTACAGGCTTGAGTTGTTTTTACTGTTAATTTCTATACATATCTTATTTAAATATTCTGTGTTTAATCGTTATTACAGTGCAAAAGTTAATCATAACACTAAGTACTCGTATGAGTTCTGTAAAATGATACACGAAACTCCACAATCTAATTAATGACTGGACTAACAGAGTCAGTGCGAAGCAATCAAAAAAGTTTAGAAGCAAAATACAAAACATTTATTTATTTTAAAGTTATTATTCCTCATAAAACATATTTGTCTACTCACCTCCATTGCGCTCTTATTGGCAAACATATTGTTTTGCATATTCATCTGAAAGCCATTGTACATGGGTGGCGCAGCACTCTTGCTTGCCATTGAATTATACACGGAGCTCGAATATTCGGGAGCTTTCGGATTTAACCTGGACATACTTGCAGGTTGCTGAATGTTGACCTGAGGTTGGGGCTGCGAAAAGTTCAACCCTGGGATAGAGTTAAAGTTCTGCAGCAACTGGGGATCGTTGCCCAAGCTGATTAAAGTCGGTAGGGCGTTGGTCGGCTTATTGAATTCCATGAATTGGATGAAATCGTTGGTGTTATTTTGTTGGGACACCTGGGGTCTTGATCCGATGGGCGGTAGAGTATTTTGGGGCTTCGAAGGCTCTTGATACGCGGGAAATGCGTTAGCGGCCGACATATTCGGTGGAGTAGTGCTGTTGCTACTCGTTTTCGAGGAAACGGGCGAGCATACTGCCACACCACGGTATCCTGGGGCTTTAGTAACGTCCACCTGTGGCGGAGGTTCTTGATCTATAAACTTGTGTTGCTGAGACGAAGACTGGCTCGAAACGCCCCCCGCGACTGATGCGAAATTTGGCAGTTTCTGCTGTTCCTGTTCCCGCCTATCCCAGTAGTCTCTAGTGCAGAACAAAGTATATTCTGAAGTAGGTTGTACGGGCGCTAGGGTGGCTTCCTCTGGCGGCTGTTGTTGTTGCGATGGAGGTTGAATCGTAGGTTGTATGCTGGACACAGTTGTGGAAACGCCCGTAGTCGACTCGTTTATCGTGGTGGTGGGTGCAGCGGGGACATGGCTCGCTTGAACCACATTTCCGAAAGTAGGCGGTTGTTGCTGCTGCTGTTGCTGAGGTTTGCTAACGGGTGGTTGAAAATGTTGCATGGAAGGAGGCGCCGACCCTGTGGGTGCAGGTCTAATATTCTTGCTAGGGGAACTTTGGACATTCGCTGGTGCTGCAGAAGGTGGTTGAGGGGAAACAGGGCCTCCATTAGAAACATTATTAGCTGCTAGAGTGGTTCTAGGTTTAATATTGTTGGCATTCGCTCCAGAACCGCCTAGACCCACATTTGATGAGGATTGGCTGCTGGAAACAGTCTCCGTCAACTTGGCAGCAAAAGTTTGACTTGCGCTCGTGGTAATGATCTTCGGTGGGGCAGTTCGACTAGAAGGTGCGGTCGATGTGGGCATTCTAACTACGTTCATTTGAAGTAGAGATTGAGCGTTTTTCTCTGACTGGGCTAACAACCTCGGGGCGGTGACTCTAGTGCTAAGGACTACCGGTGCTGCCTGTCTATACTTCATCGAGGAAGAGCTAAATCTCGTCATTGGTTGTTGAACCGTAGGTGCCACGGTCTGAACAACTTTCGGGTGAAAAGATTGGGATGAACTAGCTGACTGAGTGGCAGTGGCTAATTTTCCTGCATTCTTCTTGGTAGCTATTTGTGTTTTATCCCACAGGGTGGTGGTAGAGCTAGCTGTTTTCGAGCTTTTTGGCAGTATCGACATAATATCCACTTCAGGATCCTTTATCAAGGTAGTTATCAAATTGTGAGCCTGCTTGGTGATATCGGGAGTACCTTTGATCGTTATTATCCGTTCTCCCTGACCCTTACTCTGTTTCTCGACCTCAATAAGGGCTCCCGTATATTGTCTTATAGCGTTGATGTTACTGCCACCTCTTCCAATGACTCTAGAAATAGCGTTCAGGGGTACAGAAACTTTTTTAACGCCGCTTTCAGACACAGTCTGTACTGAGGACTTCCTTACGACTTCCTTCCATCCTTCTTCACGTTTGGAAGTCTGTTTGGGACTAATGCTAGTTGTGCCTTTCAAATTACCCTGAGGAGAACTGTGAGTCTCTTCCTTCTTTTGTTTAGACGGGGTAACGTAGGTTTCATTACCAGTAGCCTCGAAGTCGTCTCTGTCTGCCGGAGACTTGGTGGTGATGGGTTCAAAGCTAATAGTCTTTGGACATTTGTCCGCCGGAGCTGAAGCATTGTAAGTAACACTATTAGATTTTCTGGTATTAGACTTGGTTGGGGTTTTGGGTTCTTTGTTTTCTTTATCTTTTATATCGGGCTTATCTGGTACATCCTTGCTAGTGCTGGGTTTCGTTTTAAGAGGGGGTTCCTCTTTCAGAGTACTTACGACAGGCTCTTTGTCTTTGCCTTTTTTGTTCTTTTTATTTTTACGTTTTTCCTTTGGAGTTTTAATATCATTACTAGAACAACTTCCTTGGCTGTTGGCGTCGATGCCGCTATCCCCTTCTTCTTTATCGTTGTTATTACTAGGATGAGTACTCTCGGGAACAACATCCTCGGCTTCATCTTTTTCTTCTTTCTTGACATCATCATAAGTCTCATTCTTTTGGTTCTCCTCTAGCAACTTCTTGTGCTGCTCCTTCTTCTCCAGACGTTTTTTCTTTTTCCTCTCGCGCCTCTTGGCCGCCTGCAATCTTTTGGACTCCTCCCTGGTCCTTTCAGATTCGAGCTCCTCCAAGAGTATGGAGGCGTTCTTGTTCGCCCTGGCGGCTTGCGTCTCTTTGGCAGCCCGAATTATCCTGACACATTCGTGACACTTCTCCAGTAGTTCTTTATCGCTGATGGTTGCGATGTAACGCATCATCTCCTGATCACTAGGAAACTGGGTGACATGGTGCACCATCCACTTTGCCACTCGGACGTGACCTTTTCGAAATGCCGCCATCAAACAGGACACCTTGCGGTTGTCTTGTGAATCAATATCGGCGCTGTGTCCGTAGAGCATCTCGATCACAGGCAAATGACCGCCATTCGCCGCCAACCACAAAGGAGAGTTGCCCTTCTTATTCTTCACTTCGACCTGGGCGCCTCTGTCGAGAAGGAGTTCGACAAATTTGACGTGGCCCTTGTCCGCTGCGATAGTTAAAGCAGTATCTCGAGATGAAGGAACAGGGGTAGCGTTTACATCCGCACCTGAAAGATAATGCTGTCTAGAATGGTCCAAAAAAAACAATGATAGGAGCGATAAGGGACATTTAGTATTTTTACGATAGGAGAAGATTATTTTCTAAGACAATCCAAAATTAAGGTGATCTTAACAGAATAAATTACTTTTTATTGTTTTTTTTTTTAGATTAATATACATGTAGGTACATTTATTATAGCCATATACTTGCAGTACTAAAATAGTAGCTCTACTAGTTATAATCTGTAAACTGAGGGTTTAAACTTTCATTCTCTCTCTCTTATACATTTTTATCAGAAGAGACCGATATTTGACATCATGAATGTAAGTTAATTTAATTTTAATTTTAAATGACAACTTACATTAGTAACATTAGTTATTCTCCGTTGTGTCTTTTTTTTGTAAAATACCGAGGTTTAATAGTGAAAAGGAGCAGAGGCTCATTTTAAAACTTCAAAACTATTTTAAATTTGAGACTCTAGAAACCTTTTTTACTTATGTTTGCTGTGTATGATGTAAGTAAATACCTATTGAGCTCAAACCTCGAAATAATATCTTATCTAAATCGAAAATATTCCCCTGTTTTCTAGAAAGTATCGGTCACTTTGGGAATATCACTCTACTGGGTGGTTCCAACGGAGTTGAAAAGCATCGAGACTACAAAGGCGCGATAAATCAGGCTATAATTGTTTCTCATAGTTACTTACAAGATCATATCACAATAAAAATTTACCTTTGCCAAAAGGTTAAAAAAATTGCACTTTAAACAAACATGTACAATTTTCGAGTAGAAAATAATATGTTGCAGAAAAGAGGATATAGTAGGGAGAAAAACGCAATGATAGCTTTCCTTGCGGTTTAAAAATCAGTATTCCTGGATGAAAGGAAAAGTTGGGAAGACGACACTCTACAAATAATTCCCAAAAATCTGGAGAAGTAGGCTTTTTTAAATTAAAATGTCTATTTAATTCCTGCATAAACACAACTATGTTTTTTAGGGTACATTGTGTTGCATTCAGGATCAGAAGTTGGATTTATAGAAAAACCATGTTTAGTTTTTAAATCAGGCAGTAAATTCCAAATTTAGGCAAGTCCTCTTTGATAATAATGAATAAATGTATCATTCTGCATTTGTTGATAAAATTCCAAATCGAAGTTGGACTAAGCAATTCGACATCCAATCTTTGGAGCAAAAAGGAATTCTATACCCACATCTGGCCATAAAGGGTGAAATTTGGAATGTAGTGAAGAAGATCATTCCACCCAAGCGATACAGGTATGTACCAATCACATATATTTATAAAGATGACTACAAAAAGCTCGAATTTCAATAATTAAGAAGTCTATAAAAAATTCAGGACCAATGATCGTTTACACGAAATATTTTAGAAGAAAGAATTGTTTGTAATTATATTCTGTGTGTCATAATGCATTTTTGTTTTTGAGAAATTGTATATATTTTAAGAAAATGGACAATTTCAAAAATCATTTGACAAGATAATAGTAAAGTACATTTTTTAAAATGGTCAGAAAATGGGATCTTTCACTAGACCAAAAAAAAAAGGTACCGGAGAGAGTGACCAATATAAATACTTTTACGTGTCTTTTTCGCAACGTCTTTCAAACCTCGCGTGCACCTCTTGAAAATTGATAGCAATTGCCTGTTCTCCTTGTAAAGTAGAACTTTCCAGTCTTTTCATTTTTTAAAGATATACCTAAATAATTATTAATCTAATAATTAGACTATTACAACATAGAAAAACTTTACTAAAGAGCTAATAACATACGTTAATAACTCCAGGAACCCAAATTTATGTTATCGAGTCGTAAGTTAGGCCCTAAATTGACGACACATTTATAAGCTTTGTTTTTCTCATTTTTGCCACAGTACGAAAATAATTTATTACAGAGTTAAATATATAGGATTTAATTAAAAAAAACTTTACGAATTACAAAAAGTTTTGTTGAATAATAATTGGAAGTTCACATTTTTTTCGGCCATTACTGATAATAGTGGTTTATTTTTGACTCCTGTTTCATGATAATATGAGGCAGAGGTAGCAAGCTGTATCAAGCTGCAAAAATATGCAAATATTTTATCTTAATTAATAAGTCAAAGTGATAAAAAGCGTCAACAATTTATGAATTAATTAAAGAAATACTTTAAAATCATCAGTCATCACAACATCAAAAATCTGATCCCTCAGTTTACAGACTACACTTTTCTCTCTACACTAAAAATGGCCCATTGCGTAGACTCTCCATATCTGAGAAAATCCCTGTATATTCCTGCCTTAAATATTTTAATAAGCTCCCATTAAGAATAAAAAAAAACTGCATTTTAAGAGCGCTTTGAGAGATTTCGTTATAAATGGAACTGTACACCATTGTCATCTTAGGGACGTTGTTTCTACTAATATTTAAATTTGCTTATGACCTTAATTTGTACTGATATAATTTTTAATATATGTTTTTGTAAAGGTTTGATGCTATTTTAAATTTTATTGTAGGTATTTGGTATTTTTAGAAATATAGAGCTTTTTGATTTGATTTCAATGTATTATCAAATTATTTGGTGCACAAATCGAATCTCTAACTCTTTAATGTGGTAAGTTATTCCATTATTTTAAGAACTTTCCTAAATTTCGTAAATTGCAATTTTGGTATAATACTGTCGGTGGTAAAAAAATGTTTCTCTAAATTAAAAGTTATTAAAAATCATATGGGACCAACTGTGGGTGGTCAGCAAAAACTTAGATGTATCTATATTACACAATATCTAACACTGAAGTAAGTGACAACTGGTGACTTTGCTTTAAAGAAATTAAAGGACGAATTTTTCTCGTCCAAGTTTGTTTATAATCGCCTCTAGATGTATTCTTACCTTTATCCAAAAGAACGCGTCCAACTTCCACATAGCCCCCTGAGGCGGCTTCCATAAGAGGAGTGAGCCCGGTCTTGGCTCGATGCTCAACGTTGGCCTTTCGGTCTAAGAGAAGAGCAACGACTTCATGCCGTCCTTGGAAGCAGGCTAGAGTGAGTGCAGTATTGCGGTTTGTTTCTATTTGAGCGTTGATGTCGCTGCCCATGTCGAGTAGCAGTTTGACGGCTGCCCCGTGGCCGTTCATCGCGGCTAACATTAGTGGAGAGATACCCAACTTGGAGCCTAATAAAACAAAATATAGACGTTCTAACACCTAAAGCTCAGATCAAATATAAAGATATAACAAAACCATAGATAGAAGATATAACAAAACCATCACGAAGGTGATGATATATATCACGACGGTCACGTGCCAGATGATTCAGATTTTATTGGTCAGAAATTGAAACAACTTTTGTCTTTGTTGTCCAGATTTTAAAATTCCGCATTCGTCGTGAAAAAACGTACATTTTACATTTAGAAAGCTATATGTTGAAGACGACGATTTTAGATAAACTTGTGAAATTTGGTACGTTTTAAGAGCACACTTGCGGCTCTCGAATGGTATTAAACAGATTTTTAGTATCATTTTTGGTTTCCCATATGTTAATGGAAAAAAAATCGAATTTTTCGGAGTCGTTTGATGTTGACATTCTTACAAAACGTTTCTCTCTGCGCTCTTCGGAACCCTATTTAAAATAGGAGAGATCGAAGTTTAAGCGTTTTTTTATTTTTTTTAACAGTTTATAGGTCAATTGAACGCCCTCTTGTGCCTAAATGGATAAAATTTTAGACAAAAACAAAAAATGATCTGCTGAAAGAGCATACGAACGAGAAAACAATTTTAGTTTTTTTTGAAAAAGTTTAAACAAAATACGATTATCGTAGCGTGTCTGATAAAAAATAAAATTTTTTAATTTTTATGATTTTTTTGTTCAAAGTTTGGAGCTAAATATTTCACGAAAAAAAACTACTTGCTGGTTTGGAAATTTTGTCCACCTTTGACCAACATTAAATTCTATTATGATATAGCCGTTTCTTTTGATTTTTTTTTTCGATAAATACATTGATGCGTTTAGGTCCTTCCAAAACACCGACCTTATTGGATAAAAACTAAAAAAGTTACGATTTGAAAACTGGACTAAAAATCAAACAAAAAACCCTTACTTTGAACCCGAATATAACAAAAGTTATTTACTTTTTTTACACAAAACCAAAGCAGTAGCCACTAATTTAGTAAGATCTGCTTAAGAAAATTGGCTGTCATTTCCTATGTATGGTCAATGCAGCTATTTGTTTAAAATAAGTACTACTCAATTACCTAAATATTCGCAGAAAAGTCAATAATTGATATTTATAACCAAGAAACAGAAAAATTACCTGTTCTAGAATTGATCTCGGCGCCATGATTTAACAGAAGTTTTATAATGTTCACATAGCCCCCAGAAGCTGCCAAACTAAGTGGCGTATAATCGGACACGTTCCGGTGCTCCTTGTTAGCATTTCGGTTCAGCAGAAGCTCGACCACTTCGTAGCGGCCCCCGCTGCATGCGAGACTCAGTGGGGTGTCTTTGGTGCGCTCAGATTGCGCCTCGATGTCGGCGTTGTGGTTCAGCAGGATCTCCACCACTTTCTCGTGGCCAGCGGTAGCAGCCAGGATGAGGGGAGTAAAACCTAAGAAAAAATTGCCAAATTATGATGCAGATCAGATAAATATACGTAAAAAATATTTTTTTACATAAAACATACAATAACAGCTACCCACCTTTCTTATCACGATGTTCGATATCGGCCCCTCTGCTGATGAGTAATTCCACGAGCTCTTCATGTCCGCCCGCGCACGCCAGAGTTAATGCCGTGTCGTGGTTGCTCTCGGTCTCAGAGTCAACGTCCATACAGGGAGAAATGATCGAGTTGGCACCAGCGCACTGACGCTGCTGCTGTTGTTGGTTGGCGGCCGCGGCTGCAGCTCCGCTGTACTGAGTGATGGCCGAGTTGTGATCGATCTGGTAATTCTGTTCCTGCTGGAACGTGTTCTGGGTCGAGTTTTGGTGTCTGATCACGCGACCTTTCTTGAATTTCATGTCTGACACCTTCGTAAATAAACAAGAATAATACACGTTTAATCCGGAACCGGAGAAGTAGGAACGTTTTAAGGAAAAATTCTGAATATTTGAATTAACTAAAATAAAGCTTACTTTTTGGATCTTTTTTCCGTCGCCACTTGCTTGAGCCTGCGTTTGCGTCGCGGCCTGCACCTGATTCGAGCCTTGCTGTTGTTGCTGCTGCTGCGCCACTTGCTGTTGTTGTAGGACTTGTTGCTGTTGCTGCTGTGCCACAACGTTCTGCTGCTGATGTTGTCCGCATGGTTGACAAATGTGTGTCCCTGTTGACAGACGAATTTAAATTATATTGACATAGTTGAAACAAATATCAAATATTGGCATTATTTGTGGTTTTCTTTTATTTCTTCAAAAAAAAAATATTAATTTCCAACATCAGGGGCCTGACAAAATCTAAAAATATTAAAAGCTCTTATCCCCTATTGAAAAATTTCATTCAACGTAAATGTATGAAAAATAAATTAGATTTTACAACATTTAAACTATAGAGGGTTCTGCAAAACATTAATAACATCTTAATTTGTGTAACTTGTTCCTGCTTGAGTTGAAAGAAATTTATAATTTCCAAAATATTTTTTTCTGGATTATTACTATTATTATATTGAAGATTAGTTCCACCTAAAAAACAACTTATCATCTATTATATAAAAGGTGCCAGAAGGTGTCATATTGCTCCTTAGATCACACACAAGTTTTTATTAAACTGATTTAACATAACAAAAATGAATTGCTGAAAAATAATAAAATAAAATCCTTGACATATCCTTCCCTTGCATTTAACGAATCCTCCCTACTCGATTTCAGGAAAATTGATCCCCTATATTAATTTTCATTAATATTATTGACCTAAAAAGAGAGAGAATACAAAGGCTTCCCACTGAAAAAGTACTTTGTCCCTCATATTTATAACAATATATTTAAATTAATAATTAAACACATAAAAGTAAGCATGCAGACTTACAATTTAAACAAAAGAATAATGCATATTTCACTACATGTGAACTTATAAATTATTACTGATTATTAGTATCACGCGTGAGTGAGAGGAATCCAATTGTTTTTGAACACTGATGGTCTTAATAAGCCCCAAAATAGATGCGTATTTAGTGAAACTATGTGACGTTCTTACATTGTTGTTTGAAGTGATAAGAGTTCAACAGATAAGACTTTTTAATACAAGGAACAATACCAAATCTTTTTTTATAGTTTATGTATTGCATTTCCAATTCACCTTGTGTCACGTGACCGCAAGCGGCTACCTGCTGCTGTGGAGGCGCGCTCACACAGGGCTGAGGTTGGGCGGCAACGAAGGTCTGCTGCTGAGTGGTGAGCGGCTGGGCAACTGTGCCTGCTACCGTCAATGAGTCTGCTGAAAAACAGGGACACAACTTAGCCTACGGTGTCAATTAAGTAAATACAAAAAAAAGTTAACTTGGGTATCCTACTGGAAGCGTTCCGGTAACATAATCCTGAGGATCTATTTATATTTTTCTATTACTTTTTTAGTACTAATTTTTTTTATTCTATAGTTGTTTTTTGTTTAAACCGAATACGATTTGTAGTTACTTATCATGTTATATAAAAGGCAATGTTTGTCACTTGAAAATGCATTCCAAGTATTTGTTTGATAATTTAAAATACATAATTTATCACTTCATAAAAATTCTATCAAATCAATTTTTTTTTATAAAATAACTGTACTTTTTGTAACAACATTAAGACAGAGCTGACTGCATTGGTTTCCTCGAACATCTTGGTGATTACATATTTCGAAATTTTACTTTATCAAATTTATAAGTTTGATAATAAAACCTCGAAAAAATTATTCTAAAAGAGTTATTATCCATATTATGCAGGAGGGGCTCATAGGGACGAGATACATTTAAATTGTGAATGGTGTATATGTAGAATATTTTCAAAAATCTGTAAAATACTGGCGTATCCTTTTGACAAATACGAATATTGTGGTTGCTTATTTTTTACAAATATTTTTTATATAAATTTAAAAATGCTTCTATTCTAGTATGAGTATCAAGGTAAATAAAATATTCACTGCCTATATTTTTAGTTTTTAGGTATAATACTCATAGTTAACAACAGTATACATACCAAGTTGTTGCTGTTTTAAGCTGTATCCAGCTTGAAACCCTTGCAAGTAGTGTTCGTAAGGATAGAGAGCGTGAACGCCTGCTGCTCCTGGGGTAGTCGCTCCAGCTGGTACAGCGAAGTACTCTACTCTCGAGAGATCCGCTGAAAGAAATGATTAAAAATTAAAAAATAAAAACTGTTAAGGCAATTCCGATATTTAAAAATGAAAATTGACTAACACAGTAAATCAATTTTTGAAAAGTGAAAATTACTAAACAATATGGCTTTCGAAGAATCAAGGATACAAAAACAGCTATTATAGATGCCATAACAGATTCAAAATAGAATGAAAATAAACAGTTTGGAGGGTACCATAGGGATTAATTTAAATTTAAAAGGTAATATTAAATTATTTATGGATGACATAATAATCTATTTTGCTATTAAAATTTAAATTATTTATTTTCCAATATAAAATAGGATCTACAAATAATTTGTTCTTGGCTTAAATCTCACAAACTTTACATAAATACATTATTCTTTAATATATTATAAATTCTAATGTTTAATTCCGATTTGGAGTTCAGCTTGTCACCATAGATACACACTTTATACAATAACAAACCTAGAGATCGTTGAAATTTCAAACTGAATAAAACGAAACTTTGAGAAAAAATCACTTACGCGTGATGGAGTAAAACTATATAACTTGCCGGAGAATATATGAAATAAAATCAAATTGTCAATATTTAAAAAATTAATTAAAAATTATTTAAAAAAAAAATAAAATTCAGTTCAACTTAGTTTTACATTATATTAAATTGTAATATTTATCATGAAATGTTTAGAACTTACATATTAACACATTGTACTTACCAGTATTGCCAGTGGCCGCGGCCGCTGCCACGGCTGCTGCTTGCAGGTCGGCCTGTTGGGCGGCCGTGAGCGTCGCGATCATGGTCTCGTCGAGGGTACCCGGGTACGGCTGCACCTCCAATGTTTGCACCACGTCATCGGAAAAGTCTTTATCGGTCAGTTCCAGTTTGGTTACCTTGCCGGGAGAGTTCGGATCCTGTTGAGTCGGATCGTACACTTCGAGGCGGGTCTTTTGCTATAAATAATATTTAATTTAATATCTTTTTTAAGATTTATACCTTATTATTTGTTTTGTTACACAATTACAGGGTTCCCAGCAATTTGCCAAAATGATATTTCCTAACAATTTCGCTGACACTTTACGAAGAAGTTCCCTGAAATATTTGCATTATACAGTTCCATTATTTTTCTGGATAATCAAAATTTATCAGAAAATTTAAATCTAAGATAAGTATACTATATCCGCAAAGCAAACTAAAAAAGTAATCTTAGTATCCAAATAAGATCTACAAATATAAAATTGTACATACATAATTGCAAAGAATATAGAAGAGTCTAGGTATAAACTTTTATCTAAGTGAGGATAACTAAATAAAACATTTTTGATTCATAAAGAAAGCCCTTCTTTTCTGACAGAATTGGTATTCCCAAAGCCCAATACTAAAACACTTCACGAAAGCGCAAAAAAAATCTGCTTCTGACCAAAAAAGTGTCAAATAGAACAAAACAAAAAATATTTTTTCGTTATCAGAAATAGCTATAGCTGATTCAACAGACATTTTGTTCCTTCTTTTGTAAGAAATGAATCTGACTCACAACTTTTCTTTTTTCAAAAACTATTTTGCTCTGTCCCTGTTTCTTACTTCCTTTAGTGTTTACAAATGTTTCTTTTTTGTATTTGATTTTTTTACAGAATTTCTCATACCATTGCAGTTCTTTGTCCTTAATACTATAATATAAACCCAGATTCTATTGCAGCATTACCGGTGGAAAGTGTTATTACAAAGTTAACGACCTTCCATAATTCGTGATGATAAGCACCTATACATGCAACATATAAAAAATCAAGACGTGTAACAAACGAATGCAGGACTTGCATTCGCTGCCTTAAAATTATCATAGAACATAGAACCCAGTAATAACTTTAAAAAGAACGAATTCGATTGGCCAAAAGGGAATTATTTCCTTCTTTACTTAACACATGTGTTGAGTATAAAAGTATATTTCTTGAAAAATATTTATGGGCTGTCTATTATCAGGGATTTTTGTGCTACGAGGGGCTTCAAGGTGTCACGAAATTTGTATTATACCACGAGCTATCTATAATGCCTTAATTTTATGTAACAAAATAAAATTAAAATCAACGATAATTGGTGTTTTCGCCGGCATTATATAGGCAAAAATTATCCATTTTCCTGATTTTTTATTAAACTGTATCGTTTTCCCTGGCGGTTTCCGAATTCCCTAACACCTCCAAGTTTTCCCTTTTCTTCCTAACATTGGGAACTCCGTATTAATTCAATACCAAATAACAGATTCGACATAACGCATAGTTTTCATTCAAAAAACTTACGGGTGAACCAACAGCGGCCGCTCTAATAAACGGTATCGAAGTATTGTGAAACTGTTGCAGAATCGAAGCAGTAAGGAGACTTTCCTGCTGGTCATCTTTAAGGAACGTTACGTCTAAGTCTTGCACGTTAAGCAGTTCGGGGGGCGCGGTGCCGTCGACCTGAAAAAAAATACAAACTTTATTTACCCCTTTATTACTTTGGTCTTAAAATTATTGGTTTAACTCTGAAATAAAAAAAAAAGTATGTCAGATTTAAAAAATTGCTTTTCTGCTGTAAAAAGGTAAGCGGTGATTTGGCACCCAAATTCGCAAAGCAGCAAAAAATTGATAAAAAGTGCTATCTAACCAATGAACAATAGGAACGTTAATACTTCTAAACGTTATACATTGTCTCCACATTATATTAATTCTTAATATTTTTTAGTGTTGAAGACTGTTTTTACTTAATTCATGTGTTGCTGGTTCAAATAATGTAATAATTTGTTACAACTGCAATTTCTCTTTATTTCGTAACGTCTGCAAATACCCAATATTGTTATGGTGATTTTTCGCTTAGGGGTAAATATCGTCAGGATTGGTTCACATTTATATATTCTATTTGGCTATTATACACTCAGTGCAGAATTCTTATAATGCACAGCTGAAATGGACACTCATTTTCATCATCAACTTCTGGGACTTACGAAGTTCCTGGTACTTTCCTTAAGACTTTAAATTTCTTATATTATATGGTACTTGGCGCCAATATTATAGCTACCCCAACTCTGCACAGTGGCGTAGCTACAAATTTCATTCCATTTCTTGGGCCTCCATTACACATTATTGCCAGGTCGCCTAACGTCACTGAGCCCCCCCGCACTGCGGGTGCTGGCGGGTGCTTAGCTACACCACCGACTCTGCAACAAACATAGTGGATTCTATTCCAAACAATTGAAGACGTGGGGAGCAAAATTTCGATGAAACATAAGAACGATGTTGGCAAGATGCACTTTCCAGTAAAAACATATTATGTATGGCGATACTTCATTTTAATGCATCAAATTTAGATTGCCTAATTGTAGTAATTTAAAATCCACACTATATTCTCAAAAATATAAATAAGGCAGATGTATTAATTAACTTTTATTTTATTCAGTAGTTATTTATATGTATTTAAAAAAACTAACATTTATTAGTTTTGGCTATTTTGCTTTGCCTGTACCTGTGTAACAACAGTTTAAGACCAGTGATAGTTTAAAATTTAAATAGCTAAAAAGTGTATTATAGGGTTTATTATATTTCTTACATACATTTTTATGTTATGGTTTTAACAGTGAATGCACCTAACCTAGTACTCAGTGAAAGGATTTTCACCCATCTAATCAATGAAAATATCAAAGACGTGCTTTTTAAACATCATATGTCTCTTATCGATAAGTATTCCACAAATGAATAATAAAAAAATCGATAAATTTCCTTTACCCGGAACTTCCCTCGTTATGAATATTTTGTTTTATTAAGAATAGTGAATTGTGGCGCAGTTTAGTTTAGTACATAGTTATTTAGGAACATATATACTGTCTTTTAAAACTTTTTGATTGGGCGTCATTTTGTTTCATCATAAGAGTCCAACTAATATTTTTTCAGTATCTCCTATGCCACACTTGATTTTCGGGCATAATTTAAAATAAATTTAATAAGTAGTTTTTACATGGCCACACAAAATTTGAAGTCAATCTAATGAGTAATTTTTAACCTATGCCGCGAACTGACAGACAGACAAATCGAGAAACGGACCGACGGAATTGAAAAAACATATTTTTTGGCATCTAGGGACGTGAAGATATGTAAAACATGAGAGGGAGATTTTTCAGATTATAAAAATTTTATTTGGCTGGCATTTTGTTCAGCTATTTTGAGTTTTAAAATTTTACTAGTTCATCTCTATATGGCATATAATTTGAAATCAGTTCACTAAGTAGTTTTTTCAGGCTGAATTTTTAAATAAAGTCAATCGGGTAAGTAGTTTTTTAGCTATACCGAGGAAAATACAGACAGACAGACCGACGGAATTGGGAAAACATGTTTTTCGGAATCTAGGAACCCTGAAACGTAAAGATCTAAAAAAAATCTCGGAGGCTGATTTTTTCACGATTACAATACTTCTCTTTTACGAGGAAAGTAAAAACAGGATAAAATATGAAACATTGTCTTCCGAATATGAATTTCATTCAAGAAATATCTTAAGTTACCAAAACGAACCTGCTAGACAAAGACATCAACATAGACAGGCTTTTCACGCCAAAGCTCAAACGTCAAAAATTTGTTTGGATATTATTATTGCAGGGGGGGGGGGTTGAGGGTTAAAACTCTTATATATGTCACTGATTATTGTTCGTATTTAGGTTTTTATATAGTCTTGTATCGTTCAATCGGCAAATCATTCCCTTTAGGAAGCTATTTTTTGTCGATTTTTTTTTTGCTGCTGGTAAGTACTGTTATTAGTTAATAGTAATTTAATTTATAATTATTATTTATTATATTTATATCTTTTTCTTGACTATTTAATCCTCGAAATGTTTATTTGATTCGTATAAATATAAATGATGACACATTCATATTTACAGACCAACTGTTATTCTGTTTATTTATGGTGTCGACAAAACGTACATTTAGTGAAACAATTTATCGAGAAAGATTTCCAAGCAGAGCACCACTAAACCAAACGCTAGAACTTTTGTGTCAGTATTTGAACAAGTAAAAATGTTTTCATTAGTGTGTTATGTGTGATGCAAAATTACAAAATTGTACGTTTTTATTGACACTTTTTATTTCTTTAAAAACACTGATTTCGTAATTTAAACGAACATTGGGTACTATCTTTTTCAAATCTAATAACAATAGTAATTATTCATGGCTTTTTAAGAACAATAAAACAAAAAATTAGAACCTAATTTCTAAATCGAATACAATGATCTAATCCAATTTTCGAGGTTACATTTTTATTTCTACTAACAAATATGTTATTAGATGTTATTTCTAGTTTTATTGGATACAAAAAATATTTGGAATATTTTTGCAAAAAATTGTATAAATTAGAATTAAAAAAAAATCTAGTCTATTACGAAAACTAATGTTAATTCATATCATCTTCTATTATTGTAAATATTATTGGTTAATAAGGATTACTTCGAAGTGTCAAAAACAAAAACAAAGCAATATTATGACATGGATGAATATTATATACTTCCTTCGAACGAGTACTCCGGTTAAAGTTCATCAAAAAACACACACAAAAACACACTCACGACACTATTAGAAAACTCTTCCTTGAATATCTCCAAAACAACTTGGATGAAAGCAATAATGCAGACTGTTAGAGTACAACAGGTTTGGGGGATATATTAAAGCAAATACGTGAGTCATGCAACTGGAGGAGATTGTTACCTTTTGGAACTGCACGGTAGTTTGCGGAGCTTGTCCCGGCCTTTGCTGCTGGATTGACTGTTGGGGCATCTGTAGTTGGCGAAACATAGATACCTTTAACAAACAAACGGGGGTTGGTTCTGATATCTTGCACTCTTTTCAGGATTTAAAGCAATGCATTTAGTTATACATAAATTATTCGGTTCCTCTTATAACTTTCTGATCTCAGCAAATCCAGTCTGAGCTCGGCTGAATCGTACCTTCAATTTTGACCCTCTTATTAGTGTTTTCCATTTTAATGTTAGTGTTAATAACATCATTTTGAAATGCTAATTTATGCCCAGAGATAGTCCAAACCACTTTAAAAAGGCATTATTGTTTCTACTTACAAAAAGGAATCCTTGGAAATTGTAGATGTTTTTTAACCGTTAAGTGACTAATATGCCTACAGAAAATCATGATCTATTCACTCTAGACTAATCTGATAGTCGGAATGTACACACAGTAACCTTAGCATCAGTTTACTACTCGAAAATAGCTTCCTTTATAAATAACACATTTTTAATATAGATTCTAAAATCAGTGTGCGAGTGGATAAATTAAACCTTTGCATTCTTTCTCTAGCTGATTAACAAAACTCCCATGAAGTACAACCGCACTTTTTTGTAACAAAGAACCTCTTTTAATCTAATATACCTCATAATTTAAGGTTCTACAAGCATCTTCACCTTTTCTAAAACCTGATTATCTATATATATGTAACATATTTTATATCTATCTGTAACTTCTTAGGCACCAATAAGTGTGAAGTATTAAAACTTCCATTTAAATTACTTAATTTTTGTAGCATGTCACTGCTGTCTTCTATTTAAAAATAAACATGTAACCTTTTCCTTGACCAATGTTGATAATAGATGTTTGGTGGTCATATTATGAATACTCTCTATTGTTAACTGTGTTCCATTAAAATTCTCATAACTCTTTTATATAACTTTTATTGATCTATTACTTATATGTTTAGTGTGTCCAAATATTCTGTATCCAAGTTTTTATTGGTTCACTCTTTCCTATTTTCGAAAAATCACAATGTTTATTTGAGCACTATGAATTTACTATGATTGTCAAAAGTTCTAATCCTTGTGTCCGTTAAAAAAATACCACACATAGTTCAAATAATTAATTTTCTGCCTAAAAATACATACATTTATTTATTCCTGTGCAAGCCATAGACTGAAAAGTGTTAAGTTTAGCTCAGTTCCCAATCCTCTATCAATACGTCAAATCTATACAAAATCCAATATTGTCCTTCCAAAAATAAAAGTTTGTCGTCTTCAACAACAGGATTGGCAAGCAGATTTAAAGAATTAATAAGGATGCACGAGAAATTACAAACAATTTGTCAAGATTTGGTATAAGATCATGTATAAATAGCTTTAGCAGAATTAGTAATAAAGGTAAGGGAACTATTATTGACAACATATTTAGCAATTTAGATGTAAATACATCAGAGGCCAGGGATCTAGAGACTGGATTTTCAGACCATTTAATGCAAATTATAAGTTTTCCCTTTTGTGAAACAAACAATAGTAAAATCTCAAAGGACTTCAAATATATTAGAAACTTTAAAAATGAAGCTAGTTTAATAACGTTTATAAGGCATATTCAGTCTCAATCCTGGAATCTAGTCTTTGGGGGTACAGATGCGAGTGAAAAATTTGACATCTTTTCAAATTTATTCCTTGACATAGTAGCAAAGGCTTTTCCGTTAGAACTAAAGAAATCTTGTTCTCAAATAATAAAAAATAAGTGGGCTACTCAAGATATTATTGATGAGGGCAAATACCTTCGTGAACTTTTTAGATTAAGTAAGCAAAGTGGTGACACCAAAACCATAGACCATTATAAACTTAGATTAAAGCAACATAAAAAAAACATAATAAACTGTAAATATTCTTATAATGAAGGTTTATATAATAAAAGTAATAATAAAACTAAAACATGTTGGCATATAATAAAAAATGAAATTAATCATAACATAAAACCCTCATATCCTGGAGTATTTCTTGATACTGTAGGCAATGAAATAAAACACAAAGATGCGGCTGATAATTTTAATAATTATTTCTTGGATTCTTTAGAACCAAATTATTCAGGTTCTATTGTTGATGGTTCTTATTCAGTAACTCCTACCTATTCAATGTATCTGTCCCCAGTGACTGTTTCTGAGATTAGACTCATGATAAATGAAATATCTGTTAAGGATTCTTCTGGTCATGATGGAATACCATGTTCCCTGCTTGGGAATATTTCTGATTATATTGCACCAATCCTTACTTACCTGATCAGTGAGTCATTTAATGAGGGTTGCTTTCCTGCAAGCCTAAAACTTTCAATTGTTAAACCGATCCACAAAAAAGGTGAAAAGGAAAAGATCGAAAACTATAGGGCCATATCTCTCCTGCCAGCATTTGCAAAGATTTACGAAAAGGCTTTCCATACAAGACTTATTAAGTTTCTAAATAAGAATAACCTACTTTTTAATGCCCAATATGGGTTTCGAAAGGGTCGATCAACACAAGATGCAATTGTTGCTTCAGTTAATTGTATTTTAAAAGGCTTGGAAGAAAGACATTTAGTTATGGGTTTGTATTTTGATTACTCAAGAGCTTTTGAAAGAGTGGACCATGATATTTTAGGGGAAAAACTTCTTGCATTGGGGGTGAGGGGTCAGCCATTCATGTGGTTATTGTCATACTTAAAAGACAGAAAACAAAAAGTAGTGTTGCGAACAGAGAAGGGGGAGGTAAGCTCTGACCAGCGGGAGATAGAGAGGGGAGTGCCCCAGGGTAGTGTCCTTGGGCCACTTCTTTTTCTGATCTTTATTGATAGCATTAAGAATATTAATTTGACTGAGGGGGATTGTCTGTCACTCTTTGCTGATGATGTGTCTCTTGTTGTTGCGGAGAAAACTGAGAAGTTGTTAAGTGTCAAAGCTTCCAACTATACTAAAAAAATTCAATCATTTAGTGAATCAAATCTGCTACCCCTGAATTCTGCTAAGACGGAATGCATTCTCTTTTCCTATAGACCAACTAATTACTCAATTCTGGTTCAATCAGAAAACCACTCGATCAAACAGTCACAAACAATTAAGTTCCTTGGAATAAGGATGGACTCGGGGTTATCATGGGATGAACAGATAAATTGTGTTTTAAAGAAAATGAGTACCTTCTCATTCGCCTTATGGAAATTAAGGAGTAATGTAAATAGAAGTGTCCTACTCTCATACTATCATGCGAATGTTGGTTTTCTGCTGACATATGGCATTGTCGCATGGGGAAACTCGAGACGAATGGGTGAGGTCTTAATACACCAGAAAAAAGTCATAAGGACAATTATGTTCAAGAAATCAAATTTCTCATGTAGGGAGTTATTTAAGGAATTGGGAATTTTGACTGTTATCTCTATTTATATATTGCAATGTTCCATTTATATTAAAAGAAATATTGGACTTTACAAAACTACAAGTGATGAATCTCAGATTCACTCATTGAGATCAGTAGACACTGTTCGTCTGCCACAGCATACGAAGACACATACAGCAAATAGTAGTTATATACAACCAATCAAAATTTATAATCATCTGCCAACTAGACTAAAAGAGTTAAAAAACATACACATATTTAGGAAGCAAATCAAGGAGATCTTACTGAAACACAGTTTTTATTCCCTGCAAGAGTTTTTTGAATGTAGAATCAGCTTTAGCTGACTCAACCCTGGCGGTTGGAGCTCTATAATAATTTTAAGTTTATATTAACATTGTATTTTACTATTTTATCTTTACACTTTATTTTAAATTGTTTTAACATTTATATTATTGTTCGACGAAACCTATGTATGTAATGGTACCGCTATGGTGAATAAAATAAATAAATAAATAAATAAATAAACTTCCTCGATTGTTGAAGTTTCGCAAAGGCCGCTCTAGCTAATGCTTCTCTCTGTTGCCCCTTGTTCTACGAAACGACAGAGCCATAAGATATCATTGGTGTTAGGACCATGAAGTATTATAGCCAGTACAACTAATTTTATTTAGTCTGCAGCAATTCCAAAAGGATAAACAGTGTTTTTATAATTATTATTCTAGTTCCAGTTCATATTTAACAATTCATCCAGAATCATACTTCAAGGTTGGGTAAAAACTATTAATTTTCCTTCTGAACATGATCCAATGTCAAGTTCACAAAAACTAAGACAATTGTTAATTATTGGATATTCAAATATCATCAAATATCAAATTATTCTCTTATAGCGCCACTTCAATGGAAGTATCAGATGTCATGTAGCTTGAATAATCAATATTGAAAAGTGAATATATATGTATATATATATATATATATATATATATATATATATATATATATATATATATATATATATATATATATATATATATATATATATATATATATATATATATATATATATATATATATATATATATATATATATATATATATATATATATATATATATATATATATATATATATATATATATATATATATATATATATATATATATATATATATATATATATATACATATATACATATATATATACATATATATATATATATATATATATATATATATATATATATATATATATATATATATATATATATACATATATATATATATATACATATATATACATATATATACATATATATACATATATATACATATATATACATATATATATACATATATATATATATATATATATATATATATATATATATATATATATACATATATATATACATATATATATACATATATATATATACATATATATATACATATATATATACATATATATATACATATATATATATATATATATATATATATATATATATATATATATATATATATATATATATATATATATATATATATATGTATATATATATACATATATAAACTTATTTCACGAAAAATTAATCTTCATAATTGAATGGTAATATTTTTACATCAACAAGTTGTTATTACAAGGAGTGTGCATGAATGTTACGTTTGAATATCCACTCACGAAATATTAGATTCCACAACAAAATAACGATGCCTCATCATCAAACCGCCGTGTTTCAGAGATTTTTTACTTATAATACCATGAGTTTATATAACTATTGTCCTCTAAGTTAACTTCGATAATTGACATCAAATTTAAGTCTGCTAAAACATGATCTTTTTAATTTTCAAAACTTTATTCAAAATTAATTCTTAATAATTTTTTTGTATTATTATTTTTATTTTCAGTTCTTTTTAACTGCTTTTGTGGTTCTCTGATTTGATAAGTGTGAACCTGACTCCAAATACTGGTATTCTTTTTATATATTTTGATACAATTATTAACTTTATATGTTTGGTTTGTAAGAATCTTTAGACTAGATATTCAGTAAAGCAGGGTTCAGTACAGTAGCCTAGCCCATTTGGCTATACTGAGCCCTATTTTACCTGGAAGTTTTTATATCATAATTTTGTAAAAATATAATAAATAATAAAATAAAAATCATTTGTTATTATTATTATAATTAAATATTCCTACTAGATTAACGACGGTAATAAAACTAAGATTCCCTTTTAAATATATGAGATCTTTTATCATTTTTATATATTCTTACTCTTTTTGTATTTAAAGTTCATATTTTTAAATTACCGCCTTACTTAAATTGCTCAGTCAAATAGAGAAAAAAAGTTTTTTGTTGAGTATAATAATTATGAATTTAATCTCTTTTTATCTAATTTACAATAATGTATAGGTATAGTTTACGCGCGAATAAGAGGTTTTAATGTTATATTAATATCTTCACAAAATATAAACCATAGTGTGTATTATTTTGTCCTGTAAGGGCTGGATTAAATATTAACAACTCAATTAATACGGTTTTCTTTATTTTTTCATTAACAAAAAAGAAAATGTAATTATTTATTTGCCAATAGTAAATACTACTTTTAGTTTAAACAAAAAATTAGTGTATCAACATTAAACATTTATTACTTGTGCCATTATTTGTATTAATAGATTGTAAATCAAATAAAGGGTGTTCCAAAAAAACAAGGGAATCGTTTACTTCGAGATTCCTTGGAACAAAATAAGACAAAAATGTTTTATAGACGTAGACCCAAAACGGTTCCCTGAAATGTTTTGATATCTTGCACAGTTTTGATATAGTTTGGAAAAATGTGTTTAAAATAATGAACATTTTTTATGGTTTTTAGCTTGTAATTTGGATAATAGACGTTGAAGTTAAAGCCCTTAAAACTCCATGTTTTAGAACCCATTTTTCTAAATGACTTCATAACGATGTAGGATATCAAAGTCAAACGGACATAAAATTTGTAAAATAAACAAGAAGTTCAATAAAAGTCCCAATCTAGATAAATGTCCCTATAGAAAATTTTTTGGATCGATGAATTTTGAATTGAATTAAATAACTCTGAAATAAATGAGGCACATAAAAAAAATTAAATTAATTAAAATTTTAACACCATCTATCTTGAAAATGAAGTGTCTATATAAAATGTTTGCCTTATTTTGTGCCAAGGAATCTCCCATTAGCCTATGGCTCAATGTTTTCTGCAACACCCTGTATAAGCTAAATTTTAACTAAAATAAAACAAAATATTTAAATTATGGGGATCCTAAATCTGTACCTAAGACTCTACATACTATTTAAAGACCTAAAAAGTACCTGTTGATCGGCAAAGATGTTGAAGGTCTTAGGAGGCGCGGGGCTGACTTGTTGCTGCTGTGGCAGTTGATTGGGATTTTGGGTCGAGACAGTCTGAATATTTTGTTGCTGCTGATGCTGCTGTTGGGCCTGTTGTTGAGCCAGTTGCTGCTTCCTGATGTTCTTACCCTCCTTCTTAATTGGTTTAACTTTGGGTCGGTCGTTGACGGCCGTGTTCTAAAAAAATGTAAAATATTTATATTGTGTATTATGAACTAAAACGTATACGCTCATGTATAAATTATTAAATAATCATTGATAATTTTATATAAGAGTAGGAAACACTATGTACAAAATATAGAATAGGTCTCAAATAAACAAATTTAGAACCAGGAAAATTATCCGTTTACAGCACGAATTAGGGATACTACAGCATTAGTTCACATTTAACTCGTTTAATAATTCGGTCCTTGCATTATTTCTTTCATAATGAATATTTATACAGAATGAAAAGGCCTTACATCCATAACTAGTCATTTGGTATTAGAAACATATGATTAGATTTGCTATGATGTAACTTTTAAAATAGGTTTTTAATCACGTGATAAATAACACCGTTCACGCGGATTTGTAAAAAATTATCTCTAAAATTTGACAACTTTAGTGAATATTGTTTCGTGTTTGTGGTTTACCGACGCGTAATTCTAAACAGTCATAAATACTGCTTTAGATGCCAATTTAAAAAAAGTTACCTTCCAAAGGGTTTCTCAAAGCATAATGAGAATAACTGGAGCTCATTTTACTTATTCTTAGGCAAAAGGTATTTGTGTTTACCTCTGTAACAAATATTTGAGGTTAAAAGTTTTCTGGTTATTACAATCAACATGACCACTTTTAGTATTTTTCTACTTTTGTGGTATTTTTTTAAACTTTAATCCAAGAAATTTTAGTATATAAAATTATTTAGTAGATTTTTAGTATATTTTGCAACATTTTGGTAGATTTTGCCTATTATTTATAATTACAACATTGGAGCGAGCGAACATTTCGTATAAATCTTTCTAAACAATATACAGGCTCGTAACTGCATGCAGTTGCCTATTTTGTGTTATTAGGATGAACTTGCAGATCACGTTGTCGTGACGAATTGATCGCGGACGTACCGTACCGCCGTAGGTTTTTTTTTTGTCTTATGGAAAATACCTAGTTGTGTAATAGTAATTTATTAAAGTCGATATCGTATAGTTTAACTTTTGTAGTTGTTAAAACAGATCTCTTTTTGGAATTAGTTACAGTCTCTACACAGTGGTGGCGCAAAAACTAATACCATGGTAATTTCCATCCGTCAAGACCAATTTTCTTGAAAATAAATAGACCTGGAAAGGCTGACAACTTTTGTTTAAGTTGTAATAACTTGTCTTTAAATAAGGATTTGCTCCACATAAATGTCCATAAGAACATTTTTAAAGTGCAATAATATTGATGTGCATTACAGATCTTTGTGTCTTTTTTTTTTCTCGAATGAAATTTAAATATATTATCTTTATATACTTCTTATGTTGTTTTGATTGACCATTAACAGAATGGCAAGCACAAACTTTGGAATGATTGAAGTGTTCTCTATACTGGCTGTTAAAATACATATAACATTTCATTAATAATTTGGATAATTTATAAAATGAAGATATTATACGTAATTCAATTAATCCGTTTTAGTCTTATTGCTTGATCCTTTGTAAGTCTAAAGAATGTACAGGGTGGTCCAATTAATAGAGGCCATTGGTGTAGCTCAGAAACCGTTAATGACAGAACTTAAGGGGGAACATAAAACAAACAAAGTTCGAAAGTGTGCCGCTAGGGACGTAACAGCAACATAAATGCCAATTTTCTCTTAAATTCCCATAATTGAAATATGTTGAAAATATATTATATTTTTGAGATATATCTATTCTCAAAAATAATGTGGTGGGGGAAGCTCAAACAGTTTTACTTTAAAATGTAGATATCTCTGTTTATCCAAAACAGTCCATCCAGAACCGATTTTATTCAAGTTAGTGTCGAAAAAAAGATGCTCTCCTCGTGGAGCTATAAACTGTGCTGTAATTACTTTGTTAGTGGTGACTAGATGGCGTTGTTTCGGAATTCTCCAAATAGTGCTGATTTTCTCAAAAAAATCAAACGGTACGCTATGACTTTTATATCACAATTTATTTGATAGTTGGAATAGTGAAATAAAAAATCCAGGCCCGCATTTAAATTGAGAGAAAGTTGATGATGGTCTCTTGAATGGAATAAATCTTTGTTTGGAAACATACCAGCAGCGCCAAAGCAAAAAATGACGTGACTACTTCAAATTATATTTTACTAATTTTGTTATGTAATTCAGATATACCATATGTAAACCCCCGTCGGCAAATATTAATTATCACACACACATATAAATGAGTTATTCTGTTGTTTAACAGTTTTAGTATTTTCTGATCATCGCTTTTGGTATTTTTGCTAAATAAAAAGTGGTCACACTGGTTATAAACATCTGGGGATTAGACATAAAATAAATTCGGGTAAATTTTACCATGTTGCCTTACGTACTCTATTCAGTGATGCCAGAGATGTTTTAAGCAGGTCAAAAATAAACGGTCAATTTTTTTTTAAATAATGCTAAAGAAAAAATAGTTAAATGACAACTATCGATTTAAATTACATGTATAAGATGGTCATTGCAAGGCTTGTGATATTTATCTATTGTTGCGAATATGATTTGATAATTTCAATACTTACTTGGCTAACATCGGCTACGCTCTGGAACTTGATAGGTTGGGCAGTGAGCGCAGATGCAGGTACCAAAGTACCCAGTCCTGGGGCCGCCGGCGCCGTTACCAAACTGCCATTCGCCATCGTCGCCGTAGCCGTACCGAGCGACACGCCCACCTGAGCCGAGCTAGCCGGCATCGGAGTGAAGTAAAAGGCAGGCGCGGCCGCTTGTTGCGTCTGCGCCTGGCTGGCAGGAGTAGCGAATTGGGGCGCTGGCGTGGGCGTCAGAGGCGTACCTATACCTGCGTAGAAGGGAACTTGTAGTTGAGTTTGTTGCGCCGCGCCGACGACACTACTGTAACCTAGATCTGAAAGAGAAATGCGTCTGGTTTATACACTTATTTATTGGTTGGACAATATATTATCTATCCTAGACTTCAACCGTGTAAACAAATAATGAAAAGCATAGCTACTGCGATACCTTTATTTTCGATTTATATTTTTTTAAATCTAATATATTTTACAGAGTGTGTAAAAAATGTAAAAATCAAAATATCGGAATGAACTAAATTCAATTTTTACTGAAGGTGTTACATATTTAATAACAGGTAATGATGACAATTCGAAATCAGTCACTGGTTCACCGTCGATCTAAAAAAAAGGATACGCTTCATTTATTTAAGCAAGTACAATTACAGGCCTGTAGCTCAAATAGTACAATAATACTATATAAAAGAAATCTAAGGGGTTTAATATAACTAAAAATAGAGTATCAGAAATACAAAAAAATATATAAATATTAAATATAAAAATATATACATAAAAATGTTGTTGTCCTAAGACATAAAACAATTAAAGGTTACAAAATAAAACATAGGGTTTCACACACATCACCAGACGTCACACAAATAAAATCAAGAAAATGTCAAGAGACGGTTGGGAACATGAAGACCACCCAAGGCCAAATGGTAGATATTTATTAAAGTACCTCATGAATCTATTCATAATCTCATTTTTCCCAATATCAGTAAAAAGTCTCAGGTTGCCTTGTCCTACGGGAAGGTACTTTAAAATTAAGCAATGCCAATAGCTCTGGACAATCAATCTGACCAATGAGGAGTTTGTGGCCAAATGATGCGGTTAGTCTTATCCGACGATGCTCCAGAGTTTCTAGACCAAACATTGCCAAGCGTTCGCCATGTCAGCACCGATTGGTTAAAATTAAGTTTAAAAAGCAAAAAGTTGACAAACTTCATCTGAACTCTTTCAATTCGTGAGATGTGAATCCGATAAAATGGCGACCAGACGTTACTGCAATAGTCGATATGACTTCGAACTAATGAAATAAAAAGCATTTTCAACAGTTCCTAGCTCCTAAAGTCGGAGCACTGTCGTTTAATAAAACCCGACATCTTGAATGCCTTTGCAATGACTCAATTAATGTGTTGCACAAACAAAACTCCCAGATCATGATGGCATATGATTCCAAGACTGGAGATTTCTTTTTGCTAAATGAAATCATTTTATATTTCGCCACGTTTAGCTGTAAATGATTTTCCATGCACCAGGAAGCCAAACTCCTGATATCATCCTGCAAAAGACTACAGTAATTGGTATCCCTGGTAACACGGTAAATTTTAAGGTCATTCCCAAAAAACAAAAAATGACTCTTCCCACAAACAGAAGGTTAAAACAATACAAAGAGAAAAAGAAATATGTTTCAGAAACTAAACAACAAAATCAAATTGAAACTGCGGAAAATAAATCGAAGCAAATGTGGTCTATAGTCCAGGAAAAAATGAGTAAGAAAAAAATTAATAAACCCAAAAAGTTGGAACTAAACAATGAACCTATCTCGAGTCAGCAGAGGTTCCTGACGAATTTGGACAATTCTTTGCAATGGTAGCAAAAACTGGAAGATTATTTCAATGGTGCTACAACTCACATTTATATGCCTACAGCATCAGATCTAACGCCTAACTCTTTATTCATGGAGCCAGTAACTTCTGGAGTACATAGTTTGACACATCGACTAGAGAATACAAAATCAGTTGGCATCAATGGTATTCCATTTTAATAAACCAGGCAATTGAAACAGGAATATTTCCATCAGCACTAAAGATAACTAAAGTAGTTCCAGTGTTTAAGAAGGGGATCACAATATTGAATATTATAGACCGTTTTTTGTTTTGAGTGTTTTCTTTAAAATCTTCGAAGAGGTACTGTACAACAGGTTGCTAAGTTTTGTGAATAGATTTGAAAGAACCAGCATGTCTTTACTTCCCAAAGATCCACAGAAACAGCAGTTGTAGAACTGACGAATTTCATAAACAAAGGACTTAAGGCATGCTATGTGGTTGTAGTTGTATTTATTAAAAAAAAAAATTCTGTCCAAGCCTGGATAATCACACATACTCAACAAGAAATGCGGCTGACAATACCCAATCATAAATCTGATTACTATGAAATAACTGCATTACTCTTCATCACAATTTTTAATGGGATACCAGAATATATAAAGAATATCGAAAATATCACTATATTCAGAAAGTGACCCCAACAAGTCTTGGTCGAGAAGACAAATTAATTAACGAGAATTTAGGGTTCTAAGATAAGGCTGTGCTAAACTTCTTTACTTCTGTGATTCTATCGATATTGTTATTTAAATTATGTCCAGGTTTATATACTTTTGATGTTCTGTTTTGTAATTTGTATAATGATTATTTTTTCAATTTATCATAGTTTATTTAGTTTAAAGTGTTGACCTGTCTGATGTCATATTTATGATCCTTACAGACTAATAAACGAAGTAAAATTTGAGTACAATTAATCCTCACAGGGTAGTTGAATCATTAAATCAAAAATCTGAGAGTCAATGTATGATGTATGGTGCTGAGGAACAGATTTTTGGAACCAGTTTTCTCCAAAGTAATACTAATGAAAATGTTTTTTCTAATTGTTTTGGGCAATTAGTTTACTGATATTATCGCCTTTAAATTTAATCTTTCAGCTACATAAGCACCTTGCTATTTATCTGCCCACATAAAGAATTGACTTGGCAACAATTTTAGTATTTAGTGGAATTAATATGTTACCCCTTGGCCAGGTCACCGATTTCTTCCTTCAGGATCGATTGACGTAATTTGAATTTAATTATTCGACATGTTTTTAGAGATAGTTGAATCAAATTCGATAAATTAAACATTTCTTAACAGAGTATGTTTATTATTAAATCTATATCCTTATTGTTAAATTAATTGTAAACGAAAATCCAATATAATTCAGATAGAGCAGATTATTTTGTAATCTTAAATGTGTTATCTGATGCAGTTAATGTAGAAGCTTTTTTACATAAATATTAATTATGAATTTCTACCCAGCCTCAACTCATTTATTTTTTTTACTTTATTTTCAAAGAAACAAAGCTAAAGTTGCAGAATTAGATTAAATTATTTGAAATGATCCTATCACTTACTTTGCTGCTTTTGCTGTTGGATGGCCAGGTCAAAATTGAGCACCGGCGCGAGAGCGGTGGGTTGGGTAGTACCAGTGGACTGCGGCACGCACTGGTCTGGCTGTTGTGGTATCTGGTACTGGAACAAGTGGTTATGGTTGGAAACAGCTGCCGCGGCGGCAGCGGCTGCAGCTGCCTGTTGTTGGGCAACGGCAGCTTGCTGGGCCTGCTGCTGCTTGCCGTGAAGTTCGCGTTCAACTCGCTAGAATAAGAAATAAATTCGGAGTTATGTTATAAAGTTTCCCTAAAAAAATTTATCACATTTCAAAACCTTTAGGCGATTCTTTAGGAGATCTAGGTGATACATATAATTTTTAAAGATACTGGACTAGTCTTAATTTTAAACCCATTTAAATAGTTACCTCTACATTATTTACAATTTGTGTTATAAAAGAAAACTATTTATTGTGGAAAAATATAAAAAGAACCCTGCTTTGAATGTCAACTTTTTGACTAGTAATTTTGAGCAAGACACTCACATGCAGCTCCTCTAAAATTTGTTGCTTCTGGGTACTACCATCGGGATCACTGAACTGCTTCCGTTTCTTAATGAAATCTATTAGGGTACTATTTGGGTCTTCTTTGTTGAGGAATTCCATTGCGGCAGTCGCAGAAATCACCTCCTCTTCGAAGTCGCTCAAAGGCGGCGTACGGACTTGTTGGGCTTCGGCGGATGTTAACGTTCCTAAGAGAAAACAGACTGTTTTTTAAATCTATAGATAAACTAAGAAGGTCAAAATTAAAGGTTTAAAACAATTGTCTATGACTCAAAAAAAGATAGAATACTAATTTTTAATCAATTTATGCCAAAAGTAGCCTTTTCTGAGACTCACCAAAACTGAAGAAAACTTAATCATAAAACACGAAGAAATAATTTGTATTGCTCAAAGAATATCTACTTTTAAAAGATATTTTACAAATAACAGAAAACAAAACAGTGATTTTGTCCCTGTATCAAGATAAATAATACTCCTTATAGATGATCCATACAATTAAATAAAACACTCCCCAAAAGGAACCCAACTTTGCATTGTATTCCCTTTAGTGGGGTCCTAATAAGAGATTTCCGCGCAGTTAGACATAATTTCACGGCCAGTGTGTGCCTGTGCGAAGAATAATCGATCTTTGACTAAAGATTATAATCTGATGAAATACAGAGAAAAAGATTGGAATAAACGAAAAAAAATAAAAAGACCGTAGCTTAAAAGGTGCCTTAAAAATAGCAACTAAAAAAAAATAAAAGAATAAGTAAAAAAGTAGACGAAAAATAAAGAAAATGGAAATGATACTTACGTGAGTTTAAATATTATTTCAATCTTACTGTTCATGACAATTCTACATTAAGACGAGTACATATTAGTATCTATGAAAGATGAACATATCGCCCTTCAGACTGAGCAATGAATGTTAAGGATTAAAAAGTTACTTTTCTCCCACTAGTACAGTTTTCAAGGTTGGCTCTGAATGACTTACATACAAGCGACCCCAATTACAACAGAAATATATAGTTAAATACTATTTTAGTAGTTCATACATACCAAGAAAAGCGATAACAAAAACTCACCATCGAACATTGCCCCCGTCGATCGACTTTTGGCCAACAGCTTCCTACCTTTTTGCTGCTGGGGTTGTTCATTGGTTGGCCGCGGCGCAGTCTGCTGCATTTGCTGCTTGGGGTGGAACTCGACGTCCAGGTCTACTTGCTGTACTATGCGCACAGCTTCTGGAACTTCTTGCAGTACTGCTGCAAGTGTTAGTCAAAACTTAATTTGTGACCTAGATATTCTAATATTCACAGGAAATGCAAGTTAAGTAATAGGAAAAAAAAATCTTACCAGTAGGGGGTTGGAAAAACGGTCCGCCAGCAGCGATTGCGGGCGCCATGGTGGCAGCCGCCGGTGAGTTCCTGTTACCACCTACCTGCCCTGGTAACATGGAAAGGCTGGTTGCCGCGGTCGCCGCCGCGGCACCAGCCCCCTGCTGCTGTTGGCTGTTGAGTAGCATCGAATGGGGGTAGTCCAATAGTAGTTGGACCACGTTAGTGTGTCCACCTTTCGCCGCTTCGATTAACATCGTTGAGTTGTCCTATAATAGAATTTAAATAAAAGACTCCATATTTCTTTTACAATTGACATTTTATTTCTACCTACCCTTGATTAGGGATGGGCGATAATAGATTTTACCTATAGATAGACAATAGAGGTTCTCATCTTCAAAATAAATAACCCATTTAATAATTTAATAACTATGGATATATTAAACTATTAGTATTATTCGATACGTAACGGATAACTATCGATATAACTATAAAATGCCCAATTTCATCCTTGATTATAAGAGAGCGAAAAAATACAAAATTTATAGTAACATCCTTGTATTATATTTTAAGATGGTTAAATTATAATATATTCCATAAATAAGTTTAAAACATCTGACCAGCTTATGATTATTTTCAACGTTAACAACTACCTCACAATACTTGTTAGTAAAAATCTGTAAATTGGATATCAAGGAAAGTGAAACACAACCCAAATAAGTTCAGCATGTAGCTATTTAATAATATATACAATACGTGTACAAGTTATGTTATCTTTCATTTCCTTAACAATTGCAAGGATTCATTACTAGGGAACATTCTGTTATAGCGCTTTACAGATTGGTTTTTACCTAATCATCCAGAATTTTTTAGGGAAATGACAGATAACGTAATTTGTAGATGTACTCTGATGTACTATACATATTACTAAATAATAACTACTTACTGACCTAAACTGGATCTAGTCTCACTTTCCTTGATAAAAGGAATTATTTATAAAGAGGGATATTCAGAGTAAAGCCAATTTACATTGCTTTTCAAACATTTTACTACAGCTTTATATATGTTCGACCATATTGGATTCATATCAATATTTTACCAGTCGCCTTCTATGTCACACCTGGCAAAATTTAAAATCAATTGATTAAGTCGTCTTTTAACACAAATGTTATGCTTAAACATTTTATTTGTTAGCCATTTTCTTGAACCGTACTGGATAGATACTTTCGACATTTTCACCATACTTACATCAAACTTAATTTTTGGGCAAAATTGGAAGTCAATTGAAAAACTAGTTTTTCCGACTGCTTTCTTAAACACTTTATTAGGCAGCTATTTTACTGCGCAATTTCAGCTTCGTACCAAAATTTTACCAGCTAATACCTATATTACACTTAATTTTTGTGCAAAATGTTTAGTATGTGCCGCCTTACGTACAAGTTACCCGTTACTGAATATTTAAACTGACAAGAACCTCTTAGGTTAGACTAATAGTCCTGATCTAGGTTCCCTAAAAATATTCTTGAGGAAATACTTAAAAATGAAACTGCGTCAGTTTGTTACATAATTACGAAATATTTTAAACTTTTGGTAGCACCAAAAACTAGCAAAGAAAAAATCCAGTCTTTGCATTTAAAGAATTTTCTATCGGCTACAGTCCAGGCTATAAGCGGATGTCAAAATATAAGAAATGGTGTTTATATGTTGAAATTAGTTCCGTCATGGATAAAAATGTTTTCATATTATGTTAACTTGGCTAAAAAAATGTGGAGATTTTATTGTAAGTTCATTTTGTGCTTTTGACTGGGTCACAACACAAAATGAACTTCTTACAATAAAATCTCCACATTTTGTTAGCCAAGTTAACATAATATGAAAACATTTTTATCTATTGCTATGGATAAAAATAATTTCTTAAATTAGCTCAGCTTAGAAAATGTATAGGTCATATAAAATAGCAACATCACTTGTATCCACGTATATTACCTTCAATTTGTGATTCGGATCAGCGTTGTTCTCCAACAGGAGCTGAACGACGGGTAGGTGTCCCCCAGCGCATGCCAACGACAATGGGGTGTGATCGTTGTTGGTGGTTTGCTTGCGCACGTTAGCCCCCTTGTCTATCAGGAACTTAACGGTGCAGAGGTGTCCGGCACGGCACGCCTTCATCAACGGCGTCCGTCCTCCTTCTGACTCGTGCTCGATATCTGCTCCGTACTGCTTATAAAAGAAAAATCAATAAATCGCTTTTGACTTCGAATTGGTGATACCATTAATTATTAATATACAGTGAGACGGAAAACTAATTGGAAACGATACCTTACGAAAATCTGAACTGTTTGTAGTAAGATATTTCGAATATTATAATCATTGTTGCTATTGTTAGGTATGGTACAATGACGTCATTTCCATGTCGTTGATATCTACTATTATCGCATTAAACAACCTTATTGAGTTTAAAAAATAATTTATTCATTACAAAATTCGAAGAACACTACATTTTTAAGCGGCAAACTAATTGGAAACGTATTTCTGAATCAACATTTTCTAAATAGTAGACCCATTTTAAAATTGAAAATCAAGATTTTCTAACAAGAAGGCTTATTTTAAAATCGACAATCGTTACCATAGAGCTTTAGTGGGTTGCTGACTTCACGAAAAAGTTGTAACGAAAATGAACCACAAGTCATTATTAAGCTTCATAGGAAAGACTATTTGTATCAAAATATTGCAGAAATGGTTAATCGTTCCAAAAAGGCGGTGTTTAACGCTTTTCATAAGGTGGGATTCATGGAACCACTTGAACTGTTCCTAGGAAGCGACGTCCCAGAAAAACGAGTAAGGAAACAGATCGCCGAATTGTTCACATTTCTAAGGCAGACCCTCACAAATCAAAAGATGATATTTGGAAAGAAATTTTTGTTGAAAATCCTAAGGGAATTTAGTGTTCGAAGTGTTCATTTAAACGAGGCACAACTTTTTGGCAGGGTACCAAGAAGAACTGGTACTATAGATCAGTATGAATACATTAACATACTGGAAAAACGTGATGCAACCATATGCAGAAGAAGATTTATCAGTACTTTAGAAATTCCAACACGATACTGAGCCAAAGCACTCTGCTGTCTGGCTTCATGATCATCATGTAGATGTTTTGGAATGGTCATTTTGTAGTCCAGATTTTAACTCAATAGAAAATCTTTGGATGATATTTAAAAGGAAATTAGGTTCAAGAACTTACCAAAATTTCGACAAAGTATTCAAGGGTATGAGAGAAGCTTGGACCAGTACTCCACTAGAGACTGGTAGACGTCTAATACAGTCCATGCCTAGAAGGTGTTTAAAAGTAATGAAGCCAACGAAATATTTGGTACTCGATTGAGACAAAAACTTAATAAGTTGTTACAAAACGTTGATTAACAAATACGTTTCCAATTAGTTTGCCGCTTAAAATTATAGTGCCCTTCGAATTTTGTAAGAAATAAATTATTTTTTAAACTTAATAAAGTTATTTAATGCGATAACAATAGATATACACCCTAACAATAGCAACAATGAGTATAACATTCGAAATATCTTAAACCAATTTCTTACTAGAAACGGTTTAGATTTTAGTAAGGTATCGTTTCCAATTAGCCGTCACTGTACAAAGGTGAAAGTGAAATGACTAAAAATAATTTAACACGTAAACCACTTAAAAAAAATATTCTGAGAACTCTCACCTGAATGAGTAGCTCTGCGACATCTGTATGTCCATTCTCGCACGCGTATGTCAGGGCGGTGTCGTTCGTTTGGGTGACTGCATTCACGTTTGCCCCATATTCTAATAAAAATCTCACTAATTCAAGGTGGCCTTCCTGGGACGCCTCCATTAGAGGAGTAGACGCACCTAGCTCAATGTCAGCTCCGCCCTTAAGTAAAATGTCTGCAACCTAAAAACAAATCATATATACATGTATGTAATATGGTGATTTATGTCATTCATCTGAAGCTCAGACAGGGTACTTACTTCCGTAAAACCGCCACAACAGGCTAATGTTAAAGCCGTCTCTTGGGTTTCATCTGTTTGGGCATTGATGTTGGCTCCTAAAACAATATGTTTTCTTATGAAATTGTATCAATTATTCGGCTTATTACAAGTTTGTTGCATTATCTGCTATTGTAACCAATGCAATAACTTTTTACATTAAAAACAAACTCAACCAGTCCATATCCACCTGCAGTTGTCGAGTATTAAGATTACCCATGCGTCATCATGTACCGAAAACAGCACACACATGCCTTATTGAGTTCTTTGTCTATTAGAAGTATTAAACACCTGTAACTCTGTAAGTGAATGTCTACCGCACTAAAATCATTTACTTGACTAGTGCGATTGTCAATATTGATATTTGTCAGTGGATTTGAATTTTTATTTTTTGACACATCCTATCCTGTATTTTTATTTCCTTTATTAAGATAATTTTGTAGAAAATTCTTATTAAATTTAATAATAATTTTGTAGAAAATACTTGCAGCATTTTATTAATTATAAATTATAAAATGGGGACCATTTTTTAATATACAGAAACAAAAGTACCGAAAGACAATTGATTTCGTACAATTTTTAGCTTACTATTATGTTATTTAAAAAGATAAACTTGGTGTTGGTAAAATATTCAGTATAATATAAACACTAATTGTGTTAAGCTTCTTCAATTGAGACGAAATTTCACGCAGAACACAAAGTTTTAAATTACGGACTAAAAATTTTAAGCGGCGAACCTCCAAGGCTGTACATCCAGCGTATTTTCGAACTCACATTCTTATGGATTTAATGACGTAGTTTATGTAACGCACGGGTAATCTCAAAACGCGGCAACTGTAATACTATAATTTTTTTACCTTGACCAAGAAGTAAGTGGACCATCTCCTCGTGACCCTCCCTCGCTGCCTCCATTAGAGGAGTGTATCCCTCGTCGTTGACTTCCTCGATGTTAGCGCCCCGTTCGATCAGCAACATCGCTAGGTCCACGTGGCCACCGCATGCCGCCAAGGTTAAGGGCGATTCAAAGCTATCCGTAGGCATATTCACCTCAAAAAAAAAATCCATTCACGTTCACATATCGCCTACTTTTACTTAAAAAAATATATCTGAAAAGAGTTCTAAAGTTGGAAAACCATTTCAAATTCTATTGAACCATGCATTATATGACGTAAATGTTAAATTTCGTTTTAAACTTTTCTGCATATCATGTAAAGATATGCTGTCATTTTTAACCTATTTAAAGCTGTCATTTTGATTTGTATAAAGTACTCAGAAATAAATCATTGATGAAAAATATATTGGAATATGGACAATTAAAGTAAGTAGAGGGAGTTAATGGAATATGGTTAAATATTAATGGTTTTAAAACGACATGCCTTTAGCGCTCAAAATCCCCGGATCGATACCGAGAGAAAGCAAAGTTAAAATAGAAATTGAATGCCCGCGTTGTCTGATGGGTAGGAGTAATCTCAATAAAACGAATAACTTTTAGAAATATATGGTATGCCATTTTTTCTAGCTGCTATCCCTTTAACCCTCAATTTTTTTTACTACGATGTGACTGGCCATTTTTACATCAATGCGGAATCCTCATTCTGTTCTGTAAATATCCGGTTTGTTAAATATTTAGATAGTGTGCACCGTTCAGAAGCTATGCAAAATGACCATCTATGCAGCATAGCTAATTTGGGTCATAATGCATATTAGACATGAGACAAAATATTACGCATAAATGATTATTTCGTTAAACAGCTTCTAAGCGTTGCCATGTAGAAAAACAGACCAACCGAAAGTTAGAGAACAGAATGAAGAATTTGACGTAGGATGTAAAAATTGACTGTCTATAAAGTTTTTTTATATATATTTCCTATAACAGCAATATTAGTTTTCTTAGTTAAAGGTTGGTTCAAAGTTCTTTTTAAGTCTATGCCAAAAGCAATAGTTCCTGCACAAAGAAGTCCAGAGAGTATCATAAGCGGTCCATCGTATTATACGTCAAAACTGTTTATAAGAGTGTAAATTATTAACATTTATAACCAATTAAGAATTAAACACCCGTATTCACTAAAGATGTTTAAATTTAGACCAGGTCTAACTTCTTTATAGGTCTAAAATGACATTTTTAACCATTAAACAAATAATTTTTCTAAATGTCACAATTACAAAATGACAGTGACATAAGCGAAACAACTGGCGAACTAAGAGTTTTATGTACCATGGCAACTAGATCTGGTCTAACCTTTCCCTGCATAAACTGGAGCCTGCATGGCTGTACCTTACGATAAAAAATGTGTGATAACTAAACTAATTAGTTAGTTACTGTTCCAAAAAAGAATGATTTCCTCGTTAAAATTGGAGTTTAATATTAAAACAGCATAACGGGACCTCTCAAGGTTTTCTGCTAATTTAGTTCATGAATTGGATAATATAGGCAATGTTCCCAGAGATTATGTACAGTTATTAAGGATAAAAGTTCTGAGTCAAAGCTGCATGATGTTTTTCATGACAAACTGATAAAACAACCCAACCATCAGTCCTTCAACGTATATATTACAACTAAGTCAAAGAGAAAAAGAAGCCGAGTTTATACAGGAATTTGAAATCAACAGAAATAGTTAATATTCCCCTTATAAGCTTAGCTCCTTCATAATAAGAAGTAAATGAAAAAGGTTCTATACTTTGTTTACCTGCGCCCCCGAATCTAGCAGCAGTCTGGCGACTTCCACGTGTCCATCCATCGAGGCCTCCATGAGGGCGGTGTGCATTTCGTCGGTCTTGTGCTCTTGATCGGCGCCGGCCTCCAGAAGGAATCGAACCATGTCTAAGTGACCTAAAATTAAAAAAAATGTTAAACATAGCTTTTTGTTTAAAAAAGTCAACACGACACCGACAATGAAAAGGTTTTTTAGTAAACATAATCTAACCTTGGAATTAAAAATTCATATGGTGTTATGTGGTTTCAACTCTGTTGTATGGCATGAAGGCGTGGACTTTCAAGAAATTTAGATAAAAGAGGCAGAGACATATGAAATGTGGCTTTACCGCCTAACCTGAAGGTATATTGATCGGGTAACCAATGAAGAGGTTGTGCAAATACTCTGTAAAAATAGAGAACTAGTGAAACGAAAAATTCAATTATTTGAAAGGGGAAATAGGTACTTCAGGTACCTTCTGCTATAATAGCTAGCTAAATACTTCTAAGAATATTAACAGCAATTGGAAAAAAATATTCGCCTGTAGTTATACCACCCACCTTTTATAATCCTGTGAATATTACCATAGTAATAAAGTAAATACGCCATGGAACAACATTTATTTAGAAAAGTTCGTACGAAAATCAAGTACTAACTGATATGAAGTTAGGTAGCTTCCCATCGTTACTTTCGTGCAATAAACCATTTTTCACAAAACTAAGAAGTGCCTTCGTTTCAATCGGAAACAAACAACTAAGAAACAAGTAATTTTTTCTTTGATTTTGCAAAACATTCGCTAACAAATTCCTGTTCAATGAATATCGTAGATATGGTATTTACTCTTACTTTTCGGCGTTAAGTTTAATTGTTCGAGAGAGAAATTATTTAAAAACCCTTTACATTTATATAAATATTGTTAACAGATATTTCCTTCGGATTATTTAGATTTGGATAATTCCCCGATATTTGTAAATATATGTTAAACTTTTTTTGAGTAACTACGCAAGTCGAAGCTTCTAAGTTTTTACCCGCATGTAAAGGAGGGTAATGCGTTAAACAGTCATGTATGTAAATATGTATGTATCCAAGGTTTGGATTTAATAATTCATTATTATAGGCAACCATTGAAGAGTTCACTGATACGATTCAAATATATATATACATACGTTAATGTACACATGTAAACATGGTGTCCAAAATATAAGCGATTGTTTCACGTTCATTCCATGATCCAAAACAATTGAGCAAAAGGTCAAAAGTTTCAAATTTTTGCTACAACACATAGTTTAACATTTTTTTTGGCCTAGGTCAAGAAATTTGCAAATATCTCCTTAAATGTTTTTAGGGGCGGTAAAAATTGATGAAGATCGAAAAGGAGGTTAAATTATACGGACCCGACCCAAATTTTGTGCGTTCTAACATATATTACATTCCGAATTTCGTTTACCAAATGAAGGTAATTATAATAAAAATATTAAGTAGGTAAGTGGTGCAAACATGATATAGGAGATGTTTTCTTCGATATGCCTGAATTTCAGAAATAGTTTTATCGTTATTTTTTTCCTATGTTAATATACTAGCTCTAAGCAGTCGAGCTTTTTTATTTTTTTTTTTTTTAATAATTTAAACTTGTTTTAAGATTTAAGTTTAATTCATATATCAGGGGAATAACTTATAGGATTCTATTTTAATATATTTTTCATAAATGTAAATTAAAATGACTTACCCTTATAACAAGCGAGAGTGAGGGCAGATTCCTTGAACTCGTTAGAGTGAGTGTTGATGCCGGCGCCGTGCATCAAAAGAATCTTGGCGAGTCCGACGTGGCCAGCGCTGGCCGCTTCCATGAGGGGCGTGTGGCCGTTCTCGTTGTGATCTTCCACGTTGGCGCCATTCTCCAGAAGAAACTTTACCACCTAAAACGGGAGATTGAAGCAAGCTTGCTTTCACTACATTCATTTCATACCACGCCACGCAATAAGGGTTAATAAAAGCGATTCACTTACATCTGTGTGTCCACCGGCGCAGGCATACATTAATGGAGTGTTGCCTGAAACAGGGTTAATATTAGTGATCAGTTTTTGTTATTCACATTAATAATAAAAAATAATATACGTATATATATATATATATATATAGTGATTTATTTATTTACACGTACCAGAGGTAGATTGGGCGTTAACATCGGCCCCATGGTGGACTAACAGTCTCACAATGTCCAAGTGACCCGCGGATGCAGCTTCCATCAAGGGAGTACATTCCCCTTTGATGCCCCTATCTTCCACGTTGGCGTGCATAGCAAGCAAAACCTGAATCGAGACAGTTAACATAAACATCGTTTTCACATGCCACCATTAGCTGAAGAAACCAGTATTAAAAAATGAGAGTCATCTTGCAAAAGATCGGGGTTTTTTTGGCAAGGTTATATAGGCTATAGAAAGAAAAATCTAAAATTGGGACCTCATCCGACAGCCGCTCGATCCATCATCTTGCCAAAATGGCGCCCAAAAACAGTAATTCGCAAATGTCTTTGTTTCTAATATATTTATAAAAAAATGTTTAAATCAAAATTGTAAAGGGCAAAATTTGTTAGATTTGTTGAATTAGATTGAAAAGTTTAGCCTAGCCTTGTTACTTTTTAAGTTATAACCAGCTGTATTACTGCAAGACTATCATCAACCATGGAATAGTTTAAACATGCTTTTCGACACCTGCATTTGCAGGAAATAAATTTAGAAGAGTTCTTCAGGGGTAGGTTCATGTAATGTTGTGACCGCTACTTTCTCAATCCCGTTTTCCAATATTTTAAAAATTTTACATTACGACTTTACTTGGGATAAGTCTTTAGCCACAGTTCTCAAGCTGAAGTTTGAGTGAGTAGGAGAGCCGCTGAATTAAATTTACTTTTCGTCATGCACTTTGTAAAATTAATATACTGGAGGATGTTAACAGAGGCGTCTCTAAACTCTTGATATTGGAAGGGGCTTGGAGGAAAAAACCTATTCAAAATCGAAAAAACCTCAGTCTTTATTTAATTGTAATACTTAGTCCTTCTGTTGCCAACTAAATCTGGCTTGAGGCAACTGAACGAACTACTAAAAAGTTTGAGGGGCGAACTTAACCAATTGCTAAAAAGTTGGAGGGGCGTCACACCCTCCTAATGTCATCCCTGGGTGTTAAGACCGTTATTTGTTTGACGAACTAAAAAATGCTATTCCAGCCTTAGTAATTTTGTCAGATCAGTGTCGTCTTTTTTAAGCATTTCCAAAGACGCCTTTCTTCTGCTTGTTCTCTACGAACTTTTTAGGACATGTTATTTGGCTTTGTCAAACATAGTTGTTGCGGTGTCTACCACCATAGTATCGTAGTAAAAGCTCTAGTTTATTTTTTTAACTCACAAAGTAATTATCATAGAAGAAAAAGTTTTATACAAAAAATGTATTCTACTATTTTTTGTTTATTGAGAAAAAAGTTATTCCCATAAAAACCGTTTTTGGTCGCCATTTTGACAACATGGCCGATCAAGCGGCAGCCCGATTTTGCATTTTCATCAAGGAAATTACCTATATTACCCTGCCTAAAATCAACAATCTCCGACCTTTTGCTAGGTAAAAAGTACCTACTGCCTGGCCTCCATTTGAAAATTTTAAATGAATGCAGAATAGTTATTACTTTTTGATGGCATTCCAATACATGGCCGTTACTATAAAAACAGACAAGCAGACAAAAGTTTCAGAAACCAGTGAGCAATATTTGTTTTTTTGTCGATTGATTTGTTTGCCTGCCTCAGCCTGTAGCAATGCCTAGATGAGAACACACTTAATAATCTTTTGAACTTAAAACACCTTTAATTCAATTATTTCTCATTAAAACAATATACCTATGGAACACTAAGTACAAACATCAGCTCAAAATGATATTTTAACATTAACAATACATTCGATAAATGTAAAAACCAAACTTAATCTTAACAATAGGTAACACAACAACCATAACTAGACAAATTGATTTACTGGAAACAATATCAATAAAATGTTATTTTTGAAAAGAAAAGTAAATTCCATGGAACTGTGATTTACAAAAAAATACCAATATATAAAAAATATAAGGTGTTACAAATTCCAAGGAATAGGATTCCCATTTCAAAAACCGTAAGAGATACGAGTTTGGTTATATTACGGTAAAGTTGAGCAATTTAATATTAAATAATGCATATGTCGTTGATAAAGTTGCAATATTTAGACTACTTCCGCAGATATCCATAAAAAACCAAAAATCGTCATTTTCATTTTTGTCAGGCTGCATTTGAAGAAATATTACAAAATAAATTTTTCATCTTTAACAAGATAGTGTACTCAGATTTAAAAGCCTTAATTTAAAAGTTTCGTCTTCGAGATCTCATCACTTTTTTAAATATGGACCTGAATTTTTATTTCATTTATAACAAGCCCCTGACTTCCAGCACCAATGGTATTATGCACTCATACATTTAAGGTACTTAAAATTATCCTTTGTGAATTAGGCAAGATTCTGTTCTTCCGCCTCTCTCGAACACATTGTCTCTTATCGGAAAACATTGAATCTTCTGTTCAAGGTCCATATTTAAAAAAAAATAAATCGATAATGAGACCTCGAAGACGAAACGACGGATTTTAAATTTGAGTACCAAATTTTGTAGAGGAGGAAAACTGACTACAATGATGTAAAATTTATGTTGTAATATCTTTTTAATTGCAGCCTCAAAATAATAAAAAGAAAAATGCCGATTTTCGTTTTTTTACGGATATCTTGTAAATAGTAGCAATTTTCCAACTTTGTCAACGGCACATTATTCGACATTGTATCTGGTATCTCTTACGGTTTTTCAAAAGCCAGTGCTATCCCTTCGAATTTGTAACACCATGTATATAAAAACTTTTTCAAGAATGCAAAACATATTTTACATCCTTTCAATTTTTTATTTTATGGCCTAATTTAAATACTTATTGGATGTTCCGTATTTCTTTTATAAACATTTTATTGTATTTTCCTAAATTAATGCATATTTTTCCCTATATTACCTGTCATAAAGTTAGTTATATTGGTTAAAATAAATTGATTTGAAAGTAAACAATATAAAGACGTTAAATAATATGGATAAATCACTGTTTATCAGATTATTCTTGAAAGGCTCTCATAAAATTTTTTTTTTAAGATTCGTGTTTACTGTTAATATCAGAGGCCTAGTTAGATCGTTATTTAGTAGATACATGACTTTCTTCGTGCTATGATAACTTTCCCTATTAAGATCTAGCAGGTTGGAAAAAATGTGTGAACTTTTATTTTAAAATACAATTTATTATTTGTGCTTTATTAATGGATTTTACACATTATAAGATTGTGCTAAAATGCAGTGTACACAAAATATATTTTTCGATAAAAATAAACCACCTCTAACAATGTTCCAGAAAATAAAAAAAAAACTTCTCTCGGACTGAATAAAATATTAGAAATACAGTGCAAAAGCACAGCCGATTTTTATCTCGGCAAATCATTCTATAGTGATGCTTATTGTGAATCTTTACTAGCACTTTTATATCCACATCCCATTTTAAATCGTACTGTTTCGTAATTTGATGCCATTTTATTTCCTGTATAGAACCATCAATATTATTCATATATATATATATATATATATATATATATATATATATATATATATATATATATATATAGCTTGCATTTATACTTATGGTGAAATTAATAAAAACATTCTTTATTACAGAAAAGGAGACAAACTATTAATGCGAATCATATACATAATGAGATTCAGGATCTAATTAAGTATCTTTTACATAAAATGTTTGTTAGGTACGAATAAGTGGAATTTTATTTTATTACCAGATAAATTAAAGAAACCGGGACAAACATAATAAGCGATATTGTTTTCTGAAATAAACGTATTCTGCTCTGCGTAAACAAAAAATTTTACCCAAATAAAATAACAGTTTATCTCAAAAGGTAAAACAGTATATCCCACCTTTAAACTGCTTCACTTTAAATTTACTGGCACTCTTATATTTATAACACAATTTAAACGACTATATTTGCACTTTCACTGACTTCTGTCATCAACTAAAAACTTAAATGTCAAAAAATATGTCAACCATATTTAGTGGTTAGCTTAGGAACGTTTTTTTATGGTTTAGTTAAAAATAATCATTTTCATTCAAAATACTAAATACGTTTGAAGCGTGTATTTTCAATTATAAACCAACATATGCGTGTTCTATAGGTAACAATTTAAATGATGATAATGTCTGAGTGTTAACTGATAACAAAAATAAACTAATAAACAGGAGACTGAATAAAGTTAGTTTATCAACCTATTTTTATATTTCAATGATAAAAGGTGTTTTAACTGAATGACACACATAATATAAACCAAATATATAAACCTTGCAAATGCCACTCATATGATACGAAGTTTTCAAAAATAATTATTAGTCACTTGAATTTATAGTAAATTGAATAGGTGATTTCTGTGATAGAAACTTCATGAAAAAAAAATTAGAGAGTATCTGTTAATGAATTACAACTAAATAATAAAATATTGAATGACTTAAACTCCAGTTTATCTCAATTAACGAGGAGATGTAAATTCATAAGTGCTCATCGGCAACTCGCCTCCTGTTTGTGGTCCCGTGTATTGTTTAAAACAGGACGAGTGAGGCCGGTCGAAATTCGACAGCAATCAAAAAATAAAACATTGCTCCTACATCAGAAGCCTGTCAAGGTGTGGATATTTACAAATCACTTTCTGCATTGTAAATATTATATCATAACTTCTAATAATAATCCTATAAAAACTAATCCAATCCAGCGAATGAATCAAAAGAATGAATACTATCTTGTCTTGGAGTAAATTGGATAAGACGACTGCTGCAGGCACGACAACGTTGCCATTTTATTAATCTTAAGGATTATTTCTCGATTTTCCTTCGAGATACATTAAAGAAAAATTAATATTCAGATCTTTTTAAGAGTAGTAGTAATAAAATTCAAATTTAATAAAATAACAATAAAATTATTCATACAAAAAAAACTACCATTGATGGAACATTATAAAGAAATATGGAAAATTGTTACCTCACATACCGTTCTGAATCAAAAGAATGAATACCGTCGAGTCTTGGAGTAGATTGGCTAAGAAATGCTACAGGCACACGTCATTACTTTGCCGTCTTATATATCTTAAGGATTATTACCTGATTTAGTATTTGTTTCTCTATGTGAAGATTATAATAAATAAATAAAAAAGTTCTTTCTACTACGAAATCAGCATCTTATGTAGGATTTTCTTACGAAGGGTGCGATTTTTTTTTCGTCAAGGTCATACGTTTTTCGTGGTTTATTTACGGTCAAATTAGGTAAAACATAAAATCGGTAATAAATCTTTAATAGTATTACATTTCAAACTTGATAATAACGACATTTTAGCTCTGGGGGGATTTTAACCCCCAATACCATTCTAAATACGTCATTGCTAACCAAACTTTAGCCAGGGTGAACGTATAAACTTCACTGTACTATTTTTTTCATCATTATCTTTGGACAAATAGAAAAAGTACTTTTGGGTATTGTATAAATAAGCTAAACGGATCAATAATACCGATAAAACCGATTATACTTCGAATAGACTGCCAGGCCCATCAGATACAAATAAATTAACCATATCAATTGATCGCGTCGCCATTTAATTATAACGCACGCAACAATGTTTGGCTCGGTGTTCCCAGAAGTGGGCTTTAACTAACTGGTTTAGAAATATAATACAAACATTATACTTTAAACCGACATACATGATTGTTGGGTAATAGGGTAAAACCGACCTATAAACGCATTTAATCATCCGACCGGATGCAGTGGGTTGTGGGATGGCAACTCTGGGAGTTGAGGTACGCGGAAATCTCTTGATGGACACTAACTATACAAAATGCAATAGATTACATTGGATGAATTCTCTTTCCTGTCGTCTAATTCTTATTTGATTTGACACCATTCCTCCTACAAATATTTCGCATACTTGCAAATTGTATGCACGTCGATATCTCAAAATTGATATTTAATTTGATTTTCTTTGGCAATTAAAATATTTCAGAAAACTACGGAAACAATTGGATGGCAAGACAATTATACTAGTAGTACTGGTAACCCTGCACGGCAAAAATAATTATAGACATGTAGACAATGACGGTGTATCAATTTCTGATGCTTGACTTGTTTTAAAACTGGATCCGGCCCAATCACTACTTAAAATGAATAAGATGGCAACGTTGCGTTATTCACATTTCTTAGCATTATTCAGAGGGGTTTCAGTAATTTCATTTTCATTCGTTGTTTGGGTTTTCTAGGAAAATGGTTTCTACTGATTTTGCTTTTAAGGGTCGCTCGAAAACAATGACGCGAGGTAAATTAATCTGTATAGAGTGGATTATCAGAAGTTTCGTGTTTAAATTTTTTATTAGTTTTGGAATATTAGTTTTATCGTGTTGGATTAGTTGGTATAGGATTTTTATTATAAGTTAATTATTAGTTTTGGGATATTAGTTTTTATCGTATTGGGTTAGTTGGTATAGGATTTTTATTACAAGTTAATTTTGTGTCTTTTACTTAAAGCTTGAAAAATTGAAATATACCCTAATATAATGCTACCAAAAATATTTACAAGCTCGTAAAGAAGTGATTTGTAAATATCCACACCATCAAATCTTGGAATATGGAGGTCATTTTTAATTTTATAGTTTTTAGACGTTATATTAAAACTATAGTTACCGTCAAATTTCGACGGGATCTCACTCGTTGATTTTAAGTGCATATTTATAATATATAATATAATAATTTATTTACATTAATTCAATACATGTATACATGACGCCTGCCTACATATAATATCTATATGTAAATAAATTTAACTACCTATAAAGTCTGCAGCGACTTGCAGTAAACTAGCGGAATTCGACATTAATGTTATATCTAAGTTCATAGGATATTAAATTATTTACAACTTATTTCATTTCTAGTTTCCCTTGCTCCTACAAAAATCACTTCGCTAGCGCACGGTCAGGATTGTATACTCTCTGTGGGTCCTGATGGTGGTCCGAACTATTTTCTGAAACGCTGTAATACACTCCAACGGAATCAATATCTATTTTATTCAAAAGATCACTAACTCAACTAAAGGCGACTTCTCAGAAGTCTGGAAGCACAAATTCATAACCCCAATCTTTAAATCTGAAGTGACCCATGACAATGTTGAAAATTATAGAAGTGTTTCGATTCAGTCAAGCATCCCGAAGTTGGTTGGAGGGTTACTTGTTTGGGAGAACAGTTATTGGTTTATCGATTTCCTCCGCTGGCGACTAATAAGTAATAAGTTCTCAGAGGATCTTCACGCACATCGCTTTCTCGTAAGATATTCAGAGTAACGCACAAATAATTTTTGGTTAATTGACATACATTAAGTGTTTTTATATTTTATTTTATAGATGGGACTGGTTTCCATCGATTCATTTAAAAATAAAGCTAACGGTTAATGATAGTATGCCAGTAGTGAAAATACATTCACTGACGAATTTGAAAAAAAAGTTTAGTTAAAAACTAAAAAATGTTTTATAAGTGGATATTTGAACGCGAATATGTACTACAAAATCCTTTGCGATGTTTTTTTTAATTAAACGGAAAAACAGGCAAAAAATAATTTTAAGAAGTGAGTAGGTAAAATATACATAATTTATTATGACATCATTTTTATATTCTATCAATATTCGAACACACAATATTTCCTTGTTAACGGAAAGTATGGCAATAGAGAAAAAATCACCCACCCCACGTTTTTACATATGTTCACGTTTTAAGGTCCCTAGATGCCAAAAAACTACTTACCCGGTTGGCTTCAAATTTTGGTCAAAAATTAAAAATCCTATGGGGATGAAATGGTAACATTTTACTAAAAAGCCCAAATGGCCTAGTAAAATGTTAAAAAAATTATTACTAAAAAACACTAAACCATTTTCCCTCAAATTTTGCACAAAAATCAAGTATGCTATAGGAATGTACTATTAAAAATTTGGTAGAATCCAAGATGGCAAAACAAAATGTCGGTCTAAAAAAAATATTTAAAAAAAAACAGCGTGAAAAATTACTTATCTGCAAGAATTAAGTGTAATATAGAGATAAACTGGTAAAATTCTGGTACGAAGATGGCAGGGCAAAATGGAGGACAATTAAAATTTAAAAAAAGTAACGTAAAAAACCTTCTTACTCCATTGACCATTTTTTTACAAGTGGGAACCCTCTTTTACATTGCAAGGTGAAACAATATTGGTCTACGGATCGAAAGATTAGGCTAAGTATGGGAGCTGACAAAGCCCATATTTTTTTTAATTACCTTTGGTTAAATTAAACAATATTAAATTAGGTTAACCCGTATTTTTTTATCAACTGGGAGTGTGGTCTTTAAGTCAATTCGTTTTCCTTTTAATTAGTTTTTCTAGTTAAAGTAAATAAATACATACATACACAAAAAGTGTATAACATTTCTGAAAGATTTTATTTGCCAAAACTTAAAAAAAAACGATTTATTTTCTTAAACGGTATTACGAGAAACTGCACACCTTGATAACATCCAAATTCTTACTTAAGTCCCAAGTACGTTCAATCATTTCAAATATATCAAGTCAAAAAAAATATATTACCTCTACAATCGTACCCTTGGTGTGACCGTATGACCCTATTTATACAAGTCTGGATTAAAAATCGGAGACTTAGGCATACATAAAAAATTAGAACATTTAAATTACAAAACGACTTAACTGGAACTGACTGATGCTTTTTAAAGAGAAAATTTTCTTAGATACATGAAGTTATTTAGACGATATTCTCGAGAGCATCATTTAAATCGCGACTAATTTGAAAATTATTATTTAAATGGACCCTACATTTAATTTTCTATACTGTATAAAAACAAACGTATCGAAAGCACCCCTAAACATGGCGTAAACAAATGCCAAAAACACTAGATATAAAAATATATACCAATTAATATTTAAGTGCATGTGTCAACATCAGCTTAGTTCTCGTTGTTTTTCAATTTGCTTCTCGTTTTTCTGTGAATTATGTAACTAAACTTTCTAAAGTATTACGTCATTTGAATGATTTATCATTGTATCAAAACTTCTGATTTTTAAACCCTTCTTGACCCAAAGACTCTAATGATTTAATAATGTTAATTTTTTGTGTCGTACCCATTCGTTATAAAAATACGAAGTGTTTCAATTGCATACAAATATCCAACTATATAAAGGTATTCATTCTATAGTGGATTCATATAAATAATTATAATAAATATTTGATTTTCTCAGAAACAGCACATTAAGCCCTTATTCGAATTTGATTGATCTTGTAAACCCAACAATCAAACTGGGAATCCAATAATGCCTTAATTCGAGTCTGAACTCCGCTCTTTGATTTTTTCATTTATATGAACGTCATTTTTCACAAATATGAACGTCATGTCAATAATTTTGATACGTTGCAAGAGGCAGTTATGCCGTTCGTATTGTTTCAAATGAGCTTGGCATTACTGCAGCAAGAATAGCTTACTTTGCATTTATAAATTCTTACCTAACTTATAGTATAGCCTAGAATGTCTTAAATTGTTTAACAAAAAAGTAAAATGTTGTTTGGAGGCTAGAGCATATTATAACTTACAAGAATTTTACGATGATAGTTTGTGAAAATAGCATATATTTTGTTTTTTTTAAGTACTCATGTATTTTAGGTCCTATGGCTAAAATCTGTACTTAAATGCTTTATGTCACTTTTATTATATTATATATTTAATTGTGGATTTTAATATGGTTATATTTGTGCCTTTTTGTATATCATGTAGTTACTTAGTTTATATTATTTTATTTTTCCAATGACTAGATCCCAATATTTTTATTTTTATAGAGCTTACTTTGTTGACAAGAACTATATGTTCTTTTAACAATAAAGTATGTTTGAGTTTCTGAATTTGATCATATGGGCATTTAATATAACCAGAGAAAAAATGGAGTAGCACCGATTTTTAAATATTATTTATATACAGGGCGGTCCAATGAAAACTATTCATCTAGCTTTTTCTCTTTTCGTGAAACTTAAAGCAGAAATGGTTGGACAGGTCGATTTTGCTTCTAAGCATATTTTCACCCAGCATCTTCAACCTCCTGGCGGAAGACGACACCCCTAAAATTTCAAATCGAAAGTGGAGTCGAGTGATACATAATTTCGAAGAGCACAAAATTACCTCTCTCTTGATACCTTATTTGTTGGATTTTACTTGAACAGTTAAAGCGAAAACAACTTTAGGAACCTCAACCTTCTAGTTTTGGTATTAATAAAACAGGCATGTAAATGTAAGTTATTAGGAGTCGGAACAACTACAATCATTATCAAAATTACTTATTTTAATAAAATAGTTGTCATTTAAATGCCAAAAAAGCCGAGACCTTTATAAGAGCTAAATTCCATATTATGGTTTCCACAGAAGGCATTATGATTTGTAGAGCTAATATTGTTAAAGATCCCGCCTGTTTGAACCCCATAATGCGCCCTAAAGTGGATGATGAAAAATGTATAACTTGATTTATTTTCTTCAGTTCAATTGAGTAAAAAAAAATATAATTTAACTTACCTGAGCTAATTCAAAATATCCGGCGCTACAAGCTAAACTGAGCAGGCTCTCCCCCTCCTCACTGGTTTCATGTACCGACCTGCCCTCCGTGAGTAGTTTTTTCACGGTGCCAACATCGCCGTCAGTGCAGGCCTCAACCAACGACGTCTTCTCTTGGGGGGGTTGGGCTACAGCTGCTCCCCCTTGAGTTGCCGGTCGAGCTGCTGTGTTGGGTGTGGAGGCTCCTGAAAGAATAGCAATCGCAATATGTTAAAATGATAAAAAATGTTCAATAATAACACAATTGAAGTAAATTTTGAGGAGATATACATTTAACTATATATGGTCTATGGTTTAATTCTGTATTTGTCTACTTTTTGACAGTGATCAGTGTAACCCTCGGGCAAGGTTGGGTACACGGAAAATTTGACACATTAGGCTGTTAAAAATATAAATCGCATATATATATATTGAAAAATAAATACCACAAATTAATATTATGTTTATATTGTTTAAAAACGTGAAAGTACAAAACGGAACAACAGAAAAAAAGTAATAAAATATTACAAAAGATCTAATACTACATTCGCTGAGAATGCTAACATTTCTTAATTTCTAAAATATCCTAATTTTGGTTTGGTTATGAGTTGTCAGTAGAAAAGGAAACTAATATTCATCACTCTTGCTTTCATCCCTTATTTTTATGTGATAATAAACATAAGCGAGCTTTTTTGAGTTTTCTGATCTAACTTAACATATTCCTTAACCTGGAGTGAATAAAGGACCACTTAGCAAAAAGTCTTTTAAGCTGTGCTCATGAGGCTGGTATTGAATTTAACTTAATTGCTAATTTGAATGTCCTCTAAATGAACATCAACGTGTTTCACCAGCTATAATTACTGTGTTTTCATTATGTTTTATTACACTTTTTTCGAAATCATGTGAGGAAATTTCTTTTACCCCAGTTTGTAATTCTCCTGCGATATTTTCTGACCCCAACTCTTTTGCCAGAAGGTTTGCAGTGTGGCTATTACAGTTCGTGTACCAAAGGTTAACTTAGGCACCCATCTTTCTCATGTTTCTGCCATTATCTGAGCAGATTGCATAAATATTAGCATTATATATTCCTTTCGAAAAAGTCACGCACTACTCAACAATTTCCTGCAGTTTATTCCCAGTTTCGTTTTCTCCCACAAAAAAAGCTATATTTATCCCCCCGGGTCAATACCCATCCCTGCCCTCAGCACCAAATTCTAATAACTAGTAAAGTTAATACTCAGAATCACATTGAAACCAGGGTTGTACTGTACAAAAACACTGAAACCAGGGGTTGCACAAAAACCGACTTATTTTAGAAAAGGACGACCTACTGGGGTTTTCATGGGTTTTTTGAGTTATTCTAGGTAATTGTGGGGTTTTCTTGACTTCAGTATCACGAGATACTGAAATACAACTGATTCATAATAGCTCGGGAGCTGGCATCATTTTTGATTGTCAAATCTGCTTAAAGTTAAATATTCCTTTTTATATAGCATTCGTCCTGTTAATACTTAAAATGCACTCTTGTCAATCCACATGCGGGACAATGCTTCGCAACAACGTTTCAAGATATGGGAAACTTTCTTATTATTCATTTTTCAGAAAATTTTATTCTTGATAAAAGTTGGTGCTTAAAGAAAAATAGTTTAGACAGTATTAAACTTCAGATCAGATATACACGGTGTTCAAAAAATAAAAAAGTGGATTTCAAAAACTAAAAATTTCAAGAAATACAATTTTTATGACGGCAGTTTTAAAGGCCAGAGGAAATTTAGATTGAAAAATCGAAAAAAACATTTTTTTTTTCGGTGTTTGACCATAAATATCTCCTTAACTATACTATTGAAATATTTTACTTAACTTTTATTTACGATTTTTATAGCCTTTCAAACTGTCGTCACAAAATTTTATTTTTTGAAATTAGTTACTGAAATCCACATTTTTTAAACGCCCTGTATATTTGACCTAAATTTGAATACTGTCAAAAGTATTTTTTCTTCAAGTACTAGCTCTTATTAAGAAAAAAATTTTCTGAGAAATGAAAAATAAAAAAATCCCCTATGATGCATAATTTTTTGGACACATTATATATATAGCTTATGCCGTGATAAGTTACAAATTTTTTTACTGCCATCCATTGGTTGGGGCCTAGCCCCGTCAGGGGAGCGATTAAAGCTGCCGCGTAGTGAAGCGTAACATCAACTTCCTCTACATGTTTAAAGCTGAAAGTTCTTTTTTGCGAATAGAGAACACCATTCTAAAGGGACAATAGGTCGAATGACGCACAAACGAAAACCAGGTAGTTAGCCCGAACAACTCTCAAAGGATCTCAACTAGCATTATATGACATCGAAGAACTATATGTTTGCTCACGAAGGTTGAGAACTTTTCAAGGGTATCATTTTTAGTCTATTTAGTAATTTAAAAAAATTACAATTATTTATGTTGCTCAGTTTTCCACATCAAAAGAATATTTTTTAATAAACGATTATTAATAGTTAAAACTACGAAAATAATAAAACATAATTATGGTAAAATATTATTCAAAAGAAAATCCTGCTTTCTACATAAAAAATATACGAATTACAAAAAAAAAATATATTTTTGTTTACATTTTACACCCCTTCAAGCAAGCCGCCAAGTTATAAATTAACCTGTTCCTGCCAAAGACTTGACCCATCGGAGAACTAGCACTATTTGTTCTATAAATTTAGAATGATGTTGACTATGAAATTCTTCAGCTTTAAACATGCCGAGGAAGGTACCTAATGTAAAAAAGCACTAAAGCTGATGATAGGCTTCACGACGCGACAGTAAGTCACATTTTAAATATTTTTCTTTTATTAACAGATAAATCTTTATTTTTATTACCCTTCTATTAACTTCACACTAATCGATTTTTCACCCACTCCCGAAGTGGTGTGTGGTGTGCTTATACAAAATTCAAGATGGCTGCTACAATATGGCAGACAACTACTGTTAATAATTGTAGTCGAATTCGAGTTTTAATTATGGATTTTGAGTCAATATTCGAAAATTCAAAATGGCTCTACGGCCCTAACAAGACAAATTTTGTCATTTGGGCAAATTTTACTGAAAATGCCATAGGCCAGGATTTCCTACTCAATGTGGCGCCCCCCCCCCGGGGGGGGGGCGGGGTTGAAAAGATCTAATGGGAGGCCCAATGTATTCTGACATTCCTAAAACATCAATTTGAAATTATAAATCAACTCATCAATTCATTCGAATTACTGTAATACAAAAGGCATGACCTTTTTTTTTGTGTCATCCCCAACAAGGGTCTGGAAACATCCCTGGTAACAATGGAAAAAAATAAAAGAGGGTATAAATATTTTTTTTTATAATCCGGGGAAGCTCAACGCAAAAATGGGAATCCCTGCCATAGACATTTAAAAGTTGAATTATGAATTTTTTAGTTCACGGTCAACTTTGAAAGAGCAAATTATGAAATTTTGGTCAACATTAAAAACCGAAAACAGGACAGACGATTTTGTTATTTGTGCAGATTCGATTGAAAATACCCTAGGCATCTAAGAATGCCAATTATGTTTTTTTTTACAATCCACTATATATATATATATATATATATATATATATATATATATATATATATATATATATATATATATATATATATATATATATATATATATATATATATATATATATATATATATATATATATATATATATATATATATATATATATATATATATATATATACATATATAAATATATATTTTTTGTTTTTCGAATTAAAGTTGTAAAATGACGATTAATTATCTTATCTTTGACTATGTATTTTGTTGTACAGTTTTTGCCTTATTCTTCAGTTTTAAAAGTAAACCCCACAAAAACCTTTCTATTAAACATAGTGAGTTTTTCTTACCAACCCTGATTAAAACGCAAACATGCACAAGTAATGTGTAAGAAATAAAATATTTAGATATAATAAATATGAAAATATTTAAACCAATTAATGATCCGTCTGTCCAATATATTCTAGTATGCTGGGAGTAATAACTTCACCAGTCAGAAGAATCTGATATTAGGATGACCCTGATCAGTGTCGTCGAATCGTAGACATCTGATCTGAGTAGTCCAATAAACTGTCTAAAAAAGATGCACATTTTTTTTTTCTTTGAAGCATTTTTATTCTAGCTTGACATTTCAAAGGCCTTTGAAAGGAGCAACTATTTTCTGCTCTTAAAGCTGGTCTTTCATGGAATACATAAAATTATATCGCCAAAGAGTCTCTTGTTTTGTAATATGACTTGAAGAAACTTCACCTTAACATTTCAGACATTTAAAATTATTTTGGAACAGAATTTCGAAATTTGAATTCTAGCCATTCAGACTTCTTAGCTGGTAGTTATTCATTTTATGAAATTTTATTTATTCTTCTAGAGCTCAATAATTCCGAATTGTCTCGTTTAATGTTCTCTCCTTTTTCTATCAAATGATTGTATTTTTTGTTTTTATTAAATTAATATTAGATCTAATTAAAGTAATTGTCTAATGAACAATAGTTTATTTTATTAGCCATCTGTATAATATGTTACGACTATTACAGCACCTTGAGCTGTTGATGCGGCAGCTGCGGCGTTATCACTGCGCATGCGGGTGAGCGCCGCGGCGGCTTCGTCAAGGGCGCAGGAGACGCTCGACGTGAGACGACGCAGGACTTCGGGGTCGCCTAGGGCCTTGCCGTCCTTAGCTGTTAACTGGCCAATACCTGAAAATTCGATAAAATGTATGCTACCTCTTTTTTTATTGAAGATGACACGTCATAAAATATTGCTGATATTTTTATTAAAAACCCTATTTTAGAAAAATAACAATATGCGAAAAACACAAGAAATAGCAGAATAAAGTAACAATATATACCCTTATATATACCACTCTAAAGGCCCAAACATGCAGTTGTATGTTGTTTTTTATAATACATTTTTAACTAATATTAAAAGTTTGTATCCATTTTTATTACATAACCTATATATCATTGTGAGAGAAAAAAGTGAGGAAATTAAAACGAGGAACAAACTTCAAATCACGAAGTATGTAACAATTTTAGAGTCTTAAAATCGCCTATATAAAGTTATTTAGTGTTTTTAAAGAAAAATGTTAGGATTGCAAGTGTGGTAGAGGAAGCAGCTTAAATAATTACCTATGGCTTGCACTGTTTTACATTTTATTCAGATCGTAACGTTTTGGTTAATATGGAATATGGTCTGACGTAATGATCATCTGACTCCTTCAGTCCTGCTTGTATCGCATGAATCATTTTGCTTAGAGTCCGCTCTACAGATTACACCGCCCTGCGCAAAAGGGGGATTGTCGCCTTTTTTTAAAGCAATCTGAGCTATTAATAATATTTGTCATTTCAATGCTATCTCTTGAAAAGTTATTTAAGAATAATAACGAGGTATTTATAATTTTAAATAAAAGCACGATTTTAAATAATAGTTTTTCTTTTTAAATGCGCAAAACCTACTAATATTTTCAACAACTCAGGCAATAATCAATCAATATTAACCCGAGTATTAATCTGAAATTAGAATGTTCGTCAAGAAATTCGAAATATTTATTGCAACCACTTAAACTTTTACAATGAATTTCTAATGCTGTAAGTGCTTAATCCATTTTAAAGAAAATAAATTTATTTTATATTTTTGTTTAATGTTTTCGGTAACTCTTCCCTTTCCCCTACCATCGTCGATTTTCATAACATGGAGCACTGATCACGAATCTGAAGTCCATTTTTTCGGCCTCGTTTCATTTCCGAGGTAAGGATCATCATAATAATATCATACTCACAAATTTTCACCTTTTAACTCCAACGAATAATTCACAAATAAAATAATATCGGCACAATTCATATTTTTCTTTATTAGAAAGAATGTTTCACTTAAAAATCACTTTACTAGTTTTGTGAAATACTAAAACCGACAATTTTAATAGGAAATGTTTCTTGTTTTTGTGCTTGATATTGGTGACCATTGTCAATTAAAAAGAAATATTTAAATTGAAATTTTGACTAATAATTAAATTATTTTAGTATTTATCAGTTTTGATAATAGTTTATGTTTTTGAAAAATTGTATTATATTTTGTTACATACAAGGTTAACACCAGATTGAGCGCTAGATGCTCTAGATGAAGCGGTACCAGGTTCGTATCAAGTTAGACGCTGGAGCGTAATAACGCGGAGGCATCATCGGTTTAACGATGTAACGGAAAATTCTTCCATTATAAGTGTATGCCCCCAAATGCAGTAGGAAAAAAATAAAGAAAAAAAAATCGATTTTTTTTATTAATCGACTGTTCGTTTAGTGGATGTTTTTCGATTTTCTTATTAATCGATATTTCGATTAGTCGATAGATCGAGAACTCTCTTAAACGTTAAACTATCCCTTAATCGATACATCGTTCAATCGATCAATGTATCAAATGAGTTTTGTAGCTAACTGCTCGATCATAGGTATTTCGTATAATTACATAATAATACTGGGTTAGGCATCTAGTATCATCTATTTCCAAAATTACATTTTCAAATACGCTCCCTGAACCTCTACACATTGTTGTAACCTATATATGAAATTTTGCATAACCAACATCTCTGCTCCAATATTCCCTATTTCTTCAGAAATTAGAATTTTAAGTTCTTGAATTGTATGATGTCGTCTCTCGTAAACCTTTTGCTTGAGGTATCCCCATAGAAAAATCACAAATCAGGAGAAATAGATGGCCATGTTATAGCAATAGCCAAATCTTGATATCAAGGCACCGGGAACCATTGGTCCCAAAACAAGTCTAGTCTACCGTGTTGTATGTGTGATAGCATCGTCTTGGTGAAACTAAATTTGATTTTGCCGAGTTCTTCGTAATTCTGGTCTCAAAAATGTCGCTAACATATGATTATTGTGACCTTTTCATTATTTTCATCGAAAAAATATGGTCCAACGGATACGGAGACATTATGGTCATGAAGCGGTCTTTCAAGGAGCTGTTGAAGATTTTCCTCTGCCCAGTAGCGATAATTTTGTTTATTAACATAGCCACTTAAATAGAAATGAACTTCGTCTAAATCATTAAAAAATTTAATTGGTTTTCATAATTTTCTAAAACATCTTGCATCTTTCGACTAATGGACTACTTCAATTTTGAATAAGTGAAAATGCAAATCAGAATGCGGAGTTCTTCGCAAAGTCGTATCGAACTTCTTTCTATAGCTTGTCGGATATGTTTGCTATTTTCAGGTCTTCTCAGAGTATGTAAACTCCCGCTAAAATTTGAACCAACACCCCCTTTAATATCGAAATCTCGAACCCACCTCTCAGGCAATAGTCCTAAAAATGTCTTATCGCAAGGGCAATTTTCCTAAAAGCTGGAAATCTGCTCGTGTACAGCTTGTTCTTAAAACGGGAACTAAAACTCTTCCCTATAACTACAGACCCATATCCCTCCTCCCAATTATTAGTAAGGCAATGGAGAAGTATATCAATAATGATCTTTCAAATTACCTTGGAAGGTATCAACCTATACACGACAGGCAATACGGCTTTCGCCCCCAAAGAACCAGAGAAGATGTTCTTACCTTCTTAACCCACAACTGGAATAAGTGTCTCGAATTCCACAGAGAAGCCCAAATTACTGCCCTCGACATATCCAAAGCATTTCTTCCTCCAAAACTTTGTGCTTGGATTGCCAGTTTTCTTTCCAACAGAAGTATTTCTGTAGTGGTTGACGGCCATTCATCAACCCTTCACCAAATCAACGCAGGCGTTCCACAGGGTTTCGTGTTGGCACCTACCCTATTCTTCCTGCTCATCAATGACATGCTTTCTTCTACCAGCAATCCTTTCACACAGATATGCTGACGTTAACACACTCCACTCCAATATACAATTTCACAAACCTGTCTCCAAGACTGAAATTGATAATGAATTTATCACTAAGCGAGGATCTCATTAAGATCGTAGAATGAGCAAAGGACCTTGTCCAGTTTAATGCCACTAAGACACAATTTTGTTTACTATCTCACAAATCATCTCTCAGTACCCACACCTTTCAAATGAATAATTAAATGCTTAAAGTCAAGATTCCTTTAGCCTAGTCGGTATCAATTTTCAGAAAGATCTTCTCGATTGCCACAGCAACCGCGAAGAATTGGGTTTTCTTTTCCGAGCTCGAAAATACTTCTCTTCTGCCAACCTGTTTACCCCTTACACTTCGCAAATCAGGCCCTGCCTTGAGTATTGCTCCCACAAATGGGCAGCAGGCGCTCCTTCAATCAATCCTTAATATCTTGACTCTGTTCAGAGAAGAGCTATCGTCTGATTGATGATCTAAGCCTCACAAGGAAGCTTGCATCACTAGAGCATCTTCGAATTGTGGGCGATATATCTGTTTTATAGATACTTCTACAAATTCTGTTCTATGAAATATCACACATTATTCCCTCCTTAGTCATTCCCGCCAGCGAGACACGAGCAGCAACCCACATACATCTCTTCACGGTCCACCTGCAAAGGCAAAGGACCTCCCAATTTGCTCGCTCTTTTATTGTGTTCAGATTATGAAATGTGTTACCAGCAAATGTCTTTTTTTCTCTAAAGCAACCACGGCACCTAGTACTTAGGCCCTTGGCCTTCGTGGTCTCCTCATAGATAAAAAAAGATTATGGTTTGCCGTGTTGGAACTCTTCCGTGTCTTCCCATATTAAATATAAATCGATATATCGTTGGGATATAAATATCCCGACGAAAATTTCTTTGCGTCTGCAAATATGATTAATTCGAAATAAACTGTTTTACTACAAAAACACGTTGATTAATTGGAAACTTATCCATCAATATACAAATTGCAAATATCAGTGCACACAAATGTGTCAGTATAACCGTCAATGGCAAAATACTGTTTCCATAGCACCCTACTCAAAATAGATGATACCTGAGGCCTATAACCCGTTATTTGTGTATGAGTATGCAACCCAATTGCAACAAAATCAACTAGGATATTAATTAAATATTGACATATCGAATAATAGGAAAATTAATCGAAAAATTGAATAATCTATTATTTGAAAAAATAAATTAATGGAAAAACCGATTAACCGGAAAAAAATAGATTAATTGAATAAATCAATTAATGGACTAAATTCGATTAATCAAAATAAACAAGAAAAATCGATTATAGATCTGGAAAATCACCCAGCCTTACTTATGACACGAACGGCAGGCTATCACATCCGTGTGAAGTGCAATTTTGTGTGACCTTACCCTTACCTGCAGCTTGCAACAAGGCTTCGAGGCGCGCCTGAGTCTCGGGGTCCACGTTGCGATCTTCGTCCGGACCCAGTAAAAACTTGGCCGCTTCCGCCTGAGGCTCGTCTTCAAATTCCTGCTCTACCATAAACGACTCCACCTGAAAACAACATTGTATATTAAATACAACATTTTTCAAAACCTAATTTACGGTAATTAGTTTCAAATGTATATAGATCAGTTTAAAAAAAAAATATTAATAATAATTAGGACCGATTCGTCGATAGACATTTGCATACTATAAATAGTTTAAATGCACATAGAATATGTTTGACACAACTGACATAGTTACCATAATTACGCCCAAGACCGAGGCTAAGCCATCCAAATATCATTAGGAGCAAGTGGAATTAATAATTCAGTTACATCAAAAAATATACTAATAAAAGAATTTGTAAACATGTTTTCGTAGAAAATGACGGAATTATTTTTGTAACTAAAAAGAATCTACAGTGCAAAGAATTGTGTTATTATTTAACAACCCTAAAACCACAAAATGATTTCAAATGGTTGCCCGTAAAAAATCATGTACAGGGTTTTCATTTATATTTTGACACCTACCTGCAGCTTTAATTTTACGAGATAAAATGTTAAATACGAAAGTTTTACAATTTTTCTTGTACTATTTTTAAGAATATTAAAAATTTAACAATTAATTTTAAAGTTGAAATATAGACACAACCTATATTTTATTAAATGGGAGACCCTGTATATTACTGTTTCATTAAATAAGGCACTTCTTGCTGGTTATAAATATACCCGGTTGCAAACCTATATTCTCAAAGACAACCGCATAAATTGACAAAAAGTGTCAGAGTCAATTTTATCTCTTTGAAAGGCAAAGGACTCCGTGGTCTCTTTGAAAGGCAAAGGGTTTTCATTAAATTTCGAAATCAAGGAATCAAACCTGGTACATTTATAATCAGCAAAACAAGTCTCATTTAAAGAAACAATAATGGACTTAGTGTTCCATTAAAACATATAGAGGAAGTGACTAGTAGTAGTACTAGTACAGCTAGTGCTACTAGTCCACTGAGAGGTTTGATCCCTTCGTAAATCAGTACAGCTAGCACTAAATGTTCATTATTTTTTTCTAGTCTAGGATTTTCAGATTTTATTTTATGTCCGAAAAAGTCCAATTAAAATTGTATTGTTTTTGAGGCTCAGGTACTGATCATTCGAGATTCTGAGGCTAAAGTATTCTCTACAATGCTAAAAGATTGCATATGGGTCCATGAAACATTTTTCTGTGGGAAAACTTACAGAATTTCTATCAGCAGGCTTTCTTAAATAAGTATACTGAATGTACTATTTCTAACTGGGATACCATGTACATTATTACATTTTATACGCTTTTATTTAACTTGACTTGTCCGTCTTTCCGTCCCTACCTTTCGTGGATGCAATATTCCCAAAGAATTTTTAATTTAATTTAATTTTGAGCCCTACAAATTGAAATATTTTAGCCTTATAAAATAAAGTATACAACACAGTTTTTCTTACAGTACTTCAGATTTGTTATGTCACATGGGTCACACGTGTTCCAATGCCGTAGTTCTCGAACCGTTCTCCTAAGATTTATGACTTACAAAATATCCGGCAAGTGTACACCGATGCACCAGGAATCCTGTGCGAAGAAGAAATCACTATAAAGGTGGAGCAACGTATTGATTATCCTGAATAAACTTACCGTTTCTATCTATAGAATTTTCACAAGATTAAGTCGCATATTTGTATTTACGAATACAATCATATCCTTAACGCAGATGAAGAAGACTTTGTAATTCAAAAATTATCCTTAAATGATTGTGAAAGTGTTTTTGTTTCTTCAACACGTGGTGGAAATACAGCCGTCTAGCAATTATGACAGTTCCATGAAAGTTTCACGGGATTATTGCTTTAAAAACGTTTATATTTGCACTAAAATGTATATTTTCAAGTTATCGATAATAAAATTCAGGTTTAGTCACTGAACGATAAACACTTCAATTAAATGATGGTAAGAATTCTACTCCTTACTGATTTTTTTTAGTTCGTCACTGATACTTTACAAAGAGTACTGGTCCAATTTTGCATTTTTAGATAAATACCAATAAGAAAAGCGATAAGGAGGAGGTAGATTGGAGGTGGATGGTCTTTATGTATCCTTATCAATATATCCACATATCAATACATTAATATATTAATACGGTAGAGCCTTGATAACTCGGATAGATATAAAACTCGGCTGTGCCGGATTACCGGAACATCTGTATTACTGTATGTGAAAATTTTACACAAGAAAAAATGACTATTAATAAAAAATATATTTTAAACCAACATTTGTATATACATACACATACGAATACACTTATGTAGCTCTTTCTTTTAAATAAGTAAAACATAAGAGAAAATGTACATTTAATTAATATATATGAAGTATCTTATATGACTGGAGGAATTTAATATTTTTCAAATATTTGTGAAATATTCACATTTATCTTTTATGATTCTGCAAAATATAGCATTCAGTCCATTGCAAGATAATACTAAGAATTATGTTTTTACTGCTTGTCATCATCCCTATCAAGCTTCTCGTTCACAAGACCACAATTTATTCATCCCCTAAAAAATTCTTCCATTCCTATCTAATTGTCGGTTCTATCAAATTCCTATCTAATTGTCGGTTCTATCTCCTCTCTCTGATTAGGTCAAAACAAAAAAAAGCAATCTCGTTTTATCATTTCAGGAGTGATGTAGAACAAATTCATTAATAAAAAAATTCAATTCAATTCAGAATTAGAACTCAAACCTAAAAATGCATTACATTTCTGGGACTATACTTAAATATTACTTATTATTTAAGATTTAACTGTGATAAATCTTCCATTCTTACTTTTAAGTTTACATTTAATAACATAGATCTAAATAGTATTGAAATAAACACCAATCTGTAACAAAATATGTAGTATTTTGACTTGACATTTGTTTTTAAATAGATGTATGGTTTTTATTTGTTTTATATGTGTGTTATTTGAGCATTTTTATGTATATCTTACTTTTTTTAAGATAGTGCAATTTATTCCATAACGTATTGTTAAACATTCCTATTTTAAAGGTTGCTTTTTCAATAAGGCTTGTTTCCATTATAATAATAAAGCTTACTTTGTCTGTTTATTGGATACTAAAGATCCTGTTGATATAAACTTCTCTTTAGTTTATAGTCACCTTAACTATAATATAGTACTCTGAGGTACGGTTGGTAGGCTTGGGTAAACCAACATTTATTAATAAACATTTTAACAGTACGCTGCATCTATATATTAAGATGTCTATTATATGTTAAAAAAATGCTAAATCAAATTCTACAAACAAAACATTTCATAACTACAACACAACGCCATCTTACATCAGTGTAAAGCTTTTCAACAGGCTTCCTAGCCTTTTGATAGAAACACCAATTAATTTATTTAAACAAAATTAAATGATTATTATTGTTAATATTATAAATCTAGTGTGTTACAATATATTATGATCTGACGAAACGGATACTAATAACATTATTCCATATTATTCAGAGGTATTTCGTGGTTTTTATTTGTAGAAATTAATAAATAGCAGTATATATACTTAATAGTTTTTCTAGCGATAGCCTAGTACGTTATCGAAAATATACAAAAGTTTAGAAACTAATCTAACACTTTAACCCAAAGTAAACACCTTGAATACCTAAATAGTCCGATAAGTTTTACATTTAGTAAAATGTTAATTTACGGGTTTTTCACAAATAAATATTAATTTGACAAAGATGTGTCACTACCGTTATATTAACTGTTCTTTTCTATTTTTTTTTTAGGAGGAAAGAACTTGGATATTCATGTTCCGTTCATATTAATTAAACGTACAGGTACACCCGAAACTATAGGTCACTGCTATAATGTTCGGTGGTGGTAGTGGTCCAGGCTTGTAAAACTGACCGAACCAAATCTTTTTTTATTTCTTGGCGCTGTTCGTTCCACTTCAATCTTCTTTAGTACCCATATGTTTTCAATGGGAGCAAGATCTGGTGAAGCTGCTGCCCACCGAATTGTTCACAATTGGTGTTCTTGCATGTTTCAAGAAGAAAACCATTATATTGTTGTATTCGGTGACAAAAAATGTATTCTTCTTTGCTTTTGCAGCAACGTCTTTTTAGTGGCATGCGGACAGTGTCTGGACACACTAAAGCGGTTAAATTGTTTCCGCGAATCTTACGCGGTCTTTCTGAAACTGGTCTAAGCCTCATCTATCTGGGCCACTTTGTATCCTCTTGTTGTCTCATATATTACACTCTTCCCGAGTTTAGTCAATTGCACTAATTGTTTAACATTTCGAACACCTTTTCTACACAAAAATTCCACCTTTTTTTAATTTTCGACATTATTTCACAAATCTTAAACCTGTTTCCAATAAACACTAATCTGACTATCTGACAGGTGGTGTTGTCAAGCGCTTTTGGACATAGCCTATCGGCACAACATACTTGATGCTTTAATTTTGTCTTAGAATAGTACAAAAAATATATTAAAATTCCCCCATAGTAAATGAGCACTTAATCTTTTTTTACATTTATTTTCATTTGATAAACAAGTCGGTTGCGAAATTAAAAAATATTTTGATTTGAATCCAAAAATATACAAAAATGGCACAGGATAGAAAAAGATACTATTACTTCCAAATTACCAGGAAATAGCTCCTTTAAAAGAATATAGGAGTGAATTTAACTTATCGACTCTCCTACTGCACTTAAATCACATATTTGCAGTGCGACAGGTCGATGTGGGTCATCCACAGAAACCTCATTAGCATTGAAAAAGAGACGGGGGTTCAGCCAAATATAAAATATTGCCGCTGACCTTAAAAAACGCCTCGGCGTTTAGTGGAAAACATGTTGTGCTTTAGAAAAAAGCTCAAATACAATTTTTCTAGTATTGTAAGTCTACAGTTTTTTAATAAACAAAGAATATGGCTTTTTTTAAAAACAGAAAGAAATAAAATATAAAAATATATTATTTTCCGATAATCTCAACGAAAAAACAACATACTTTTACTAAGGACTTTTTTTTCGTCAGTTACTATAAGACCTTGAACTGTCGCACTATGGGAACCCGCCTTACAAAAGCATCGCAAAAATGGTTATGACAAAAGTCGTAATTTGTTGTTGATGTTTTTAAAACTAGAATAGAATGGTTTACCGGTAGATTAGCAATTGATTTTTTATTTCAGTTTACGCTACCTTAAATGACTTTCAATCAAAGCACTTGGATATTTTCATGTTTTTCAAACTAGACATGGTGTTCGAACTCATTTTACCCAAAAGTTTCTGTACACATTACAGCTGTATTATACATTTTTGGAAAGCTCGAGATCTGTCATTTATGATGCTGAAATTATGTTTGGCTTTTATTAAGCAATAAATAGTTATAATGTTTTATTGCGAAGAAAGTCCATATTTTAATTTTTTTATTTTCAATTGGTGTTTTCCCTGTTGCTGAAGGTAGCAGATGTTGAGAGCATTATAGAAATAGATTCTGCAAACTATTCATTTTCGAGACAACAAATCATTTGTTAATACTTTCTATTAAGAGAAAATTTCTTCAAAAATCATTCTACCACTACAAATATTGCTCTATTTTAGGATTATCTTGGGCATCTGTTGAGATGGGTAACCAGATGGATGTCATCTATACAGACCTGTCGAAGACCTTTGATAGTGTGCCACTCATTACAGCTTAAGACATCGGAATGAGTGGAAACTACCTAAGATGCGTAGAATCCTATTTTTCTGATCGACACCAGATACTATTTGAGGCACCCCACATTGCAATGTAGGCCAAAATGTGCGTTCGGTATCAAAAATATATAATTTCTTTGTTACATATAGTAAAATACATAGGCTCTGAGATGAATATTAGACCGTTGTAAAAACGAATTATTTATAAAAAAATATCAAACATAAAACATTTTCTTTTTTATTAATATAATTTAATTAAAAATAAGAATTTATTATATTATTAAAATCATATGTTTACTTGTTAGAGATAATAAAACATAAGAATCAAAGTCTCCTAGATTATTCTTAAGATTATTAAAGAATATTAGAACTATACTTTTGAACGTAAGAGTTTTTAGTTCTAGTTACCCTGGCAAGTTAGAAATTACGAAACCTATAATTATACGTGATTTTAAAAACAGGTTAACAAGTTCTAGCTTTGAGTGACATTTTATCTCAGATTACGTGTATTTTTTATTACGTCGGACGTCTCGGCGGCTTCTATCTGCAATATATAAACTAATAAATAAAATAAGGAAATATAAAAAAATTGTGAACATTTTTGATTATTTAGAAGCAAGTGCATAGAAACATTATTTTCAAAAAAAAACAAAATTAACAGTAATCGAACTACAAATACACAAAAAAGAAACAAGAACATCTATTCAGAGGCTAACACTGCCATTTCATAAAAAGTCCATCACATCAAAAATAATAAGACAGCCTAAATATGTAAAGAATTTAAAGTACAGGTTATTCAACGATAGAACGGAAGCTTTCACGGCTTTGGTCAATTGATAAATCATGGTTACATGGAAATTGTAAGGTTGTTACGTACACATTAAACAAACGCACTTTCTCTACAAAAAAAAATAAAAAATTGAACCGACATAAAAAAAGCACTAAAAAGTAAAAAATAATATTTTATTCCACATAGAAAATTTTATTTATCAAGTCAGAACAGAAATTTATAAATTGAGTGCCTACATATATACCACATTAAATAGACACGATCTTTATTACTTTGACACTGACTTTTCTACTATTTAGTGCTTTTTTTTTAAATCGGTTCTATTTGTTATAAAAATTTTTATTTCATCCTTTTTAGTTCTATTTATACAAAGTTTTAAATTTTAAAGCCTAAACTTAGGTTAATATTTTGAAGGTCCTAATAAAATAAATAGTAGCTACGGGGTCCATTGCACATGAAATTTGGCCAGATTCACCGTACTAATAATATAAAAAATGTCAAAATTTAAAAAGATGAGTAAAATTGAACTTCGTTCCATTAAAAACCGTATGAAACACAATATTAACATGCATACTTTTTTCCTGATGATATGGTGAACGCAATAGATATTTTATCCGGCGGTCGTTTAATTAATTGAAAATTACGACATTCCGCCATTTTTTAAATATGCTTGCTATGGAACCACTCCGGTGATATCCTGTATAATCCCTGAAAATTTCATCCAAATTGGTCATACCATTCCGGAGTAATCGATATACGTACATACATAAAAAATGCATAGGGTCAAATTGATAACCTCCTCCTTTTCTCAAACGATTCGATCACTTTAATGGTAATGCAATAGTTAGATGGTCTTTTTAGTACTCCAATCTTAGTGTCTGAGATTCCTAAACTTAGTATACAATTAAGTAACCAAATATTTTTTGGGAACCATGGTAAATGATAACCTATGATGGGAAGGTCAAATTCAAATGAACTGTTCTAAATTGAGTAAATACTATTACGCATTGTATAAAATGGAACAAAGTATATCAACTCATGTTCTCATTCAGCTTTATTATAGCCTAGTACGTTGTCATCTAACACATAATATAATTATCTTATATGACAATATTCTAAGCTATAATAAAGCGTCGATGCATTTTAGAGTTACCTCGATTACTTCTTAAATCAACGAATGTTATAGCAAAGACGTACTGAATTAGATGAAATACTTTATAAGAAGTTATTTTATGCTAATAAATCGCTAATCAATTCCTAAAAGCAGTTCAATATTTTTCGTCAACAAATTCAATAAAGTTGAATGGACTATACTGACTGGATTAAACCAGAGCCTTAAGAGTTTTTTTTATAAAAATAGTATCTGCTTTTTATACAGGCTGTTATGTAATCTAACAAGTAAAAAAAAATTAAATAATTTCAACTCTACCCCAAGTTTGAAAACATATCTTTTATTTTCTCATTTAGTCCAGCAGAATGTTTTGAGTTTCTCTTTGGTTAACTCCATCGTAATTGAAATTCATTTTTTAATGCAAACTTGCAGTCCTATTTATTAACATTAATAAAAGATAAAAAAAAGGTTTTTAGCTTCATTGATGTAATATACTCTTTCATTTCGACTTTTCTGAATTCTTTAAATTTAAAATATTTTTTTATTGTTTTGGAAAATTATTATTACCTGTAAGAATTGGTATACTTTATATTTCGTGAAAGTCTGGACGAGCTAATATTTGGTATATTGACTGCAAAGAATGGTATTGCTTTTTTGTTGGATGTTCCAAACACTGACGTAAAAAAACTCCGCGATTCCCAATCGGCAAAACAGAATTCTTATATGAACGGAAAAAGTTGCTTATCACGTGGATATTATCTTTTAAGGGAGAACTGCACGCAAAAAGTAAAAAACCAGCGACAAGGTCTAGTCATGTTGAAAGTAAGATGAAAAGGTACCTACGCATTAAAAAAAACTTCCTGCACGTCCGACATCAAAAAAATATGTTATGTATAGGTAATTTAAATTACATTTCGGTTAAAAATGGGTTCAAAAGGGTTGACGCGCTGCAGAAATACAAAGACATGAGTGCGACTTACCATTTCAAATTTTGCAGTTACGTAGACAAAGGATCAATGTAAGGCGGTAAAGAGCCATTTTGTGAAAACGAAATTATATGCGAAGGCATGTGCGTCAAAAATTGGTCAAAAAATGGTCGAAAATGGACAAATCTACTTTTATTTTATAACTCTAGATTTGATTTTTTCATAAAAATTCGCATTTAGCGCCCAACTATACATATTTCCCTATTAAAATCACATTGAAGCTAATACGTATCTCTTATAGTTTTAACATAATATTGCAGCGGCGGAAGGCTTGCAAATGATCCATATTACTGCGTGCAGTTCTCCCTTAAGTGCGTGATACGTATGACAGGAGCAACGGCCGACAGTAGTGCTGTCAAAATTATTAATTGTGGCCGGTTATTTAAAATTTAACCGATTTTCTAAATACTTTTTTCTCGGTTAACAGTAACAAATCTTAACCAGTTAACCATAATCTTTGACAGCCCTAGTCTGAAGCTAACCGTTGTCAGCGCTGTGCGTGTTCTATACGTCATTTCATAAAGATTCGATTTTATTTCGTATAGCTTTTATTTGTGAAAATTACTTACATTTGTTATGGATCTGGAAATGTGAAGTATTTAGCATATTTAAACGCAATTTTTGAGAATTTCGAGTAATTGTTTATTATATTTATTTATGTTTCAAAAATAGACACAATTTGATGAATATATTTTCAAAATTATCTTTTAAGTTACAGTTTTGGGACGTGTCGAGCAAAGATATTTATTTCTACGTATAGTTCAGTATATCTAATTGCTAGTTCAATAAAAAAAGTCATTCGTAAACACCCGCCTTTTTTAAGGCGTGGCTCAATTGAAATTACGGTCTTGAATAGACGTCAGGCGATGTTTTTAAATAATGATTTGTTATTCTTTTCTTTGCAGAAAGTTCAAAAATACGTTAAAATATGGTTAGAAAAAATCTGTAAAACCTGATAAATAAAACGTCTGATATATTTTAGGACAAAAATTACGCTTGTATAGAAAATCGTCGCTTGAAAATCAACAATTTTCAAGAAGTCACATAGGCGGGATGACACGCGATTTAAAACAAAAATGGATAGCTTTTTAGAACAAGGAGGATCGGTTTCCTAAATTTACTAAATAATGGATTGCTGGAAGGATTAACTTTATAAAGCCAATGATGGTATAATAAAATAACAATATTTGGATTTTGGATTTGAAAGAAATCATTTATTTATTCCCACGTCCATGCTACATTTGCAACGCAACATTCAATGGCTTTAACAATAAATAAGACAAGAAAATACAAACCTCCTATGTTAATTCACATAAGAGGAAAAGAGCACAAGGAAATAGAGGTAATAAAAAAATGAAGAATCCATTTAAAGAAGAAATGCCTTTGTGACTGAATATTTTGAAAGCCCGATTTGAGAATACTTCTTTTTATGGTGCAGTACAGATTCCTGCTTAGGCGTCTTCCGTTTACTTTTACAGATTTCTCTGTTTATATCAGTCTGTTGAAGCGCTTGAAAGTCATGTATTCCCGTTCAATCCCCTTCTGACCACTGTTTTTCCTTTCAGAATAAATCGTTCAATTTAGAATATGCCTAAGGTAGAAAGGTTTCTTCGATTTAATGTCTGCAAATAATTCATGATCTGCCCTTTGAAAAACTTTCTCGTTTCTTACTCTGTCAATCCAAGGTATTATAAGCATCCGTAGTTCAAATGCCTCGACTTTGTTCATCGAGGCTACCTTGAGGATCCATACCTCAACATCGTACAAAAGCACGGAACAGGCGTAACACTTGACCATTCTGTATCTCAGCTGAAAGTTTAAATCCCTGTTAGTAATGATTTTATTTCGCCGTTCCCGAAAGAGCACCACGAATTTCTGGCATTAACCAAGACGTCATTTAAAGCTCTAAACACTTGTTTGAGGTTATTTCTGGTAGTCAAAAGGCAGATGTTTGAACATTTCCTATAAGGAACCGCATAATTATACGTAAAATTATATCAATAGCATCCAGCGAGCTCCACTGTCCATAAACTCATGGAGATAGTAATGGAGCATATTTTTCGGAAGAGACCTTCCAGTCCGAAACAAACACTATCGACGATACCAAATTTCTTTTCTTCTCTCTCCAGAAGCATTTTAAAAGTGGGTATATAATGTGGACATAATTAAAAGACTATTATTTACCTTTTGAAACAACGTGATCTTGTACATTTTGATTGTTTTCTACTGAGTTTCTATAAAATACACCGAAGTTTTTATAAAAAGAAGGGATAAATAATAGAAACATCTTATAGATTTTGATAATGAATAACTTGAAAACACGTTGCCGAAAAAAATCTGACTTCAGATTCACTTAGAGCGCACCAGTATCTACTAGTGCGCGTCAAAATCGGCAATGATAACCTTAACCAAAATTTAAGACATTTTTTTAGCTTTTGACGAACTTAATAATTTATTTCTTGTAAAATGTATTTATTTTTTTAACAAGAACCCTTCAAAACACATCATTAATTGTGACAACTAAGATTTAACAAAAAAGTAATTTTGACCAGGTCTAATAAACAAATATGTACTATGTATGACGGTCAGTTAAAATAAATTTTAAACGGTGAGAGTTCTAATTTTACGTTCCCTGCATAATATCGGGCAACGCGCACAAAAAAAATGTTTTTATCAGATAAATCGGAATCGACTGGCTTTAGTGCGCTCATTTAGTTAAACGTTCTGGCCCCCATAGCAGCAATACAGGATGCATTCCATCCGCATAACTTCTTGTGGCGACCGACCACCGTGAAATCATTTATGTAAACTTGGAGAGTGAATAGCTCGTCTGACCCTGAGCAAAATATATCATCGTACGCGTCATCGATGTCCTTATTGTATGTAAGAACATACTAGAGATGCCGCCAAAGTTGCAGTTTTAGCATATTTATATAAAATTCAGAAGGATTTATTGCATTTCAGTACTTTTTTCAACGAGTAAACGGAAAATACCCCTTACCGCACTCTTTTCGGGAAAAAAATAACGGTTTTCCTCCCTAAGTAATATAAACCACTTAATTTACTGTTACAAGACTTTAAATCATTATATCCCCTAAACCTATTGCAAAATAACAAACTAACTACATGATTATAAATGCCCTCTGTTGGTTTAATTGTGTTAAAATTGCATGAAGAATGAACAATATTGTATCATATTTTCCGGTTTATTTTTCTTTTAAATTTTAAAGAACTCATGTTAAATATGTGATTTAAAATAATATTATTTTTATCTTTGGCTAAAAAAAATATCAAACAGTAATTAATGACATTTTCTGTTGAAATAAATTAATCGCCCGTTTTCCCATCCTACAGCGATGTTGCTACCTTGTCAAAATTGAATGATACTTTTCCGATTTTTTTTCCGAATAACTGCGGACAGTTATGTCAGGCAATTTTTCCACATGAAAATTAAATATAACTTACGAATTCTTGTCAGTGATTGGTCAAAACTAATAGGAAGGAAATAATCATTAATGTAAATTTTGAATAAATTATTGCAATTTAGATAGTTATTTTTTTCCTCGGCCAAAAGTGCTTCATCCAAAATTTTATTTATTTTAATCTGTTTATACGATATAGGTTTTCATTTAAAATTTAAACAAATTAAGCTTGTTGATATAAAAGAAGTTCTTAAACATCTACGTATATAACAAAAAAAAACCGAAAAGTGAGATTAAGGACAATTAAAACGTCATTTCCGTCGGCTGACTTTTTCCTCTCCAACATAAAAATAGGCATAAATAAAGCCCAAATCTCCTCAAAGCATACCGCCCTGCGTACTGTTCAGTTTGGCTTTACGCATCCCGGTCTGACCTATGTTCTTTCTGGTTTTGAAGATGATGTTGTGGCTGCAGTTGTGATGTAGTTTTTACTTTTTATTGATGTATTCGAGCGACGAAACGTGCCCAAGCGGTCTGATAGAGAGAAGGTAAATTTTAGTAAACAACGATCTCACAGCTGTACATACACTTTTATATTATTTGGCTGAAATTTAAGATCAAGTTAGATAAGATTTTTAAAACATTGTATCTACTAAGCAAGCGTATTTCATTAGAAAGGAAATTTTGTGAAATTGTTTATTTACACTTTACCGCGGAACAACCACAAAAATGAAAAACAAAACAAGAGCCCGACAATTAGTTTCTTCTTTAAATGGTATACCTTTTACACATCACAAATCAGAACCAACTGTCATTGTTCTAGTAATTAGGACCTTAATCTTCTTGTTTCTGCCCAAAGAGGAGCTATTCGCCTGATTAAAGATCTAAACATTAGAAGAATCCTTACCCCTCTGGAGCGTTATCAAATTGCGAGCTATCTGTCTCGGTTTTACAGATACAAAACGGATTCTGTTTTACATTTCTTAGCCATGTCTGTCAGGGAGGCTCGAACATCGAGCCGCATGCATCTCTTCAATCTTCAATCACAAAGACCAAGAATGCTCTACTTTGTTCGCTCTTTTGTTCCCACACTGCCTGATTGTGGAATCTAATACCAGCCAAGACCTCCCTCCCCCCTCGAGCAATAAACTTCCCTCTCTTCAATCAAGACAACCACGGTACCTATTATTTAGGCTCAAAACCACCGAGATGAGAAGTGAGCTAGCGTTACTCCACTTTTTAAAGGATATGACAAGGAAACGATACCCAACTTCGGACCGAATTCGTTTCTTCCTACAGTGATTGAAAAGCTGGTGAGGATGCATACAGTTTGGCTTTCAGGCTTCTAAAAACAATAATGGTGCTGTTTTCCTTACTGAACAGCCCGTATCTTAGTCTAAACGATACCGCAGCCGTGTTCTATGACCTCACCAAGGCTTTTGATAGTGAGACTCAGGGATTACCTATTGCTGCGGAAACTCGAAATCTAGGGATTGAGAGTTGCAGCTCTGGCTTGATTGAGCTCTTAATATCAGAGCGTTCATAGTCAGTAGTTTTTAATAATAAAGAATCAGAACAACTGCAAATTTATTCTGGTATTATACAGGGGTGTGTCTTGGGCCATCTTTATACGACCTTTGAAGCTAAATATAAGAAATGTGATGTCTATGTTTACCCTCGATATGACTATTCTCTGGGATAATAAGAACGTTGAGCAGTTGAAACGTGCCGTGGGGAGCAATTTATTGAAAATTAGGCAATGGGGTGATTCCAACTTTTTAACCGTTTAACATATTTAAAACAAATATTGTCATGTTGACCTTTGGATTCACAGATTATAGTATATTTACAGCTGGCTTTATATCTAGAACCGCTCAAGTTTGGAGATCATATTTTGAACATGAATTGCAAATTCTCTATAGAATGTTTGATTGCCAAGGTTGTGTCTCGTCAATTGAGTATATCTGTGCCAACGAATACGAAATGTGGCCAACTGAGTCCCGTGTTCGTTATGGAGTGTGTTTTTGAGCAGTTGTTTAATATGGTCTATATGTTGCAAAAGCATGCTGTTAAATTTATGCGCTGGCTGGGATTCTCGTGAGTCATGCAGACCTGTCTTTATTGCCCAAAGAATCCTGACTTGGTACGCATTCTTGGTACTTTATCGAGTCACATCTTTACCTATTTCCTTTTCAACTTTGACAAAAAGTCCGTAATTTTCAACAGCAAGAAATCATCTACGCTAACACACATAAAAAGGTATCTCTAACAAAAAACATTTTAGAATTGAAATGAAGAACCTTTTGATTGAGAGAAACTACTATACGGTTGCCGAGTTTTTTAATGAATCATTTAGTTAATGTCAACTGTGACTATATTTTTATTTATACATCAACTGATTAGACAATATTTATTTCTAGATGCCTATTTAGCTTATTAGGTTGTATGCTATATAACTATATATAAGTTTGATGTAGATATAATATCTGACAAGTTTTACGTCAGACTTATCTAAGCCAAACATATGTTAGGGGATTGTTCAATAATCATGTATGAGTGAAATTCGGACTCTATCTGAATGGTCCTCGTAATTTAATAAGTGCCTAGTTTATTCTCGCAGTAACCTTAAACTTGTTACTAATGGGGCCAAAGTTCATTGAGTTTGTCAACTTTTTAACTTTAACGTCCCTTGAAGAAATGTAATTATCAAGAAATAAAAAAAAAGTTATTTAGAAGCTATAAATAATTGGCCGATAAAGATAAAACGACTAAAAATTTGTCTTCTAGGACGCTTTTCGCTATATTGATTTATTTTGTACGACTCGCAATAAGTAGTGTTGGTCCGTGATACGTCTGGATATTATTATGAAGAACATTGCCAGACAGACCTAGAGACCCAATTACATTTCAAGTACTGTTCAGACTTTCCACCTAACGACCAATTATAGAGGAATCCTTGGAGACAGACGAAAACGAGAACGAAAATATAACCTTTTTTTTTATTCGTTCAATATTTTATGCTTGGCTAACCAAAACTTTAAGAGGTAATGTTTTAAAATGAAAATCATTTTTGGATGAAAAATATAATGCAAAAAATATCGCAATTTGAACCTACACACACGAGATACATATAGTTATATTAAAACATCCTAATCACTAATTAGCTTTAAACCAAAATCTACTTATTCTATAAATTTTTAATCAATAATTACCCATGGGTATGTACACAGAAAGAAATTCCAAGTTATACCGTGATTGCCTTGACCAAAGGGAAAGGTTTTTTTAACATTATATTTACAAAAATTAGCAAGTATTCTTAATATAATATTATTAAGAGGATATGATATTGGAGGAACTCTCAAACGCTTTTACTTTCTAAGGTCTTATTTATTTACCAATCGACGAAAAAAAATGGGGAGTAGAAGTATGTTGTTTTTTTGTTGCTAATATTTTTCATATTTTATTATTTTCTGTTTCAAAAAGCTTTATCTTTTAAAATCTAGATAAACTTTATTTTAGCGTTAGTGTTTTTTTTACTAAATGAAAACGCGTATTCCAAGGTCAACCAAGATATTCTCTATTTGGTTGACCATGCTGCTCGCTCGCTAGAGTTAATTGAGTTTCTGTCGGTGACCAACATCGATCGACCTGTCATGCACACTGCAGATATCATGTGATTTACGTGCAGCAGCAAAATTGAGAATTTATATTCACTTGTATATCCTCTTAATAGGAAAGTAAACTCTTTTAATACAAGCACTTTCTTCCGATGTTTGAGGTAAGTGGGTACTATAATATACATACTTGTTAAACGTAGGTTTTTGGGATTATATTTTATATAATGTAAAACACTTAACAGATCCTTGTTAGTACTTTGACAAATGCTATCTCCAGTCCAAAACGCATATTTGCACCTTAAATGTGTATGTAATTATGTCGTTCCAAACTCAGCCTTGTATACTTTTATATTCCCCAAGATGACTATAACGCAGACACTAACGTAGAAAGTTAGTCAACAACACGCAGGCAGCATATGTATAAATGTAAATAAATTCAGATCGAAAAGATGAAATTACATTTGCATACAAATATTATAGAGATTAGTATTGATTTGATCAGTAATCAGGACTAGTCCCCTGTTCTAAATAGTAACGATTAGGGATGGGCGAGAATAAATTTTACATATCGATACGCGACAGCAACTGGCCTATTGACATATTTTAGTTATCGATAGTTATTGTTACTTATCGATAATTTATTGTATACACATCGACAATTACGACAAAGGCGGTTTTAGAAGACATTGCTAGGGGGTAACGCCCTTGCAAATAAATGAGCCACGAAGAAAAAAATCGTCCCAAACTTCATTAACATGTACAGAAATAACCTAAATAAAATTATCAAAAAAATGTAAAAAAGATTATTACAAAAATAAAATAGAAAATATTACATGAAATTTACGAAAAATATATAAAATAATAACGCAGGCCACCAAAAAACAAAAAAAAACAGTAATAATAAACAATAATCTTGACTTTCCAATGAAAAGTATATGGCTAATTATTGTAATGACTTTTTTATTAATGTGAGTATAAAAATGATGTCGCAAATAAAATTCATTAAAGATAAAATCTATATCGGCCATCAACTTATTTTCTCAATGTTTTTGAGACCATTGAATAAAATTGAAATCTTCAAACATATACATGGTGATACAACTGATATAAATAATTTTAGAGCCATTAGTGTAATTGCAAACTTCTCAAAGATTTCTTGAGAGATGTTTAAGACTGATTGATAGATTACCTAAATATGAATAACATTTTATTAAAAAGACCATTGGGTTTCACTGGTGGTGTTAGCACCTCAGATGTAACCTTTGAACTCACTAAGCAGGTAACATATCATTTGAACCCCGGAAACAAGTGTATAGCAGTATTCCTTGATCTTGCAGACATTTGACACCCATTATAGATTTAGGCTTACGAACTCTGTAAAAAGAACATTATACTTTATTTGTAGAGGTATGTAATATATTTGATTTTAATTAAATCTGAATTTGACTTGAAAATATATAACAGTATAAACATATTAAAATAACTAGTAAGTGTTCTTTCAAAAATTAGAAAATGTGAAATTTCAATGTAATTGCAATATATGACAATACTACAACATATGTATGGACAACTAGTATATGGAGTATGTGAATGAAGCATAGGAACAATCGAAACAGATCTGAAACCATGTTTTAATACTTCAGTGAATAAACAGGCAGAGTTTAAGCTCAGCAGAATTCAAGGTGCTGGGTGGTAGAAGTATCAACAAGTACCATGAACCCTTCCATGGTACTACTGCGCTTATCTCCACTTAACATTTAAACATAATGATATCGCCCTTATAAGCAAAGAGGATGTGAAAAAATGAAATAAGGTAAATGAGAAAAATGTCTGTCTCTAGTGGTGGGAGAAGCGTCTCCTCCAAGTGCGTCTTTTTGGCGACTAGATATACTATACTATTCACCTTACTTCAGTTTTAGAATACATAACCAAAAACACTTCTTATTTCATGATCATACAACTAATAATATTTTATTATCACAATAAAGGCGCTATAATGGATGGCACTTAATTATTCATATTTCTCTAAATCCATGACGAAATAACAATATCTTTAAAATAGTGGAATTTTCCGTCTCAACTTAAAAAACTTCTTAGAAAAAGTATTCATATATGTATGATATTTTTATTATCATTACTCAACTAAATTATACAATTTATGAATATTCAAAATCATTAAAAGATAGTTAACATATTTCAAATTCCAAATATATTTATTTATTAGTATATTTTTTAGATCAGATAATTAAAGAGCAGGTGTTTTTATCCTACGAACCGACCTATCTGTCTAAGCATAGTCCCTGTACATGTACAAGTAGAAGTAAATGATACTGCTTATCAATGGTAATTATTAATGAACGCAATTAAATTATTATATTAATGTAATAACAAATTATCCTTACGGTTTACTAAAAAAAAATTACAACGCATATAGATTCCAAGCCCAACAAGAAGTACTAGAAACCTAGAAAGTACTTTAAAACAATTTTTTCAGTTAACCGGTTTCTAATAACACTCTAAACATATTTATGTACACTAATATATTAATACTGCTTTCTTATGTAATAGCAAAAATAACTATGTCAAAGCGATTACCAATAAGATGATAACAGAACTGATAAAACATTCCCCCGTTCTCTATAGATGATCAGTATAGTTTTGTACCTTGTCAGAAGAGTTCCTTGCAACGATGTTTGCATCGAAATACATCAAACGAGTTATTCTGCAGAAATAGACATTATTTCGTAGTGTATCTGCCACTAAATTTTGTTTTTATTTACTCGATTAACACATATCTTAGCTTTACTTAATAATTATTGAAATACAATATAAGATATCCAGAATGATTTACTTAATATTGACAGAAAGATAAAGATAATTTTTACATTGACCCATTTAAAACGGACAAAACCCGATATTAGGTTATATTTGAATTAAGTAATCCTTTCCATTTTTGGAGGGATTATGTATTGTTAAAAGACAAATATTTTCACCAGGTTTAAGTTGTTATACAGCATAGGCGTACCTTTTTAGAGGGGCAGAAATGAAATATTTTTAATATCAATAAGAATTTTTTTAAACTAAGAAAGAATTAATTTACTTTTAGAACATCCAAATGCCTACTTTGTGAATGATATGAGCTGTGAAAACTACGTAATTTTTGACAATTTTTCGAAGATATTTCGAAAACCGTTTGAAATATGGAAACGGCAATACTTCCATTCGAAGGGATGTGTAAAAATACGTCTATTACTATATTTCTCAAAATTGACCTGAAGATGATTTTGGGGTGATGCCGAAATATCACAAACTTGGCATCTGGCTGCTAAGCCTATTTTTAATTTGAAATCAATTAATTCCTACAGGGATACGAGGAGTTTACTGTTGAAAATATTTCATTTCTGTCCATTTAGAAACGTACACCTATGCGCTATAACAACTTAAACCCGGTAAAAACATGGCCTTTTAACATTACATAATCACCCATTAAATAAATTACACAACTCGAGGGGTTTACTAGTTGGGACCAACAGTATCATATCAACTCGATGCATGATACCAAATTATCGTATTTTCATCCAATTTACATACACTGGCCAAATTTCAAAGCAATACAATCTGAAATAGGTCAAAATCGACTTCCTAGATTTGTTTACATACATAGTTACACACAAGGGAAGCCAAAAAGCGTGTTAAAAATATGAGAGATATTTGTTTGTTTTTTAAGTGGGATACCCTGTATGTATATTAGGGAAAGTCAAACAGGTTAAAACTTATATAAAGTTACCAAAAATTACAGAAACACATATAAGCTTAAGCCTGTTCCCGTGGAATCGCCCACACATAATTTTAGATGCTGTAAACACATACTTATGGGTTTATTGGTCTGAACTTTTGACATCATATTACCTCTGAAGCGCGAATGTCTCTATAGCCCTCGTGCACAGTTGACATTTATTATTGTTCTTTGCTTTAATTACAACATAATGTCCAAATTGTTACAAACATTTCATACAACATACGACGCCGACAAGCAACATATTACACAAATAAAAATAATTATGTGGGAAGAGTCTTTAATTTTATCGCGATTAACCTATATGTACATACTTTATTGCATTTTGTCATGGCAGTCGCTTTTCGTATGCTAACATCACAATGGAATAAAAAAATATAAAAGAAAATCTATAACTACGTCTTTTATCGCTTGGAAAATCGTTTTCTACGGGTTGTGCGTGCACGCGATTTATGTGAACTTTATTTAGATACTCAGACATAAAAATTAAAAGTCTAAACTAGGGATGGGCGTTTTATCGCTATATCGATATTGGAGTTGTGCGCTGGTCCACTGACCGGTCAATTTGACCACTGACAAATATTACATGGTCAAATACTTGGTCAAAATATATTATAAGTTGCATATACTCGAATAATTGTGAGTTGAGTGATAATCTCTGTTTTTTTATTTAACTATTTAGACATTTTATTATGCAGTTTAGTTCCTTTAGTGCATCCTAGATTTAAGGTTAATTTTGTGAAATTAATTTTTATAACGTTTTTTTATAATAAAATGTTAAAAATAATTTAATAATTTTTGTTATATTACAAAATTTCTATAATATTTGACCTTCATGTACGCATGGTTGAAATCCTAAGACCAAAGATGATTAATGCATTTTACTTTCGGAACATTTTTCTTTCGTTTAAAATAAAATTTGGTCTAATTGCGTGGTCAGTTGACAAGTCAATTGATCGAAAAGTTATTGACCGATCAAAGGAGCAACGGTAATCGATAGGTCAGCGACATATCGAATAACAATAGGTAAATAAAAAAATATCAATTTATCGATAAGAGCCGATAGGTAACTGATAGATACAGATAAACTGATTAAATATTTACAACCATCCCTAGATTGAACTAGAAGTGGAGAACTATCGAGAGTCGCAAACATCGATATTTATAGCTACTCGGATTGTTTACTACCGATTACTATCGAAAGTTTTCGATAGTCTATTTTTTCTTCCTTCTCCATTATAAACTTAATACATGTTCTGATGCTATTTAAGTATTCTGATAATGATTCTCGTTTGCTATCCAAATAATAAAAGTATCATTCACATATCTAAGCCAAAGTTTAGCTGAGCAGTATTAATTTCATGTCCTTCGATACACTCTATATAAATGTTACCACCGGAGATAAGGATGACCCCATCCGAAGACCATCATCTGGTGAGTAAAACCTATCTTTCAATCGAAAGTCGAAGTTACCGAAAATTTCCCTTCGCCTTTTCCTGACGTCCTTGTTAAACGATCTGCCGAATGTATTAGAACTATAGTATACCAAAACCTACACACATATTTTAACCAAGAATCTGCAGCAACACAAGAGGGCTTCATAAGAACCCTTTACAACAACGCTGTAACAACTTATATTGATACGACGAACCTTCAGTCAGAAACTGTTAACAAAAAAAAAATCTATTGCAGAATTATTACTCTAAAAGGTTAATAAGTAATATAATATCAAAATTACAAAATTATCATCGCACAAAACATTCCGATCTGGAAAAAACATCAACGTTCGTCACGATATTCCATGTTAACATCTAAAAATATTCGAAGAATTGTTAGAGATTTCATCATCAAAGCCACTTTTAAATCGGGAAACACATTATGAAGACTTCTGACGAAAAATAATCCAAAGAACATTGACTGAAAAGAATAATTTATCAAATCCAGTATGAGTGTGGTGATCTTATATTACAAAAAAAATCAAAGCCACTTTTAAATTGGGCAATACATTAAGAAGCCTTCTGACGAAAACTAAGCCTAAGGGCATCCACAAGAAAAAAGAATGCTTTACGAAATCCTGTGTATATATCTTATATTGGAGACACAACTCCCTTTCAAGGAGCATTTTAATCATACTTAAAAGGAATAGCGGAACACTATATATCTGGTCAAACCGACACTAAAATTTTGCGTAAGGAGAAGCACTGGCATAAACGAAAGCATAGAAGCAGTTTTCATAGAAAAAGAACATTAAAATTTAGAAGCAGCTTCTAGCTTAAACGGATCTTAAGCTTAAGGTTCAGGTAACCAACCAGGGGAGGGAACGGAGATTTCACGAATCACCTCACGCAACTAGCATAGAAGCCCGTAGCGTTAATATTTAGTTTATACTTGAAAACGATTAGAGATAGTTACCATTCTAAACGTTGTGAAACCAAAACAAATAAAGACCTCTTGACATAATCTCCACTGGCATATATTTGTGTTTGTTCTGTAGTAGAGGTTAATTCACTTAGGGAAAGAACTATGTTTTAATTTACATTGAATTCTAGTAATTCGATCACTATTGGGCAACAGTCTGCTGTATACTTTATGGTTCTCCTTTGTCATAAACTGAATTGTTTTCCATCGCACATGGTCTTATCTTTATGATAATATTTAAATAAATAATTTATTTGTAATGTATTTATTTTATGACTGATTGTTAATGCAACAAAACAAAGGTCTATCTTATTAGGTTTATTGAATTTTGTCAATATTTCTACTTTTTTTAAGACTGCGGACTGTTTTCAATATGTTCTTGTTTTATAACTGGCTACTTCATTTAGGTAACTAGTTGTTCTCTATTTTAACTTTGTAAATTAATTACAGGTCTAGCATTTGCTGCTACATCTTTGTGCCGTCTACTCCTCCGTCTTACTCGACAATATTGATGTAACATGCGAAAACAAAATTACCATACCGTTAGTTGTCTGGCTGTCTGTTGTAAATCTCCATATGTTTCATTTTAATGTTTTAGATTGTATAAGAATTAGGTGCCGAGCAAAACTACAAGTAGGAAAATTCCTACATTAATGACTCTATAACTTCATTTTTCAAGATGTAACAAAATATCTTCCCGTAAATGTCTGTAACGATGCGTTGCATAAAAACATAACATTTATCATTATTATTAGTTATTTCGTCTGAGAGGAGTTCGCGGCAGAGATGGGCAATAACGCATTATTTTCAAACATGTTTATTTACTTTTTGTACTAAAGACAATTAATTCTTTTCATTTCTTAAATTACCTAATGAAAAATTACTTATAGGTATGATCACAACTTTAGGTCAATTAAGACCGATGACGAACTTATCATACAAAAGAAGTCAGCAGCAACTACGCAACCGTCGCCAGTGTTGCCAAACGCCGAGGAACGAAATGTAGGGCATGAAAATTACTGTATATACTTTAAAACCACCATAATACATTTTAGGAAAAGGTGATAATATTCTAAATTGAAATTTGTTTGTTGCAATAAACAAATTAACCAACTGCAATTATGTTTTATATTATGGCATACATAGCAATAAATTATATAATAAACATCATAAATATTATTATAAGTATACCCAATTTTAGTGGTCTAGATTCTTGGCGAAGCACAAAACAACCAATTACAGTTTTTTGTCTGAATTTTTAATATTCAATACAATATTTTGTTCGAACATTTGAATGGCCTCAGCTACTCTGATTATACACTACACAGCCATGGTGATTTTCTATATTAATTGTTTCTGGACATTCTTCAACATGCTCCCACTTCTTGCCCCCCCCCCTCCGACTACTGGCACCAAGAGGCCGCTTTGCAAGCAAAGCGAAACTGCATTTTTTAGATATACCTGAGGAATTGTATGTTAAATTGAACTACGCCATTTTAATATTTTTTTGAAATGTTAACGGTTTAAATGCAGCTTCACTAGCTCAAGCATTTATTAAAATTCATAATTGTAGTATGTACAGGTTTAAAACAAAACTCTAAAAATAAATGAAATCATGAAGTTTTTCAGAATATGCATCGTTCTAAGGCGTAGAAGAAATGAAATATGCCCTATCATTCAGATTTGGTATCTAGTGACTGCTTTTAACTTTTAAAATATCAAAACCAAATACATGGATTCACACCCATGAAAAGTACGAAGCTTGACAATAACAAAATCTGACTTAAAATTAATTATAGATCACACTATTTCAAATAGAAAACAGTGACAACCATATAGGAAACCCAACAAACAAACATCTACCCATAATGGCAAAGAGAACGTCGCGGTCGTAGCTATTTCATTGGAATTTTTAATTTATAGAGCTCCGAGAATCAATAACGAATTAATCTGCGCTTTTTGTCGTGCAGTATTGATTGATAGGAAATAAAAAAATGTTTTTTTTTTAAATATGAGCGAACTAATATAACATGAGTATATTATATAATACATATCAAAAAAGAAGACGCAAATAAAAGCATTGTAAAATAATGTTTCTATTATTGTCCTTTTTTTCGAAACCGAAAAAAACTATTACAGAAATTAGTAAGTCATCAAACATTTAAGTTACAGAAATGACTGACCCGGAGGTTGACCCGCATAAAGACCAAACACACAAAGGTTTCTATTTTAATTATTGGTTGAATGGTTGGTTTTACACGGACGATGACATACTTAAATATTACAAATTATATTTTGCTTCTAAGAAGAACTGCTAATGCCATAAAATCTTCAGAATTACATTTATTTCTTGGAAAATGGGAAAGAATGTATAGTGATGAAATTAATAATTAGTCATAGATCGTAGTTTAGGCAAATTTTAGAGACCAAATGTATAATATAAATAAAAACTATAAAATCTATAAGTACATTTTCGCGAGGTTATCCTAACCAAAGATTGATTATACTTTCGACTAGACAATCCATATGGCACAAATAAATAAAGGCCCTTAAGTAAATCCCCTGCGAATCATATCAATCACATCACTTCAGAGTTTGTTTTATGTTTAATGATATTATCGAAGAACCTGACCTAACCTAACGGGACACCCTGAATTTTGTTGGCGCGCACCGCGCTTTTTTTACAGCAAACCTAACCAATCCTAAACTAACCTAATATACATTTTAATTAATTGTATTATTGCTAGAAAAAAACAAAAAGAAAGTCATGGACTAAATGGTGTTCCAAACAAACATGCGTTGCATCGAAGTCCAGAATCTTACCACTGAGTCTAGAAGCTCACACTGAAGATTCAACATTGTTTATACTTCGTCCAAATAAACAACGAGCCAATAGGAAGCACACTGAACAATCTGTGTTGTGATTGGTATGATTGGCAGGGGATATAGTTTTCTCAAATAAATTAACCACATCAGTTGTTTGCGTCCCCGCTTAATTTGAAGGCAGCAGCGATATTTGGCTCGAGGTTGCCAGAAGCTTTAGGTCTACTTGTTTAGAAATACAATATACAAATTATGCAACAAGGAGAGAGACAGTATTAAAGGGTAACAAGAAGTATACCTAGTTGATTATTTCGGGTAAAAGTTACATGAACGGAGCCAGAGTAACTAAGGGGCAGACAAAATTCAATTAATGTGTTAACAAATGGAGAAATTCACGTATTCAAATTGAAATTTTAAATAAAATTCCCGAATTTTGTTCAGTTGTAGATTTTGCAATGCGATCAGAAAGGGATCAAGTTCGATTTTTTAGAATCTCTGCAGTCAGTCTTTAAAGATCGATGAAATTATTTAAACGCCTTATCAAAACGAAGGCGGGAAAGATGGATAAGCCCTTTGAAACAAATATTAGTTTTTATAATGTTGAATATTTGGTATTTATTTTTGCCTTGTATATCGTGATCGGGGCCATAAGCAAATATTGATCAACGTTTCTAATAGTTTTTCGTCATAACGACACTTCATATCGCTATCAAATAACTGATAATTAGGCAACATTTTCACAGCAAAACGTATATTTTTGAGAAAAATCTCAAGAAAGCTCACTAAACGCACAAAAATGTTCTGCTCGAGCTGCTCGACACAGTACATAAACGGTAAATTATGTTTTGTATGCCCATCAAACACCTGTCAAAAACACGTCACCTAAAATGGACAATAGGGAAAATATTAATGACGTCTTATATGTGTATCTTTTAGTTATCCAAGCATAAACTGATCCGGAGCAGGTTTAATCGAATTATGTTATGATAATAAAAATACAAAATGCTGGCCTATGACAACTGAAGCTATTTGGTTTATTTATTGACATTGTCCTTAAAAATACGTTAGATAATAAAACAGTTACACTTCCACATTATTAGCCCACATTATATAGTCCATTTTTACTTAAACCGTTGCTTAAAGTGACGTTTTCGCGATTAAAACCCGGTCATTGAATAAGTTGGTGGAGGAAACAAGTTGACATCGGTCATAATCTAGCGTACTCTTAACCCAAGCCGCGAAAATTTGTTTTATCGTGAGCCAGATTAATAAAGTTGTAGCAAGTAAATGTTTTCCCCACACTTTTGCTTACATTAAGTCACTAATCAAACATAAGCATAATCAAAGGTTATACTTCGAATAGACAGTTTATCAGACATTTTCATAAATTTGCCACATTAATTGCTGTTTCGGTTTATTCGTAATACTAGCTGGCCCAGCAGACCTTGTTCAGCCTTTTCCGCGACGAGTTTATACTAGAATTACAAAAAAAATATATGGGGCGCATTCACCATATCGTCCAAAAATGTTATTGAAGAAAAACATTGGTTTTATAGAAAAAAATACACAATAAAACAATACAAAAAAGAGTGTTGACCAGACGATCACTTTAAAAAAAATCATATAAATTGGGGCAGTACAACTCTCTCAAGAAATTGATGAAAAATTTGGTTTAGTGTTTTAAATATATAGATTAGCTGGCATGCACCAAGATTTGACGCGGTATTGCCACAATCGCGATTTAGGTCTATTCGTTTAGAAATATTTTTATGCGAATTACAAGGATATTAATATGTGAGATCCCAACTATACTGAAGGACTAGAAAATTATAAATGTCTGCTGTGTCATATATAACATTTTTTCTATCAGCCCCATTATTGTGTGTAAGTGCCTAAAAGGGTTAGAAATGAACAGAATTCACCAAGGTAAAAAGGCTTTGAAATTAACAACAACTGATCTGCATACAACTACTGCTTAACTTTATTCAATACTGAAGCCCTCCCCACTTAAAGATTTCGAAAAAACTCTCTATATAAATGTAAATATACCCTTATCACTCCTATAAGGCAAACCTAACGGCACACACGCCCTCGCATACCTCTAGGCGATACTACAACTATTCATAAACCAAACACAACCAAGGTAAATTAGGCAGTTATCATCTCCCGAGTCACTGCTTATTATCGTAAATTTTTTTAAGTTCGCTGACCTTAGGCTTAACAATATATTATTTACTGACTAACGCTTTATTTTATATTGGAATTATTTTTAGATAACGAGATGAAAACAATTCGCAATTTTTTGCAGTCTTTTACTAAGGTTACAGACAGACGCACTATGGTCTGAATGATCATAATTTGCGCCAAAAATATTTTGTCACAAGAAAAATTCTTACAAAATCTCTTAATTGATTAAAACAAATTATACCGACGCAAAATAATAAAAACCATTATTTTTAGTTCTTTTTTCGAAAGAAGATAATAGTTTATTTTATGTTTTATAATAGTTTACAATAAAAATTGGAACAATAAATTTTAACTAATACTAAAGACAAAATTTTATTCAAATTAACTTGTTCAATAATTAACAATTTAGTTAAATTATTAATCAACTACTAAATTACTTATCTCCTAATTTTTATTTAACTGATCATAAAAATAACATTAAATTTATTCGATATAAGAACAATAACAAAAACAATATAGATTTAAAAGTTCATTTCAGTTGATAACTCTAAAGTTTCTAAACCTCTAATATCTAAAATATCTTCCAGATTATCAAGATTAAAATTTGGTTCATTTTGAGAATTTTCCGTGTCTTTAGGAGCTAAATCTAAAGCAGTTTCTAACTCAGGAGCTTTTAGTAACCCAATTACAGCACTTGGAAGATTTTTTATTTTAAAATTTCTTTTTCTAGAACGAAGGCTGGCACTTGAAATAAGAGGATCTGAGGTATCTAGACCTCGGCAAAATACGTCTTCTAAGTTACTTACTCTGCTAGTTTTCCTAGCATGATGTAAACGATCTTGTTTGTAAAGTTTATTTCTTGATTCAGCAGCATCTTCACCAAAGTATCCCACAGGCAATAAACAATTTTCAATTATTTGCTTACTATGCACCAAAACTTTATGGATGGAAGCTGGCATGGGGAACCAAGGATATAAACTTACAAATAATGAACCTGTGTTAAAGCAGTACGTTTCAAATTTTTTAAGATCAAGAGGTAACCGACAAGCCAGAGCAATCAAAATAGTTTGAAATTTCGTTATCAGCTCAAGTGAAACACCCGTAATTTCTGAAAAAATGTCTGGGGTTTCAAAAGCTCTTCTTGCGGTATTACCGTCATTGCTAGAACCATAATTTGGTTTAGGTTTGTCCACGTGCAAACTTAGCTTCTCCCAAAAGTGATTTTGTATCATTTTTTTCCTTTCATTGACAACAAGTTTGTTAGGCTCTCCTCTAATTTGCCATACTTTAATTTCAATTCTGTAGCCGATATGGAGTACACATTCTAAAAACCTTATCCAACAGTGTAATGGACTAATTCCAAATTGTAACGAGTCTTGGTTAGGCGTAAAAATGGCAGATTTAAAATCTTTAACCTTCATGAATGTTGAAGGCGTTGTTCCACATATGGGGCATGCTTGGGATGATCTGGTATTTGTTAGGATACTTAAAATTTTGCCTGTTAAGCACAATTTGTAAGTAATTTCTAGAGTATGGCTTCCAACATTGCATTCCAGTGGACGTAAATTCTTAATCTGTTCGCCCAAATCTGCCTTTTCTTTTAGGACGTGATTTTTTGTTTCTTTTGTGTACTGTATTTTAAGCGGCCTACAAAATGGAGTAGATTGTGGTGTTGGGTTATCCCAAAGGACGTCATTTTTGGAACTCACCAACCGAAGTGGTATTACTGTAGTGGCAAATATGCTAGAGTCATCACAGGATGAGTTGCTAAACTTTTGCTTATAATTAGAATGGCCTGAACTGCCGTCAAACCCATAACTACAAATCATGGTAGCTCTCATATTAGTGCACTTTAAAAACTCAAATAAATTTATAAGAACATCTTCTTGCAGTAAAATTATTCTTGAAATTGTGTGATTTAGCAAATCTGCCAGTGGAACCGATGCAGTTGTCTCCGAAATTTGAATTCCATTTGGTCGACATTCTTTTTTTGCCTGCAAAATGTTTTCATAACTTGGGTAAATATCGCAGTTCCTCTCCTTAGCTCCAATTCTGGTGTTTATGTACTGACTTTTTGTAAAATTATTTTCTAACAAATAGGCTAACGCTTCCTGTGGAGTATAAAGCACTGGCTCTTTAAATTTTTCTGGCGAAAGAAAGCGTTTCATTTTTGCCGGTCTGCTAGGGCTTACTGCAGCTTCCCTGAGTACCACAGAAAGATCTTTTTGACCGCTATGTCGAGCTGCAATGCTGGCAGCTTTAACCATTAAATTCGGGTTATGTTGATGCTTCTTAGAAAGTTCAAAGGCGTCTCTTTGCTGTGACCTTAACGACTTATTTTCAAACGACAAGCGCGGGCGACCCATAGATACATTTTCTGCTTTGGTTTTAACCAGAGTATTTGTATTGTTTTGTTGTGTCTTGAAAACTGAAGCCATTAAAAGCCAATCTTTGTATTTTTTTTTCAAAATGATTTTTATTCCTGTTCACTTTTTTCCATCTTTTGGCTATATTCGAAGACAAAAATTTAACTTGTTCTTCCATAAATTTACTATTTTCTTCTGTGACTTTAAGGTTTTTAATGTTCTCTAATACAAATTTGGTTAAACTGGAAATTTTGAACTTTGCGTTGGTTTCTTTTTGCCAAACATTAAAAAGTTGCTGATTTGAGAAGCGGTACTCGCCTACAAAAAATACAAAAATTTGCCAAGTATGCAACTATATGCAAAAATCTTAGGTGCTACTATAAACTAGACACTTCAAACAATATAACACCAGGAAAAACTTTGTAACACCTGTTTACAGAATTTTGGTAGCTCTAAGAAACATTAAACAACAATAAAAATAATAGTAAAAAAGCACCCTCTCTGGTATTTATATGTCTATGGAAATCAAGCGTGCTAAACAAGCATTTTCTTTCTAACAAAATTATTACACTTACCTCCTAAGTTAACATCCATTATAGAATAAATTATTTTCTTTAACTGTTTCTTAAAAAAACTCCGCCAAACTAGAGAAAGAATGTCTTAAACGTACACAAATAAAAACGTTGTTGACAGACGCCAACTTTCAACTATTTAAAAAGCAAAGCCTACTTAATTTTTAGTTGATTCATTATCTCTCGGTGCAATGAAGGGGTTATCAGGTGATATCATACGTGTCTTAAAATGGCTTATTTAATACATTGAAAATTGAGACTTTCGGCGCAAATTCTAGTCATTCAGACCATAGTGAGACGGCGCGAACTCAACGAAGGTGAAGACGAGAAAAAAAGGCTTTTAAGCTAAAATGGGAATATTTGAATTGTAGTTGAGAAGTAGTAAAAATGTTTCAATTATAATAAGCAGGGATTAAATATTTTTTGATTACGTTAAAATTTCAAAACCTCTTTCTGTATTCAACAGTTTTTATAAAATAATTTTTTAAAATATAAACATCACTCCTTAAAAACTCAAAAAAATGATATGCAGTCCGCCAAACTAACTCATATCAGCAAAAATAATGCAAGTAACTATGGAAACGGTGCGTATAGTGATGGGAACTTTCCTAGTAAAGTAATTGTGGGGAATGTTCCCTAGGAATGTTCCCAAAAATGGCAAAGTCAGGTACCGCTTACCTGAATTAAATAAAAATATGTACACTTACTGGAATTCTATTTTAATGGAACACCCTGTATTATATTACTTTTGTAAAACCTGCGTAAACGTCTTAATACTTTTTATTAACAACACTTTTTATGAAAGTCAATAGTTTTTGCGTGAATAGGAGACCAATATCCATAATTTAAGGTATTACCTTTTATTAAAATACCTGCATACAAAAGGTTACCTGATATGTTGGACAATGTCACTTTTGTTGATTTTTTCAAAACGGATCGTTTAACTGAACTGGTATAATCGGTCCCTTCTTCATTGAGGATACATTAACTGGAGAAAGGTATTTGAATCTTGCAATACGGTGCACCAAATGATGAAATATTGCTTCAGCAGAATGGTGCTGCACCGCATTTTGCTCGGAAAGTTCGGGAATATTTAGACAATGTTCATTTTAGAAGATGGATTAGACGTAAAGGTACAATAGAGTGGCCACCTCGGTCTCCGGACTTGACGCCCCTCGGCTATTTTTGTGTTGACATCTTAAAAATGTGGTGTATAAAACTATTGCCTGGAGAATTTAAAGGAGCGAATAGAAATCGAATTTAGACTAATCGAGGAGGCTGGCATTCCTTTTAATGTATTAAATGTTTTCTCACAGTATTTGGCCTACTGTCAGGGAGTAAATGGACAACATTTTAAACTTAATTTCATTAATTTTCTGTTTGTTGTATTAGGTATCTCTTTTTTTTGTACTGTATTCTTTCCGTTGTTTTTTACAACCTACTGTTAAAGTTTGCTTTCTCTTGCTAGTGTTTGGGTAGCAAGACGAGCAATTATTGTGCTGTCTGGTCTGTCAGCAAGTTTTACCTTTCCAGTTTCACGAATTTTTTTCTTATTTTTACTTACGGTAGATTTAGTTATTAGATTTCTATTAGTATATCTGTCATTAAAAATGTTAGAAACTCTTGCAGGTTTCGCATTCTATACCCATAACCCAGTATAATTAAAATTTCATTTAATTTTCAAAGTGACATTTTTAAACATACCAAGTAACCTTTTATGTGCAGGTATTTTAATAAAAGGTAATACATTAAATTATGGATTTTAGACCTTTATTTACCCAAAAACTGTAGACTTTGCTCTTAATAAAAAGTATTGAGAATTATATACATATTTTTATAGTTTTTAAGAGAGAATTGAGGCATAACACATTTCGAATTGTACAGTGATTATTTTTAATACAACAAAGTAAATCAAAATATAGAAAAATAAAGAATGACACAATGCCCACTAATCTTAAAAAACGATAAATATTCATTTGTTTTTTTTTTGTTCACGTTTTCGTTCCTTTTAATCAATTATTTCTTTATAGCTTTACATTTGTTATGAATATCTTTGTTTGTAAACAAATATAACATTTAAAAGCAATAAAAAAGTACCCTCCACGACATTACTACCTCTCTATTTTCAATGTTATCAGATTTTCGTTATTTATTAAAAAAAACACTAATTAAACCAACAAGAATTGTAAAGTAGAGAAAATATACCGACCTGTTTTGTTGAGCTGTTAACAAATTGTTTAAAAATTTAAAAAAACTACAAGTATAGATATATAAGTGTGGGAAACTAACAAGAAGGCAGAATAAAAAGGGATAATGATTTTAAAAATATATTTTTTATGTACAATTATTTTTTTTTCATTAAGACTTAAACCTATAACTATCAAGTTAGACTTGGTCTAAATTTAAACCTCTTTAGTGAATACGGGTGTAAAAGTTGGATTCTACCTCTTATAGTTAATCGTTTAGGTGGGCATACAAGTACTACCTTAAAAAAACAATACCTACATCCCAAATAATAGTATCTTTTTATAACCAACTCAAAACTGTCTTAGAGACTAATGAAAAACGAGATAACTCTTTTTTAGTACATACAACATTGCAAAATACTACAATAAATAATTAGTACAATCTACATTAGTATTGTGCATTCCACTTTTACTTCCCTCGCAAAAGGGAAGTAATGTAATGGTGAAAAAATCACCCTCCGAGATTTTTTCAGACCTTTACGTTTCAGGGCAATAGATGCCAAAAAAACATGTTTTCTTAATTCCGTCGGACTATCTGTCTGTTCGTAGCATAGCTAAAAAGCTACTAACCGGATTGACTTCAAATGTTGGTCAAAAATTAAGGGTCATATGGGCATGACTGGTAACATTTTGGTAAAAATCCAATATGGCAAAATGGCGGCCTAATAAAATGTTATAAAAATTATTACTAAAGAACTACTTAGCCAAACTCCTTCAAATTTTGCACAAAAATCAAGTATTATGTAGGAATTAACTGGTAATATTATGGTACGAATCCCGGATGACGAAACAAAACGGCGGCTTAATAAATTATTTAAAAAGTCTGCCTGAAGAAACTACTTAATGGATTGATTTCAAATTCTGTGCAATAATTAATTGTAGCATGTAGATGAACTGGTATAATTATTGTGGTTCGAATTCAACATGACGGAACAAAATAGCAATGTATCTCTGTAAAATTGCTTATTCAATTTATTTTAAATTATGCCCAAGAATCAAGCATGGCATAGGTAGAAACTTGAAAAATTTTGTTAGTAAAACGATGGAACAAAATGGCGCTCGATAAAAAAATTATGTATTACTAAATGGCTATGTACCGAACGAAATAAATTGGGTCACACTTCTCAATTCCTAATAAAGAAAAACATTCATAACGAGGGAAGTTCCGGGTAAAGCAAATTTACCGATTTTTTATAAATTTTCGAACTGTCCCAGGGGTGCGGAAAAGTTCAGGGAATATTCCCAATGAACGTGAACGTTCCCCAGGGAATGTTTCTACCTGTACATCTATAGGTGAGTAACTAAATAAGTATCGTTCAAATGTTAACACCAAAAAAAAAACATTTCACCAGAAAGTCAGGTTGAACCGACGAACATAAATTTAAACAAACGGAAAATAAAAATTTCCGGCGAATAATAAATAAAATATCTATAAAAACAAATTTTTGTTTTCTTAGATCCATTTATATCTATATATTAATAAAGAAAAAACATAAAATTTCTTATGAGGTAAAAGTATTGCACAATTTTTTTTTTTAAATTCTATAAAACTGCGCTCGAAACTTCATCAGCAAAATACGTGGTTGTGCTCTGTGCGGCAATATCTAAAAATGGGCTTCTAAAATATTCAAATCGATTTATTTTGATTACCCAATTTCGATCTCCGAAAATTAGTTGCTGATGGAAAAAGTGGTACCTTCTTCGACCTTTTCTCAGATAGGATAAGATTTTAGATTTATACGTAAATTAAATGACAAAGAATAAAACGACTTCTCTTATATCTTGTTAAAATCGCCCTCAAATGCCGACCTTTACGGTCAATTTCTACCTAAAAGTGACGTATTAGTGCCGACACCAGTCTCTGCAATATTTTATCATTATGCTGATAAATGAACACTAAAGGTAAAAACTGTACCGGACAACGTTTCCATCCAAATTTTTTTTCACTGACACTGAATATGTATAAATTAACCTTTAACGCTGGAAGCTCTAGATATACTTTGTTATTAGTATAAAACTCAAACGAACGAGACCATAAATACAAATTGTTAAGGTCCTAAAACAAAATTTACCATAAAGACATCATTTAAAGTCTTTAGGACCTTTTAGGACCTATGTTTTGTATTTACACTTCTTTTATACATCAAAAGATAAAGGGCCAAAATGCATGTCAAAATATAAAAAAACACCCCCAACATTTTTACTGGTTGCAGTACTAATTTCATTTTTAAGTGCAATCTTTGAAAAAATTAAAACAAGAATATTACATTATACCTGCGAGCTTATAATCTAAACATAGCAGCGTTGAGCGTTGGCTAAATTTTTCATACACATTTGGCAAGAGCCTACATATTTTTTTGTCGAAACCATTAATGAAAACCAACTGCACCTCTGAATAAATGTCAACATTCTGTTTTTGCCTAGAAATTTTAATGAAACTCTCCCAAAAACCACACAACCGTTTTTAAGAACGTTGCACATCGTATTTTTCAGTATACTTTTTCAAGGGTAGAAAAATAGAGTAAAGAACTGAATTACTCACTCTATTTTAATAAACTAGTTTTTGGTTAACGTTCTTAACTGTATATAACTCAATTATGCCGTTGCACATAAATCATGTCGATGTGGGTCACCGACCGAAACCTCAGTAGTCTATCGAACGAGCCGGATGTTCAGTCAAATACAATATATGCATATAATTAATAACTTTATATAAATTCTATAAAATGTAATTTACTTTTTTTTTTTTAGTTATACCATTTATTTTTCATAACTTTATTTATAGTCTATTATAAATAAATTATGTCCATTATTTTTCTCCCCAAAAAGGTTTTATTCCAGAAAATGGAACTTTATTAGGCTGCCATATTGTTTTGCTATACAGGATTCGCAATTAAATTTTGCCAGTCTATCCTTGTTTCACACTTAAATTTTGTCCAAATTTCAAGTCAATTGGATAAGTAGTTCTTTGGTACTGAATTTTTAAATATTAAATTAGGCTACCACTTTGTTTCGCCATATTAGATTTTTACCAAAATGTTACCATTCCATTCCCTTATGAACATTTGATTTTTGACCAAAATTTAAATTTTTTGAGCTATGCCGCGTACAAACAGAACCACAAACTGACAAAATGTAATTTGGCATACAAAAATAAAAAATAATTTGTTTTTCTTAATAAAATTTCAAGTTTTGTTTAAAGGTCATTTACAAAATATGCAAGCTTCTACAAACTATTAGAAAGTCGAACGCGTTATGAAAAGGGCGGCTGCCCTCCCTCTTGCCCAGGACGGACCCTGTAGTAATTATCAAGTGCACTATATTCGACGTGAAAGATGTAATTAAGAAAGCCGCGCCGCCACTGCCGACATAAAAAAAAGTGCTCCGATTCTAAAGCGGACACTAATAGTTAGCATTTCCGGTTTCGTTTTATTCTTTAATTCCTCCGTGCGAGAGTAACAACGACAAACACTTTTCTATGGCGGCCCAGATTGGGCGTAACAAAAAGCGCGCTACCTCACTTTGCTTATGTATGCAAATAAAAACCCGGAATTTGGCGGACGTCTAACCGAATTGGGTCAATGCATCTTTTTAAGTTTTATTCACCGGTTGAGCAACGCTGAGAAGCTGAAAGGATCCGGGAGCCAAGCAATATTATTCTTGCGTCATCTTATCAAACTTAGAGGGTGATTTTTTTAACATTAAACTACTACATGAGATTACTTATGACATTTATTTGTAAGTTTAATGAATGGAATTGCATTGCTTAAAAGACTGTATGCACGGATTGGCCAAAATAATAGGTGTTATCACTATTAATATCTTTCAAAATTTAAGGTAAGGTAATATTTTTTGAAAAGTACTTTCGTCCCTACGCATCACTATATAAATGATTTTATGAGTTTCGGAATAAAAATCATCATAGTTTTCAACTCAGACAAACTACAACAGTTCAAAACAATTGAACTACCATGACAATACACTCTAAATTCAATAAAGATTTTCCTGAATGTATTTCATCTGAAATACAGTGTTATCTCCTATTATATTTATTTCTTTAAATTTTATTTAAAAAAAATCAAAATTAATATAAAACTATTATTTAAATAAATTTTAAGTTCATGTAACACATGGTCATAGAAATTGGATGTGCGCTTAATGATGTCCTGCAAAAGATCACCGATTTTAACTTTTTTACAGTGTTCATGTCTGTACAGTACTCACGGCCTGCCTGTACATTCATTTTAAATTTCTGCAATAATCATCAAAATCCAGTTCGGTTCCGAACCCCGAAAACGAAAATCAATAAATGTCGATCCTTTCTATCAGGATAACCAAATAAAAAGTGTAAATTAATTTAGTTCTTGCATTGAGTTCTGCACATAGCCATTTATTACACATATACAAGTACTGTCTTTCCAAATATTTTTATTGGGCGCCATTTTATTCCACTATATTGTATTCATACAAGTTTATATCTACGCCACGCTTGATTTTTGGAAATAATTTAAAATAAACTGATTAAGTAGTTTTTACACTAATTTTTTTTAAAACCGCAATTTTGTTCAGTCATGTTGAATTCGAACCACTTTATTTTCATATTAGATTTAAAATTTGTGAAAAATTTATTTTTATTTTTATTTTATTTAATTTAAGTCAATTGAACAAGAAAACTTTTTTACGTTGATTTTTTAAACATTTTGTTCCGCGACTTTCAATTCGTACCACAAGTTTACTAGTTTATCTCTTAATGCTTAATTTGAAGTCAATCGGGTAAGTAGTTTTTTAGCTATACCCCACTTTGACAGACCGACAGCATTGAGAAAACATGTTTTTGGGCAACTATAAACGCTAAACTTGAAGCTATGTAAAACATTGGAGTGATTTTTTTTTCAATAACGATTTTATTTGACCGCCATTTGGTTCTGCCATCTTGAATTCGTATCATATACAAAATTTGAAATCAATCTAATAAGTAGTTTTTCATGCTAATTTTTTAAATACTTTATTAAGCCGCCATTTTGTTTCGCCATCTTGAATTCGCAACATAACTTTACGTAATACTTGATTTTTATGCAAAATTTCAGGTAGATTGGGTAAGTAATTTTTTAACATTTTACCAGATGATTTCTACGTAATACTTGATTTCTGCGCAAATATTCAGGTAAACTGGATAAGCAGTTTCTTAGTAATAATGTTTTTAACATTTACCAAGCCGCTATTTTGTTCCGCCGTATTGGATTTTTGACCAAAATTTTAAACGGATAAGTAATTTTTTAGCTAGGACGCGTACAGGCAGACCGACAGAGACCGACGGAATTGAGAAAACATGTTTTTTAGCATCTAGGGGAACTAAAACGTGAATATCTCTAAAAACTTGCAAATGTGATTTTATTAAAATTACAATAATTCCCTTTTATGAGGGAAGTAATAAACCAAATATCGAACGCTTAGAAGTAAATCTTGTCGTCAGTCCTATCAGAAATACCATTAGCATATTTAACCTGAGTTAAATGAATCACAAAACCCTTTTCCAACACCAGGAATTTTGGTTTCCCTAGATTCTAAGAACGCTTCAATAGAACGAAACCTACATAAACGATTTACTGTTACGTCCTACCTGTGACAGTACGAAGTCAGGTATAATAATTGCGACCTCTGAAAACGAACCTAATACCGGAACAAATCACAGACCTACTCTTACCAGCATTACCAGAAAAATATGTATACCACAAAATCGTGAAACGACTATTTATTCCTCGGCTGGTACCTATTCATTTAATATTCGATATGCTGGGGCTTGATATATAATTTCGTCAAACGTTTACACGCGCCAATACACTGTCGTAACCGTTATGGTGTCACCTGAAATTATGATGTCTCATTTTTTTTAAACTTCAGATAAAATAATAATTATTTATTCGTGGCTCAGAGCTTTCATAGATATTAAATCTTCTAAATATGTTTTTATCAGCTTATATTACCTTCACTTCTCTGTCCGTTTGTTGGTTTGCTTGTCTGGTGTCTTGTTTTGGTAATCGTTGGATAGGTCAAGGACCTTATCTTATGGCCACCAAGATCTCCTGACCTATATCAATTACGTTTTTCCTGGGGTTATCTCAGGCAACTTGTTTATTGAAATACAGTAAATATCAAGGAAGTGTTGATTCAAAGGATTATTGCAATCAAATTCGAAACGAACCTGGAATATTATTTGAAGTACAACGCGAAGAAGAAAGTGAATTGAAAGTACAAGGCGCCCATGTGGAAAATCTGCTTACGTGACACAAAACAAAGACCACTCTTTTGCGCTACCACTTATCATTATTATACCGGCATTACCAGAAAAATAAACTAGAGAATAGTAAAACAACTATTTATACCCCGACTAGTACTCCATTCATTTAATACTCGATATGATAACAGTTATGGTGTCACCTGAAATTATGATATCTCAGTTTTTTAAAATTTAAGTAAAATTATTATTATTATTTATTCGTGTACTCCACTGATCTCTCTATCATCTTTTGTTGCTTTCATATAATTAACTTTTATTAGCTTCACTTATCTTTGCGTTTGTAATGGTTTTTCACTCACTTCCACATACTCAATAAACTTCAAATTTGGCATACGTACATGGTTTGTATTTATATTTTGACACCTACCTACAGCTTTAACTCTAGGAAAACAAAAACAACTTGAAATACAAAATTTATAGGAGCTTTCTCCTATAAATTTTTTAAAAAGCAGAAATATACAAAACCCCTATATTTTTAAATTGATTGGCCTATGTATTACTGTTTCATTATATCAGTCTCTCCTTGCTGTTCATAAAAATACCAGGTTTTATATATTTATAATTAAAGGCAATCAAGAAAACTGACAATAACCCTGCCATAACAGGTAATGTGTTAGAAAGAGAAGAAAGGGAGAGAATATTCTAAGACATAAATGTGGGGCCAATAGGACCCTATTTATTATTTTCACCCCTGTTGCATTCAAGGTTAGTTGAAATGCAGTGTAATTTTGATTTATACACCAAACTCTCCAATCGTTGTAAACGTCACTCCCAGTTCCAAAGGGTGGGTTGACGCAACGCCAAAACCGATGTATCGTCAGTCGGCAACACTCGCCCTTCGAGCACCTCTTCCGCATTTTCGTTCGCGGTCACCATCATTTTCCTTGTCATATCAAACCAATTCAACCGCTGTGACATGCAAAACCATGAACCTTTTTTTAATAAGCTTTTGTAAAGGCGGACTCAAAGGACCGGTGTACTTGACAAATAATCATCACTTGTGAACATTTATTATGTCGTGTGTATGGTCTACTTGTACAAATATTTGGCACTTATTTATTTGCCATTGGTTATCGGTAAATATGGCACAAGTCCACGGGTGATGTGTACTTGCGTTCAAATGGTTGTCAAATACACAAGTAGTGTGATCGAGCATCTTGAATACTTGCCACATACACAATTATTTGTATATTTGTCTAATACGCCTATCGTTTAAATCCGTCTTAATTATTTCGTTTTTTATTTGAGTATTTTAAGTACTGCTTTTTCTTTACCTTTAATAATTATAAATATAAATATTTAAAATACCAAAAAACCAAATTTTGGCAAATTTTTTTTATTTTTTTTTAATTAAGAAATTAGATTTATTATTTAATTACATTAATTTCAAGCCCAATTTTGAAGAAAATAAAAAGATCCAATAATAAAAAAATTTCGCAGGTTTACACAAAAACTACAGGCAATGTTCAAATTAAATTGAAGTTTTTAAATGTTCTATTTGATACAAAGACCTAAAATTAAGTATGCTTATTAGTAACCACAAAAAGTATATTTTCAAATTATACATATATAATTATTAAATTCAAAAATTATTTGTCAAATGGTTTTTGTTGTTTTGTATGTATGTATTTGACTGTGAAAGCAGCGAAGCACCTACACTTATGTCTTTATTAAAAAATAAAATGTTTAAAAAAGTACTTTTTCACACAAAACTAAAAAATATGGCCTCCGGTCGTTGTGCAATGCAAAAACTGAGGATTCCTTTTTTACGAAATTTTTTGGTAGAATGACTCCACTATGTCACAGTACGTCTTACTTTTCATGACTCCCATATGATTGCTAGTTATCTTTTATGACATTAAAATTAATTTGGTAGGAAGATATTTAATTTAACCATCAAGAGATTGTTGGGAGGCTCTCAATATTAATTTTTTCCACTGACTTTCGTCGCTATGACAAGGAAATTATCGATTTTTTAAGAAAAACATATTAGGCAACAATTTCCATGGAAACCGATTTCAAATTCTTATTTGACAATCCCAAAAATCTCCAAAGCGCTTAATTTTAAAATTTTGTCTTATACTGTGTGGAACCTACAAATGGGATTTTTTAATAGTAATTTCTCAGAAAATTGGTATTCTTGATAAAAATTTGCTTGTTTGGTGCATAAACACTACTTTTCAAAGTTATTAAACCTGAAGTCAAGTAATACGGGATGTTCAGAAAATTAAAACCTGAAGGTCTTTGAAGTTTTTATCGCCTATTAATTCCCCGTCAGATGTGTAATTTTGGGAAATTTTAAAATTTCAAGCTTTAAAAAGCCTGCATCCATCCTAGAAATTAGCGCACAATGTTGCCAAGTGTGTTGAGGAAGCGGGCAGACGAGAGAAGCGACCGCAGACTTTTGCTAAAATAATTTGCGGCTATCCCCTATGTATATATTTTTCTATGGCGGCTATATTAACCTTTATTAACCTATATTAACCTCTGGAAATGGGAACGATTCGTCCCAAAAAAACAACGATTTTAGTTACAAAAATAACTATTTTGCTATTTATATTGCTTCCGCTCAATTTTATTGATTATCAAGTATTAGTAAGAAAAAATTATTTAGCTTCTTTTTTATTACTTAGTTTTAAAAAGTGACAATTGCTTTTTAATTTGTTTCAAAAATGAACAGGGTGAGTCATTATATTTTGACACGTACCTACAGGGTTTATTAACGAAGATGGAGAAAAAGTGTAAATATAAAAGCTTAGGGTTTCTTTTAAACCGCCAAAATCCGTTATAAAACAAAACAAACTACTATCGCATGCCTATCTATATGCCTTTAAAAATATAACGAAATACGTTTATAGAACACCCTGTATTTTTATAAATTTATTAATGTTCCTGATTTTAAAAATATATAGTTTGACTAGTTTGGCGTAACCCTCTTTTAATTATTTTGGTTTAACTGTAACAAGTATTGCACTATATTATAATATTACCTTATACTTATATGGCAAGTAAAGCTGCAGTTAAAAATATAATCAAATTATATATTTTGGAAATCAGCAGAGAATGGCCTTTCATAAAAATAAACAATATACAAGGTATTCCATTTAAAAAAAAACGTATTTCTTACAAATAACCCTGTAAAAGTCTATAGGTTTAAAATGCTTTTTGATTAGAATAATATTTAGCGTTGTTTCTTTGATTTAGTTATTCAGGTTTTTGTAGGAATAAGTTTGTTTTCTATTAAAACGTATGCTCACTTCTAGAAACTTTATTTCAAGCTAACCTGTATTAAATTTTAGCCCCAAAGATTAGCAGTCAAATTCAACTAAAAGACTTCTTCTAATATTTAGTAATTATATAAGCAATATAGTTTCGGCGAGCATTGATGTCCCCGGAGTTATCTATTGCGTAAGCTACAATGGATCTTTGATATTACGTTCCAGAATGCATATGACATAAATTTAAAACTAGGTGTTCTGGGGGTTTTTGGGGTTGGCAAACAATAATATGAAATCTGTTTCCATGTAAATTGTTGCCTAAGATGTTTTTCTCAAAAATCGATCATGTTTTCTGACACGTCAATGGAAAGAAGTTAATCTGAGAACAATTTTCTGATAGTTAAGTACCTTTCTTCCAAATTTGGTTTTAATCGCATAACGAATAACTGAAAGTCATGAAAAGTAAGTAAGTATAATTTAAGCTGTAGGTAGACGTCAACATCGAAAACCCTATTAATAGTTCTAGTGACAATACAATTTGACGTATCTGGGGATATTTAAAAGTGTCCACACAAAAGTTTTTAGTAATAAAAAAAATGTGTTTCCAATGCACGCCACTGCATTGTTATGATCAGATTGAAACTTGCTCAGATCGCAAATCTAAAGGTAGCAATTTGACCCTCTTATGTTCGAATACACTTTCGTTTTTAATATAACACATTACCTTAAAAAAGCCTATTTATATTCAGAAGCGTTAGAAAAAGAGCCGAGTTGATAAATAAATAATACGCGCCGTAGTGCATTAAGGTTTTATTTAGATCAAGGCTCTTTACGGATATTTTTACCGGCCCTGAACGTACAGAAAACCAGGGGGATTATTCTAGAAAACATCATAATTATTGAAGTGAGATGAGTCAGCGGCACGTGGAGAAATTCAGACAAAATGAAACGGCATATAAAATGCAAAGGTAGATGCCAGCGGATTAAAGTAGGTCTTTCATCCTGGAGACCATTAACGAAGCAAAGGGATTAAATTATTAAAAGGTCCTTAGTCCAGTGCTAATTATTATAGGACGCATTTGTTTTAGTTAGTGATAGTCTTAATACAATCGGGAACGAGATTTTGTTAATTCAAATGTTCAAACAAAAAAAGTGAAGCTTGAAATGTTTTTCGGAAAACAAAAAAAAATGAAACTTGAAATGTTTTTCGGACTGAAATAAAACTTCCAGAGTTCCAATTATGTTTCTACTTTTATCCTAGGAAAAAATGACCAAAAAATCTAAAAATTATAGACTTTCCAGGAATTAACAGAAAAAAATACTGTTTAAATGTAGGATTTTTATAAACAAGACAAAAATTGGTTTGCATAAAACTTAAAATAATAAGTAAAAATAACTAAAGCGTTTTTTAAATATTTTGTATATAATTAAAATAAAATAAAATAAAAAACGTAGCAATTTATACAAGTTTGCTTTTTGTTTTAATTTGAAAAAAAAACCTTATTTAAACATATTTTAAGAAAAAAATATACTTATCTACTGCGAAACATTGTGTTGAGATCGGTGAAAATGAATTAAGCATATAATTTAACAATTTTGTGTAGATATCAAAGCACACAAAACGTAAAATTATTATTAATAAAAAAGAAGAAAACAAACTTGGACAAGAAATATAAACGTCGAAAGTAGAGAAATGCTAATCCGTTTTTTTGGTTTTTTTGTGGTAATAGTTAAGCAAAGCTGCTTTTCTTTTAAGTTATAGTTTTTTGTTAAAACTTGTTTGTACCTTTTGCCTTTTCTGTCTATTCTTCTTTCTTCTATACTGTTTACTTTTTAGCATTACAAATTTTGGAGGAATCTGTTTAAAATTGATTTATAATTTATTCTATTATTTTTGTGTTTCTCAACCGCAAACAACGATTAGTAATAACGTTTCAATTATGTAAGAAAAAAACAGCCTCAGTGGTACAAGTGTTTAAAGGTCAAATTGATTATTTACAATATTCAAACTATACATTGACCAGAAAAGGTCTCCTGCACTTTCCGCATGGTGCGATGTACTCCTACCACTCATATACAGTGTGTCCAAAAAAGTATCCAACATAAAGGAAACGTTATAATTATTAATTTGTTAGAATATTTTATTGATAAAAGTTGGAGATTTAAGAAAAAATAGTTTTAACAGTGCTAAACCTTAGATCAGATCTATAGGGTAGTAAAAAAATACAAAAACGGGGATGTTAAAAACTAAAAATTTCAAAAAATAATAATTTTTGTGAGGACAGTTTTAAAGACTATAAAAAAAACTTAAATAAAAGCTAAGTAAAGTGTTTTCATATTAGTTATATTTAAGGAGATATTTTTAATTAAAAAATCGAAAAAAATATCTTTTTTCGGCGTTTGACTTTAAATATCTTTATCGGCTCCTGCCAAAGACTTGGCCCATGGCAGGACTAGTAAGATTTTTTTTACATTTAGATGGTGGTTGACTGTCCCCCAAAAAAAAAATCAGCTTTTAACTATTTACTTCACGACGCAGCAGCTTTGATCGCTCCTGCCAGGGCTGCCACTTATCCGGGTTTGACCCGGAGTCTACGACTTTGAATGGTGCATATGCGGGCTACGGGTTTAACTCTGAAATTTCTGGCCGGCGAGAGTAATGCGAAAACTGATTTATTTAATTTCAATAAACCTACCTCAAAAAAAAAATGTTTTATTTAATAAAAACTGTGGCAAATAGATCCTCACTTTGATATATGCCTTTCCTTAATGTAGGGGCCCTTTTTGAAAGGTGGCAGCCCCACCCAATGGGTGGAAGTAAAATAATTTACGACCTTACATGATATTAGCTATAAAATGAAAAAATACCTTTAAACATTTTTATCAGTCAACATTTTTTAAAACATAGACAGGATGCTACAAATTCGGTGGGATAGCAACCGTAAGAGACACAAGGATGGTTAAATTAGGGCAAAGTTGCGCAATTTAATGTCGAATAATATTCCATTGACAAAGTTGGAAAATTCCAATTACTTCCGAAGATCGCATATCTATATAAAAAAAACCCAAAATCGTCATTTTTTTATAGTCGCTTTTTTTCTTCTACAAGATAATACAAATCTGACGTTTCGTCTTCATGGTCTCGCTAATTTTTTTAAATACGGACCTGGATTTTCCCATAAGAGACAATGTGTTAGAGAGAGATGGAAAGCAAGAATCTTGCCACATTCACCAAGAATTTTAAATACTCTAATGCACTACATCATTGATTATGAGATGTCAAGGGCCTGTTAAAAATTATATTAAAAAACCAGGTCCCTATTTAAAAAAATGAATGTTAGTGATCAGACCTCAAATAATTGTCTCATTTTAAATCTCAGTGCAGCAACTTGTAGAGGAGAAAAAGAGAGTAGAAAGACATGAAATTTATTTTGAAATATCTCTTCAAATGCAGCCTGAAAAATATAAAAGGGAATATTACTGACATCTTATTCGACATTAAATTGGGCAATTTTGATTTAATTCAACCAACTTCGAATCTCTTATGGTTTTTAAAATGCAACGCTATCCCATCGAATTTATAACACCCTGTATACATGAGTGGCAGACGTATATCGCACCCAAGGCCATTAACTCTAAGGTTACCTCGATGAGCTATCGGGAGAGGGGGACGCGCGGGTGAGACGGCGGTCGTGACGTCGACTGGCGACCCGATCAGACAAGACGGCCAGTTTATTGCTTATTCAGCTTGACGTTTTCGTTGTGATAGTTGTCAGTTGCGTTTTTCAGAGTATTTTTTGAGATGTTTGAACACTTAAATAATTGTGTTTACTGCAAATAGTATGTAGTAGACTATTAAAAACTAAATCAGGAAAGTGTAAACCGTTTTGATCTAATTTGAACAGTTTAGTTTAGACTCTACAGCTGTTCAAAATTGAAAATCCCAGTTTTTAAATGTCAATATCTCGAAAACAATTAAACTTAGGCCTCTGGACAATATATGAATATATAGTTGTAGAATGTTAGATAAAATTCAAATATGTAATAAAATATAGGGTGTTTCATACATGAAAAACTATTTAAGTAGGTATATAAGTCATCCTATATACTAAAATTTATATTTAAACTTTTTCTCTATCTCTAACAATTTTCACCAAAACCGAGAACACACTACGGGAGACCTTGTATAAAAAAATGTACATTTTCTAAAGTTATTCAAATATTTGTCATGATAAAACGTTTTACAAGAGAAGAAAAAACTTGGTTAAAATTTGAACCAACATCGCTAAACATAGGTTTAAAATTATAATAAACTACGGCTGTATTTTATTATAACAAAAAAGTTTAAATTTTGAACAAAAAAAAAGTTAATATATGTAATTAAACACACATAGAAGAGATATAGACAATACCGTGCTAAAGCAAGCCGGTCGCCGAGTGACGTAGATCGCTCACACTGAGTTGGGATAGGTCAAGATCGCTTGAGGCAACCTATAGAGTTAATGGGTTTGATCATTACTTTAAATAATTTGAATAATTAATTTGAGCTTTAAAATTTATAACATTGAGACTTTTTCTTACATGATTGACACGTGGTTTGCGAAGCATTGTACCCGCTTCCGGACTGGCAGGAGTGCATTTAAGCATTAACAGAAGGAATACTATATAAAAAACGAACATCCAACTATAAGCAGATATAGCAATGAAAAATGAGTCTAGCTGTCGGATTTAAAGTGATTCAGATGTTTCAGATATTTCTTGACAAGTCTTTGTCAAACATTTGAGCTTATCTTCTATGGCGTTTCCATTTTCTCTTTTATTCTCTTATATTCCTGCTTCGAATTTTTGTTATTGGCTTTTGAGTCGCCTTTTTTGCGCCCTTTCATTTTTGTACCTCTATAAAATCCATATAAACCGTAAGGGATTTTTTTTTGTTAATATAGATTTCTGGGCATACATTTCGATGTGATCGCGTAAATAGTCGAACACCATTAAAATTGAAAGTCCTTTCCTCTAATTTATTACATTCTAATGTCGACCTTCTTGAGGAAAATGAAAAATCTTTCTCCTTTCTAAAATCCCTATTAAAATTTTGGAAAATGTTACAGGGGTCTATTTCTCCGTACCAATATTTATCAATCCTAAGTAATCGTAACATCACCTAAATGTAGAGTTAAATTAGAAAGCTGTAAAAGATTCGACTCATCCAAAATAAAAGAAGAATCGTCTATGCGAAATTTTCAAGGATATATATTAAACCTAAATTGTTTATATTTTGTTGCGAGAAACAGGTTAAAACCTAAGCATTTATCTTTCATTAGTTAAAAATAATTTTTAATTATTTACTCAAGATGGAACATGTAACTCATTTTAATAATCTCCTTCAGTAACTCCGGCCCACCTTACTGCGTCACCTCAATAAGTCGGCTCAATGGAGCTGCGAAACGAATGAGCAAAACACATTCGTAACTCCCTAATTGACTCCCGGACCACGGCTCCGCTGCGACCTATTGCCAAAACTACAGTCTAGGCATAGCCAATATGCAAATTTGAGCCGGCAATACCTGAAAGATCCTTTATTTCAGAGGCTAGAGGATCCACTTGCGTCTTGGAAAGCAACACAACATTGTTATCCCAGACTGTATACCTTTTCACACCTATTCTCAAAAACAAGATAGATTTCCACTGAAAAACGATTTCAGCTTCCCAAACTATTTTAAATGATATATGGAATTATATGAAATAAAAAAACTTATATGTATATATAAGTGTATCTATATATGAAATAATCCCAATTAAAATAGAATTAAAGAAACATACTATTCTATTCATAAGTTGACACAATTAAAAAAATCGTCATATATTTTATTGGGCTTCATTTGTTCCATCATTCCTGGCAATATTTTACCAGTTTCTACCTATGCTCCACTTGATTTTTGGGCATAATTTAAAATAAATTCAATAAATAGTTTTTACATTGATACACACCATCATTTTATTACATCATGTTGAATTCGTACCAGTTTATCCCTATTTCACATTTAATTTTTCTGAAAATTTAAAGTCAATTGAATAATTTTTTAAAAATTTAATTTTGCCGCTATTTTGTTCCGCCATCTTGAATTCGTACCACAACTTTACCAGTTGATCTTTATATCACACTTAAGGTTTGCACAAAATTTGACAATAATCTAGTAAGTAGTTTTTTAAGGCTGATTTTGTAAAATATTTTATTAATCCTCTGCTTTGTTTTGCTGTTCTGTATTCATACCAAAAATGCTACTAGTTCATTCCTATGTAATACTTGATTTTTGTGCAAAATATTAAATTGTATAATTAGTTTTTTTAGTAATACTTTTTTTAAGTTTTTTTAAAGTTTCACTATTTTCACCAAAATGTTACCAGTTCATCCCCATATGACCCTTAATTTTTAACTAAAATCTGAAGTCTGATAAGTAGTTTTTAGGCTACGCCGCGAACTGACAGATAGATAGACAACCCGAGTAGTGACACCGCTTACAGGACAGATTCTCACCTCTCGTCTCGACGCTGGTAAATGGGGTACCTAGTTCTACCAAATAATAAAAGTAAATTTTGTTGTTTTTCCAATTTTCACAGAAACACAAGATAATTAATTTTATTAGAGACATTTTCACACACCCTGCATATTGACATTTGGTCAATCTAAATCTTGTGTAGATGGTTATCATAAAATACAAAGCAAGCCATCTTTATTTCTGTACTGCAGATAAAATAAGTATTGTTTTAAGGAAGATACAACATGAAGTTTCAGGTTCATTATAGATATGCTTAAGTTTTTAGGATTAGTTTAATTCAGTCACCCTGTAGGTATTGCATATATACACTTAACAACCTCTTTAATTTGATAGCCGTCACCATGAAATTGGAAAAAAATTGATAATTTTTGTCCCGTCACATATGGGATTTTTTTTTTAATAACTGACCTAAGTAAAATATGGGTTGGCAAAAAGTTTTTGCTCAAATGACAAAAACACGTGATTTATCTGAACTTCTAAATGTGAGATTTTTTTTGGAAAAAATGGCAGAAAGCCAAACGTTTTGTCAAAATTTTGGAAAATATAGCACTTCTCATATAAAGTACGTACATCAATGGTTTTGACAAACTGAGGTTTCTAGGCAAAAAATATAATAATTTTGTACCATTTTGCCATTTTTGTAAAACATGTATAGATTATTTATAAAAATGTAGCATTTACACTATTAAAAAAATTCAAAATTTTAAATTTGTTTTGTTGGGAGCTGTTTCATCCCCTTAGATTAACCTTTTATAAAGAGAAAAATGCTTAAGTATACAAAAGAAAAGGAAATAAATTTGCTTTGTTTTTTTAAAAGGTAAGAATTATGGAGTTCAAAAATATGTTATATGCATTTATTAAGGGACTCCCCCGTATAGTGGAAAAATATTAAAGAGATGAAAGAAATTTGACATCTTCACCTGCCCAATTGGTAAATGCTTTAAAAACACTTTTCGTGTTTTGATGGCTGCTTCATATCTCTAGGGCTATTCTGAATAATGGAAAAAATTTATTTATTTAGTTCACATGATAGTCTGAACTTAGTTTGTTCATCCAGGTTTTAGAATAATACCTTAAAGTTGATTTAAATTAACATTGTTTATGTTGAATTAACTCAGAGTAAGTTGAGATATCCTAAGGTTAGCTCATGGTTTCTTTCACTTCATAACCTACAGCAAATTAGAGTTTGAATAAATGATTGATTGATTGATTGATTGACTCACTACAGAACCATTCTAAACATCTCAGCTTTATTTAATCAATTTCAAAAAAAAAAAAATACAAATTGTTAAAGAATGCCCGAAAACAAAAAATAGATTCCTATGTTTAATTTAGATCATGAATATCTTACAGGGTGTCTTCCAAGAAATTTTTATCACCTATTATTAATAAGTTTTTCCATAGCTATATGTAATAATTAATTTATATTTGACAAAAAAAAACCATCATACAATATTTTAGCATTTCTTCATGAAAAATTTTTGTAGCTAGAATTGAATAGATTTTCCAACAATTTCTCGTAATCACTTTAGTCATACATTTTTTCCAGAGTTGTGTGAATAACATTTCAATTAAATTGAAAATCCAGCTTCATTTATTAGCTCATGATTTTATTATAATTGTTTTTTTCTTTAATATATCAATAAAAAATAAGTTTTACCCAACCCACCACTTATAAAAAATAGTGAAATACTTTAAAACTTTTCAGAAAAATACCCCTGTTGTAGGACAATTTAAATTAGAAGGAGCCAGTTTTAGAGAGATACTTCTTTAAGACCATGACATGTTAAGTGTTTCGAGAATTTGGCAAACCTGAATAACTCTGAAATTTCTTGCTAAGGATAATTTAATACAAAAAAATTAATTAGTTTATTGTCTTAAAATGCCTGCTTATCTATATGATCAACTAATTAGACATTACTACTGTAATGTAGTTTATAATGTTAACATAAGAAACCTCAATAAGTTTAGCATTCTACAACAAAAGACAACAAAATTTGAGAGTTGTTTTACTTACTGACAATAAAGTTGTTTTACTTACATGGCACGAAAGTTAATTAATGTAATTAATATTTATATTATTAGATTTGATGTCTCTTGGACTTTCAGAAAATTGGTCAGTCCTAAAGTTTTTATACATGTACAAGGTTATATATTTTACATACTTAACAATATGCCTCCTGTAGAGTTTTGTATGTATCATTGCTTATAGATACTTTATGATGGTTTTATTATTTTTTTTTAATTGATATTAATGATATATAAGAAATATCAGTTTTAAATAGTAAACACTTTTGGAATGTATTTAAAGATTTATATTTTGATTATTCCAATAAATATATTTGAATCTGAATTGAATTTTCCTTAGGGTATAGAACAGGGCTATCTATGGATCTAACACATGTCACCTGTTTTAGGTTGTCAATACATCTAGAGACAAGTTATTTATCTTTCTTAGAGACAATACAAAAATGAATGAATGAATGAAATCCTAAATTGCTTAACATTCTGGAAGCCAGAAAACTTGAATATTTTGAACACAACATGCATGGAGAAGTGACCAGCAGGAAGAATATTTTGCTTAAAGATCTACTGCAACCTTTCAATAGGTATTTAGGACCACTAAGCCAAAAACTACTATAATGATAGCCAACCTGTGAAGAGAGACGGGACCATAATGAGAAGAAAACTGTATCATATAACCATTGTGTTGTTTAATTTAATTAAATACTGTCCCTTTCTTCTTAAACTCTTTATGTTTACATATCCTTTCATCAACAAATTCCTGCTTATTTTTTTATTTTTGTCCAATAATAAAATTAAAATTTGTTGATTTTTTTATTTAGTTATAATCAAGGTTATAACCTATAGGCAGGGTCCTCAGAAAAAAATAGTTTTGTTTATTATACAGATTGGATAGTAAACCATAAAATAATAGAAGTTATACAGTAGACAAGCTTTCACAGCTGGAGTCAATTAAGAAATTATGGTTCTGGTTTTTAGACCATGTTAAATTTGAATTCCTTTGTGCCCTTTGGCTGTGACAGCACAAGGCATCTTCAAGCATCTTCACTGTACGAGATTAATGATTCCTACACTTGCTATCTAAGACACCTCTAATAAAATTGTTTTCTGTATTCCACAAAGAAATTTGGGTAATCTACGTTTTCGAAAACATCCAAGTCTATAGGACTATTTTAGGATGGCAGTAATCAATACTAAAACCAAATTAAATAGAGTGAACATTTCAAAATGCTAGTAAGAATGATGATATTAAGAGGTTACTTAGAAAGGTATTTTAAATTTAATAATTCAAAACCAACATAATGATATACCAAACCAACTAAAAAAATATGTAATGCTTACTTGCCTTATGTTACTTAGCAACTGCTATTAAAAAAAAACCTATAAAATAAACACTGATTCGACCTGATTGCAAAGAGAATGGAGGCAGAATCTTTTTAATTACCTACTTGCTACTGATAAAACATTTAATAATCCTACCCAGTCATACAAGGGCAAATAAATATGTGTTTTGCTGGCAAATTCAAGTGGAAAGTTTTTAACCAACAACATAAAAAGTCTATATAGATCAAAAAAAATCCTATGAGTATACGAAAGGTAAGAAATAAGAAAAATGTAGTGTGCAAACCTCACTTGTGGCTATTATCTGAAACATTTTATTAGTATCTAAGTCTTATACTATCGGTACCAAAATATTTTTGTCCTACTTTAATTCTGATTTTAGATTTTAAATGGTGGCAAACATCTTAAATCAGCAATTGTATGACAACAGAAATTGAGAAATCCTCTATGATATAAATTCTGAAATTTTTATTTATTATGTGTGAAGCTTGTAAAAATTACATTGTACATTTTTAGTCATGTTTGTTTAAAAATGTTTAAGAGTTTTAGATCTAGTTGCCATGGTTATGGGCCTATTTTGTTACCAAAAACATAATAGGTTTAAGTTAATAAAGAACAATAAAGCAACAAATATCATTTTAGTACCTGTGTTTTTCTCTTAGTAGTTCCAGATATTTTAGTTTTAATGGATGGAGTATGTTGATCTGTTGATAATATAAAAAAGAGATACTGGACAAAAAGTTTGAGACCCCTGTACTAAATAAATAAATACGCTTTTCTGTTAAAACAAGTAGATACTGAATAGCACTACTTAATATTGTGAATATCCCAAATTAATAATAATAAAAAAAGCTGACAAAACATATTATTTTTACATTCACAACTGCAAATCCCATATACCCAACATATATACCTCTCAAAATATCCATAGAGGACACAAACACAGTTGTGAGAAATGTCACCCATGCCAATATACACATGAAAGTCATAAAAACAGTAAGAATAGTTAAAAGTTTGTATTATGTTAATCAGCTAAAAAAAAAGTTTTCAAAATATGTTAAGGCCAAATAGAAGGTTTTGCCTTGAGTTTTGCTCCTTTAAAATGAAATTTTAATGAAAAGCAAACAAAAACCGGTAAGTAAATAGGTACAAGTATTGATTTATCTTGGTAATTTTGTTTCAACTTGGCTTAGTTGTGTACTTGGTATTTATATTAGATAAATATGTTTATATATAATTGATCACATTATTTAACCCAATTAACTATGTTTTTTTAAGTAACTTTTTTAAAAATAACATATTGTTCACCAAATGTCATTATTTAAATGTAATTGTTTATCAATAAATTTAATGTTTAATTTTTAAATATTTATAAGATCTCAGTTGAATGGAACACCATATGACAATTTAGTTCGCTAGCCACAATATAAAGAATGTCCTTTTTTGGGTTTTTTCTTAAAAGATTTTTTTTCAGGTACTCTTTTAAAGTAATATATTGTTCACCAAATGTCATTAAATAAATATAATTGTTTATAAATAGGTTTAATATTTTAATTTTTAGAAATCTGTATAAAAGTAGAATTTATTTATTTATTATTAACTCAATGCACACACAGCCACAAGCCCTTGTTTTTTTAGTGGTAATAAAACTTAAGAAATTAAAATGTTAGCCCTTTTTTTATCAATTTTAAAATTTTCTGTACTAATTTGTTCAATATTGTTTGAGTATTGTGTCTGGCAACCTATATGGTACAAAGCATATCCTCTGAATGTTTAAACCATGGACATCTATATTTATAGCACCAAATGTCATTAAATAAATATAATTGTTTATCAATAGGTTTAATATTTTAATTTTTAGAAATCTGTATAAAAGTAGAATTTATTTATTTATTATTAACTCAATGCACACACAGCCACAAGCCCTTGTTTTTTTAGTGGTAATAAAGCTTAAGAAATTAAAATGTTAGCCCTTTTTTATCAATTTTAAAATTTTCTGTACTAATTTGTTCAAGATTGTTTGAGTATTGTGTCTGGCAACCTATATGGTACAAAGCATATCCTCTGAATGTTTAAACCATGGACATCTATATTTATAGCAACTATTATTTTTGTGCACCTTACTAAACAGGAAACACCTAAGCGACAGTAGGACAGGAATGGTGTAAAAAATGCCTATATTTCAGTGGTGTGCATATAATATAGGCAATAAAGCATAGTCTACCCTATGAAAATGGTTGGCTAGTCTTTTTTTCCTTTGTCAGAATTCTCTTAATTATGTTAAATTATTATGGCCTTTTTCCCATAAACTTAATATAAAATCCACCACCTATCATCAATTTTTTTTAAAAAAGTATCGAACCACCTAAAATTATTCTGACAAAAGCATCCCATACGAGCCAAGAGGCAAGCAAAACTCGATCACCATTAAAAACCCTAAGGGAACCAAAAGCTGTGCTTTTGTACTAGTGCGACCAAGATATTAAAACAATTGTAGGTATAGAATAGAAAGAAAAGCACTAGCCGAGTCATAGTATGGGTTATTATAGCAATAATTGCTCAGTTTAGTCCTTTTTTCTGGCCCTGTTATGTACAAAAATTTTAGTTGACAGACTGAAACATTAATTTGTTTAAATTTTTCGTCCTAATCTAAACTTAATTTATGTGGAAATGCATACATTTTGTGAAGATAAGAAAATGTGTCGTGTATTTCCATAATTATTAAAGTTAGAAAATTTAAAAACAATAAAATTACAGTCAGTATTGCCAGTGCAAAGATTGTTTTCTTGATAGCAATAAGTCACATTTCTTTGCAAAACACATGTTTAAAGAATATTATAAATATTAGTGTTACATGACTTAAAAACAAATAGCCACATTATTAAACTGAATTTTTATTTGAAACAATAAAATTCATTAATTCTTTATAACTATAAATTAAGTTTAAACTGTTTATGGACATACTAATTACTAATGCAAGAGAGAAGCACTTTTAAAGGGGTAAGAAATTTTAAGAATATAGTAATTTATTATTGCCTACCCTGCAGTGGCGGCTCGTGGATATAAGAACGGGTGAAGCGCAGTTAGCTAAAAATAGCGCTGCATGCGAAAATTTTTCGGGGTGCCTCGCCCAAAATGGCTGTTTTTTTATGATGTTAATTATAGCTTTGGAGCGTTTTTTAATACTTAGAGGATATAATATGAATTTATAAGATTTTAAATATATATTTTTGTTCTTAAAAACAGTTATGTATCTATATCTTAAAGTTAATTTCGATTCGAATTTACATTAATTCTAAAACAAGCGAACAAGCGCCAAGCAGCAATTTATTCCGCTCCCATATCCATTAGGCTTACGGATATTTACCACTGCATTGCCATAGCAATTGCTGTAAACAAATCTAAGCGCGAAAGCCGGCATGCAGGGAGAGTCTGATGCAGAATTTGTTACTGCTGATTGTGATGCCTCAACGGGTCGCTCTTATAAAAAGGTGTTCAGCGCACTACGTTTTTAAGTCATTATTATTTTTGAGTATATAATGCACTAGTTATATACTGCATTTTTATAATAAAAATATAGGTTATAAAATGTTTAATATTTTAAAAATATTTTTATTTTTAAGTAAATTGACTGGAAAATGTAGGTGAAGCAGCGCTTCACCCGCGTCCCCTGGCGAGCCGCCCCTGCTACCCTATTTCAAAAGGTACTGCATGCCACTGCCATATTTTATAAAAGGATTAAAATTTTGATAGTCCAACTTGAAAATGCTAATAAGGCAAATGTGAGATGGAAAACTGTAAATATTTGGAGAGGTACAAATTATTCTCTCCAAACTTTTTTCAAATTTTATTGATTCCAACACTGTTTAAAATCTAAAATAAAAAAGGCAATAAACAGACTTCTTGGATGATAACAAGACCCCGTTCTAAATACTTGTCAATTTGGTTTTCAAAATTCTAAATCTATTGATGACATTATGTTCCTTTTCTTGGAGACCTCTACAACTGTCATACTGGTAGAGATGTCGCAGTGGCATCATTCCTCCTTGTCACATTCAAAAGTTATTGTATCAATAGTTTACATGGTTTAATTCATATCTAAGAGAGTGGTTAGGATCCATTCCTTCTTTGCAATATGCAATAGTCTTGAACAAAGGCATGCGCAGTTTGACAAAAGGTACAAATGTCTTGCCACTGCGCATGCTTTTGTTCAAGACTATTGCAACTTGCAAGAAAGAATTGCAACATGTAAAACGGCCTTTAAACATTACTAATGACATTCCTCAAGGCATAGTACTTCGTTTAAGATTGTATTTTTTTAATTTCATATATAAATGACTTTGCGAATTTTTGCATTAGTAGATTCTACTTAGTTGCTGACACAGCTACTATGTTCTAATGTGGAAAAGACCTTAAATCAGGTTAAACCAGTATTCTGTAGGTTAGAGCTATTGGGCCTTATATTACAAAAAAAGGAACCCCATTTGTGGTGTTAAAAGAAAAAAGCAAACCTTAGCAAAAAAAAATTATTTTTGTATTTAGAAATACATACTTACAGAGTAAACAAGCGAACTCCAACACAAATTACAAAAAACAATACATACACAAAAAAAGAACAGGAGAAAGAAATACGAAACTGCATTTTTGCATCATTTATAATTTTTTTATAATCATATTATTTAATTACAATGAAAATTACGAGGACCTAATGTCTTCATCGCCTTACTGCAAATATCCTGAATATGAAGAGCAAAAGAGAGCTTTGAGTTGAAAGTAATTCCAAGGTCCTTGAAAGATTCACAATGCGTAATATCAGTACTAACAATTTTATACTAACAATGAATACTGTTAATCTTATCAGAATATGACATAGAGGAACATTTGGCAACATACAAAGTAAGATTATTAGTATCACACCATTGCTGAATAGATTCCAGATCGTTTTGTAGAACCAGACAATTATTTTGATCTACAATAGTACTTTACAGCTTTAGATCTTCTACAAATAAGAGGATATTGCTGGAGATACTATCACTTATATCACTGTTAAAGAACGAGAAAATAAGTGGGGTTAAGGTTACTACATTTTAGGGCAACGCTTGTAACCTGGAAGATTTGTGTCTACGAAATTCTACATACTGCTATGTTCTCTCAAAAGGAAAGGAATAAAATCTTATTTAACTATAAAATTAATAGTGTAAGCTTAGAAAGAGTTAAGTATATAAAGGATCTTGGGGTTTATGTAGATGGTGAACTATAATTTGATTAGCATATAAATTTTATAAAAAAGGAAGCTATTAAAATATTGGGCTTTGTTATTAGGACCTTAAGTGATTTTTGTGACATAAAATCTTTTAAATATCTCTCTACCGCAGTTATGTGAGAGCTGGATCATCTTCTAAGATGCCAAACTATACTTGAACAATATGCCTACCACATAACCTGAGAGGATCATTCCAGGTTATTGAACTGAATGATTACCATCTTAATATATCGGTTCTATGAAGGCTAGAAACAGTGTCAAGTCCTTGCTTACAAAAGTTTGGTGGTTTGAAATCCACTAAGGAAAGCATTTAAAGGAAATTATTAAAAAGCTCAAATATCAAAAAACTGGCCAGACCAAGTGAACAATGTATCTCAAAGTAGCATATTAAAATTCCAACTTCTTCAACTAAATATTCCGGTAATTTCTTTCTCCAATTATCATACTCTGCCCAAGAAATAATGTGGATTGATTATATAGTGGGCAATTTTAATGTCAACATTAGGAATAGTAATAATAGTCTGTTGCTTTTATTTCTATGTTTCAATCTTTTAATTTTTGTCCGTCAATTTTAGATTATACTCGAATAGGTAGAACCAGTCACAGTTGTATTGATAACATTTTCACTCATTTCACTTCATTTTATTTCTATGTTTCAATCTTTTAATTATTGTCCGTCAATTTTAGATTATACTCGAATAGGTAGAACCAGTCATAGTTGTATTGATAACATTTTCACTAATTGTAACTCCTTTCAGTCAGAGGTAATGAGGACTCATATTTCGGACCACACTGTGCAAAAAATCATATTCAGTCTGAAGGGGAGTAATAGTGTTAATAAGACAAATATTTAATGTTTAAAATAAAGAATTCTTTAAGAGTACCTTATGTAAGGGAACTTGGCATGACATTTTTGTTCTTCCAGAGCCTTCGGTGGAATTGCAATGGAAGTCCTTCATACATATCTTTATGCCTATATTCAACCATTGTTTTCTAATTAAATCATTTAACACTAATTCTAAGAGAAAACCACATCATAATGCAGATATTTTGGGCTGCAAACTTTAATCTTTGCTTGCAGATAACAAAGCAGCACAATTCAGTAGATGTATGAATAATAGTGAAAAAAGTCAAAATGTGTCGGGCAAATAGTAGGGCAACTGACTGGGGGAAACAAGAAGGATGGATGCTGTCAGATTCCAGGAGATCCTAATATAACTGCTAATAATTTTAATAAATTTGTCTTACACGCAGCCCCAGGCCTCTTGAAGAACCTGCCTCAGCGAGATGTTTTTTTATGTAACATTCCTTTTAATAATAAATCTTTTTTCTAACTCCTGTCGCAATAGATGACGTCATTAGTATAATATCAAGGCTAAAAAATAAAACTAGTTCGAGGTAGGATGAAATATCTTCCAATTTATTGAAAATGTGTGCTGAGGAAATAGCAACCCTCTTGTGTCATATTATAAATAATTCCTTTAAGTATGGTATATTTCCCACAGACCTAAAATTAGCAGTGGTTAAGCCATTGTTCAAAAAAGGTGATCCAACTTTAATTGAAAACTATCGATCAATTAGTCTAATACCAACCTTCACAAAGATTTTCGAAGTGACAAGATTGTCAAGGCTATCACAATTCTTTTATTCTGAAAAGCTGTTTAGCAGCTCTCAGCATGGTTATCTTAAAGGTAAATCAGTGGAAACAGCTGTAGGTATATGACTTTGTAGATAAAAAAAGGATTTGAATATGGGAATCTATGGATGGGAATCTTCCTCGACTTATCCAAAGCATTTGACAGATTGGACCACAATATACTGTTAGAGAAGCTTCAGCGATATGGCATTAGGGGACCAGCATTGAATTGGATTCAATCTTTTCTAGTTGATCTCAGACAGAAGGTGATTGTTTAGAAGAACAGGCAATGGTACTTTTCAGAAGGGAAGCTCAGTCTGGGTATTCCTCAGGGTAGTGTTTTGGGACCCCTGCTGTTTATATTTTATATAAATGATCTTGCTTCGGAGATACTAAATCGAGAATCTCACTTTGTAAATTTTGTGGTCCTTGGAACAACATCAAATCTCCTTAGTATTGCAAGTGATCGTCTCGGTGCAGCCCAGGATTGATTTGCAAACAATAGGCTCATTCTAAACAAAGAAAAAACTAACTTTTTATGCTTCAGCACGAAACAAGAAAATAGCAAAATTCCAGGCACAGTCCTTCTCTCTTCTGAAATGGTAGACCTGGCAGAGACCATGAAGTTTTTAGGAGGCTCAAAATTGAAATCTGGATTGGGTAGAACAGGTGTCCTATGTCTGCAAGAAAGTAAATTCAGCCACTTATTCTTTGAGAGTGATGTCAAATTACATAGACAGTCACAGTGTTAAAGTTACATACTACGCAAACATTCATGCCATTCTTAGGTTTAGGAGTATATTCAGGAGAGGAAGTATAGATGCCTACCCTGCCTTTATCATGCAGAAGCAAATTCATGGAGTTAAATATCCACGGTCCCTGGGTTGTATATAAATGTGTGCTTGGTTGAAATCAATCACGGCTTGAACACTCAGAATTTTGGTCTAAATGTTCCTGGTCAAAGACTAACTTTGTATAAAATTCTTTAATAAACTTCCTGATGCCATTAAGGTTGAAGGAAATTTTAAAATCTTTAAAAAACAGGTTAGTGAATTTTTAGGACACAATTTTTAATTTTGTAAGTATTATTTTAACTTTGTATGTTTGTGTTTTTTATTAAATTTTAAGTATTTATTGTGAAAGAATATACTAGTATAAGATATTATATTTTCTGTAATATATGCCAAATCATTCAATTTTTATACATTGTTGTCTTTGCAAATTTTTTTGACTAGATCATGATTTTGATCATGAATTGGTGCAGTTCCTTAGAAACAATCCTTTTCAACCAGCAGTAAAGGCTAAAGGAGAAATCAATTTTCCAGGTTCCACAAATGCAGCAAGAAGAAGAATACCTTTATCAAACCTAAGGAATCGCTATGCTTCTAATAAAATATTCCTTACAGAATTTAATGAGCAAAGGAGAGTGGAATTTGCTTGCATGGGAATATGAAAACCAAATAATTTCTGAGGGAATGTGATATTTTCTGATGAGAAAAGGTTTCAATCATGCCATAATGAAACGCTACATTTGTACAGATCTGTTGGGACGAGATATGATGAGAAATATACACAGAAAATAAACCAGAGTGGTCTTTTTACTGTAACTGTTTGGGAATGGATTAGTATCAGAGGTCCAAGAGTGTGTACAGTAATTGAAGAAAGGCTTAATGCAGATGTTTACAGCAATATATTAAAAAACATTATGTTCCCTTCTGTGTGGAAAGCTTATGGAGACAATTTTGTCTTCGACAGGATAATTACCCGATATATAGAGCTAGAGTAGTTGGAAATGTTTTGTGAAATCATAATATCGAAACATTGTGCGAAATCATAATATTGAAACTTTGCCCTGTATTTCAAAAAGCCCTGATTTGAATGCAATTAAAAACGTCATCTGATGGGAAATGACCAAACAAATTTATAAGGAAGGATTTCGACCTTATACTCAAGAACTCAGACAGTTAATTGTTGGAACCAAATAACTCCTGAATATATAAGAGATTTAGTTTTAATTATTAAAGAATATGGAACATAATTGAACATCATGTTTTATTTAAGTTTTAGTTTGGAGTTGTTATTTAGAAATTAACTAGTTTTTCTATTTTTTTATACAAGTTATTATGGTTAGGTAGTATCTGAAATATATTTCCTAATTTAATAGCAAAATTATTGATAAACATGAGTTTTAATTTTCATTTGGATTTTATTTTTCAATAAGCAGACAAATTTGTGATTGGATCGCTTTTCATGAGTGAAACTAACATAAAAATGTAAATTTTAGCGAAGTTCGGTAATTAATTAACAAAAGCTTACATTTTCTCAAATCACGGGAAACTCATCTTCCTTAACTTAAAATTCATGGTGTGAGAAATATTTGGCACTAAAAATCATATAATAGTTCAAGAACCAATATGATGCTGTCCCAGCTACTTTTGGGGACGATAGTACAGTAGATAAATATATTCCGGATATCTAATAAATTTGTTTTCAATTTTATGACATGTACCTATCATTAGACTGTACGAATTAATTGAACTCTTCAATAGTTGTTAATTTATTTTCCAATCTTCTACAAGAAATATTTTTCTAATTTAATTATGCAATAATTAAATTAGAATTAATTAATATTTTTACACTAATTGTTACTATGAAAACAAAAAATTATAAACAAACACTAATAAATTTAAAACAAAATGTGGAAGTGTATGTGGCAAGCTGGTTTTGCCTCCACTCTTAACTACATATATCAGCTGTTTTTAATCATAAATTATAGGTAAAAATATGAACTTTAAAATTAAAAGGGAAGAAGAAAAAATCCTAATACAGTATTGATATTTTTCCATTCTATGCTCTAATTATCTTACTTCAAAGCAAATGATTAGTTTAAAAAGCTTAGCTTATTCATAAATATCATATGATCACACTCTGTGGGTAATCAGTAGAACAAAGCATGAACCAATTCAATGTACCTACTTACCATATCATAATAATTATAAACAAATGTGCATACAATCCAATAAAGAACTCCACAGTATTCACTAGACTAACAATAGGTGGTGAAAGTAGAAAAAATTTTGTAGTTCAAAGATCAATAATATTCTTGAAAAAACTGCAAGGTACACCTTTTATTGATAATTAACTATTCCCAATGTTCCGCCTGCGACTTGATTGAAAAGAATCAAGTAACCACCGAAAGACACAAAAAAACATGGGCAATGGCTTACTAGTTTTTACATGGAAAATAATCGGCAAATTGCACGGCTCAACTAATTAATTTTGGTATTTGCGAAGGTTTCAACACCGATTTGATTTATAAAGCGAAATGTTGCAAATAAAACGATTTAGAAACGTCAAAAATTTAGGCGATCGACATTGAGCTGGCCGTCCATTTTTGCAAAATCGACGGAATATTTCCAAGTAAAACACGCGACGACTCAAAATATAAGGATCATGATTTCAATCGTCGCCGACTGGATGACTCGAATTAAAACAACATTTAAAAAAAACAACGTGACGTGTACTTGGATCACCCAAATTAACTGGGAAACTTCCTACGGCACGACAATGGTCGATAGACTACTCCGTCGCGAGTGTATCTTATATAAGTATTAAATTTGGATTTAAAAAACGTGGATCACACAAAGGATTAATGTCTAAAATAATAGGGCGACCGACGGTAGATGCATAAACGAATTCCACAAGATGTCTCTCGGCCATAAGTTCATTGATACCAGGGCCTGGGGCGATTTCGACAGCGGAAAAACACGACAAAAAAGCAAAATTAACAAAATCCTACCTCAGATACTGAATCTTCTTCACTTTCCGATGTTTCCGACATGAATCTGCGATTTTCTGAATAGGTTTCCGTTTCAGATTTCGTCGGAGTCGAGTTCGTCGATTGGGGAGTCGACGAAATGTTCCCTATATCGTGCTGACCATTCACTCTTTCTAATCTCGAATCGTCGGCGCCCGTATTCTGCGGTACATTCTGCATATTTGCATCGCAATTAGACTATTTCTTTCGCGTTTTTCTCTATTAATCCAAGTTAAAATCACTATACCGTCACTAATCAAAGTACTCCTCGATTCACATTAATTTCATCGCGGTCGCCATTTTCTACTATGGCCGACACAAAAACGGAGTTCCGTATTTTAGTTCCCACGCCGTCGCGACATCTTTAAGAGGAATGTGGCAAAAATTTTCCCCTAAAAGTGACTTTTTAGGAGCGTCTAGCTGCGCCCTGTATGAACGCGTATTGCGATTGGATGGAGTATTGAGCGGGCGATTTAAATTTTTATATAAAATTACTTTTGAACTAAGTTAAAGGATAAAATTATATCTGACTTAACTACTTCTTGTCAAAAGTATGCGAAGTAAGCCTACATGATTTAAAAATAATAAACAAATTTACGAGTATTATTAATTTTGTGACGCCATAGATACGAAATGCATTCTTATTGGAGGCAGATATGTCATTGATGAATTGCCTTTTGTTTTTACTACAAAAAACCTAAAATTTTTCAGTAGATGGCGCCATATCAGAAGGTATCAATTTTCTGAAACCTTAAATTAGGCAGCCAACAATGCGGGAATGAATAATTATGCACGGTTAGGGTAGAAAAAATAGTGTAACAACCCTTCATTAAGAAAAATCAGAGCATATCAGTTTAATTTTGAGGGAGCAAGGTAAAATAATTAATAATATAGTGGTTTGCATAAAAAATCTATACGCAATAAAAATAATTGCTTGTTGCCAAATTTACCATAAATCAAAATATTTGGAGATATAAATATTAGTGTTGCCATTAGTTTAAGATTTAAATATTTGCCTAAATAATAAATGCAACAATGAAGGGGAGGGGGGCATAATATGGATTTCTTGGATAAAGTAGAAAGAAATCCATAATGCATGGTAATGATCTACTATTTTTGTTCGTCTACGAAAGTTAAATTCTTCCAACATAGGTTTTTATTTCTCCTTTGGGTTTTCATAATTTGGAACAGGAAATTACTCAAATTAAAGGTGCTTCTCCACAAAGTTCAGTTGGTTTATGTGTCAGTATAATACGGTTTCACGATTTTTCAGACAAGTCCTTAGATTGCAGAGGATGCTCTACTCTGTATATTATAATACAAATATTTGCATTTGCATAGAAGAAATAAGAATTCAAACAGGCATCTAGTAAATTAGATTTCTTGTTCAAAACTTCTGTTTTGTTATTTTCATTTAATCGTTTGGAATTGCATGGCTTGTCCCGCCGAAATCAAAAGTGTCGGCGGGACATGGGATTAAACAGGAATCACGCCTCACGGCCAAAAGCTTCACAAATGCAAAAATTGCTTACTTATTTTCATAATTTCGAATATACTTTATTTTCAATATTGTCTTTATCAGACAATAACATTACAATAATATATTTTTCATCTACCACGATTTGCCGTGACAAAAAAACATAAATTTCGCTTCCAGGGAAATTCGGAAAAAGCATACCTATATCAAAATATTTTTAGAGTTTCGAGCCACTTTTATTTAAGGAAAATGAAAGAAATAGTATAAAGTAAGGAGTTTTTCAAACGGGATTGGCTCATAACTCACGAGCCTTTATTTAAAATTAAAATAAGCTAATAACTTTTTTTGTTCTTATTACTTTCGTTTAAAACGGGTACTTATCTATAAACATTTTTCATCGTCTCAAGTTTGTAATTTAAATAATAAAAGCTGATGGCAAACCATTAAAACATCCCATGTTTTAAAACACATTGTTCTAAATTACATCAAAACGGTGCAAGATATCAAAAAAGGTCAAGGGATTTACAATATGTACAAAGTGATCGCGTATAATGTTACCCCCCTTTAACTTTTTTGTTTCTCACTGTAGAAAAAAAAGTATTATATAAAAGTTTTAGAACTCACTGCATACTATTTGCACAACATATTTTTGTATATACAGGGTGTGTCATAAACAAATACCAAAGCAAAGTTACCTTTTTTTAAATGGAACACCCTGTATATTGTTGCATTTTTCGATTCTACAGGAAATTCTAAACACATTTCATGTATAATGTCCTATATCTAACATGAACCGTTTTCGACTTATTGCTGTTTGAAAATTAAATAATATGAGAAATAAGGTCGCGCAGGTCAAACATGTGTAATGAAACAAACTAAATAACACAAAGCAAAACTACGAACTAGAAAGCAGAAATATAAGTAGCTATACTAAATATAGAGTTGTTCGACTGGTCCTCCATTAACTTCAATACACCTTATTAAGGTTCTTCTTAATTTTTCCAAGGAGTTTCTGATCGACTCAGCATAATTAGTGTTTATTAGATTAATTTCATTTCTTATGAGTTGTTTAAGGTGTTCACGATTCTCTATGTTGTTTGCATTAATTCTATCTTTCAGTGTACCCCACAGGAAAGCATCTAAGGGTGTGAGGTCCGGACTATTAGGCGGCCATTTAATCGGACCATTCCGTCCGATCCAGTTTCCAAATATTTGAGTGAGATAGTTCGTTACTTCAACTATGTTGTGCGGCGGGGCGCCGTCTTGCTGAAACGTAAGTTGGTTTAAACGTGCTAGTGGTAAATCATCCAGAAACTCTGCTAACTCATTTTGAAGAAATTGCAAATATATATTCCCATTTAACACACCTTCAAAAAAATGTGGCCCAATGATTTTATTGTCAAGTATGCCGCACCATACATTTACAGACTGACGACCCTGATACTGGAATTCTCGGTAACTGTGGGGATTTTCTGTTGCCCAATGCCTCGTATTCTTTCTGTTTATCATTCCATTGGTGGCAAAAGTTGACTCGTCTGTCCAAAGAATTGTTTGTAGAAAGTTATTATTGTGGTTTATTATTCCCAGCATTTCACGGCAAAATTCTACTCTTTTCTCTCTTTGTGTGACGGTTAATTTTGGAGTAGGTCTAATTTTGAAAGGTTTGAAGCCAGCTAATTTAAGTGTTTTTTGAATTTTTCCATATGATGTATTTTTTGGATTATCTTGCATTTGCCTTAAGTCGGTTGAAATGGTTCTAATTGACTTATTCGGATTTTCTTGAATAGCCAGTAAAATGTTCAATTCGGTATCCTCGTCTTGTGGAATGCATCTTTTCTTTCTGTCTAAGTTTGAATCTCGTTGAAATTTAATAAATATTCTTCTAATGGTCTGTTTACAAGGAACATTCATCCGTGCATTATTTCTTCGTAGTTCTTGCTGCGCCATTTTCACATTATAATTATTTTTAATATAAGCCATTAAAATAAACTGCATTTCTTGTTTCGAATAAGGCATTTTTGAATATGAATTCTTACTGCTTATCAAAATTGACAACTTGTGAAGTTAACAAAGTTAACAATATTGTTATCCATGGAAACCATAAAATACATCTTGACCTGCGCGACCTTATTTCTCATATTATTTAATTTTCAAACAGCAATAAGTCGAAAACGGTTCATGTTAGATATAGGACATTATACATGAAATGTGTTTAGAATTTCCTGTAGAATCCAAAAATGCAACAATATACAGGGTGTTCCATTTAAAAAAGGTAACTTTGCTTTGGTATTTGTTTATGACACACCCTGTATATACAAAAATATGTTGTGCAAATAGTATGCAGTGAGTTCTAAAACTTTTATATAATACTTTTTTTTCTACAGTGAGAAACAAAAAAGTTAAAGGGGGGTAACATTATACGCGATCACCCTGTACAATAAAGTCGGACGTTCCAATCTGGGTCAGTGTAGCTACAGAATTTTTTTTTGGGTCGTCATAGGGGGCGAGACACTATTTATAGTTTTCAAAAATGTATTGTGGCCTTTTTATAGATATTATGGGTTTTTAAATGCAACATTTAAATTAAATATCCCTCAGAATGTACGCAGCTTATCAAAAAAGCTAAAACATTTTAACACCCTGTATTTTAAAAACAAAACTGTTTACGACAAACATTTATATATCTTCTTCATAAAATTACTTGGGAAATCCTCTCCCTAAATATTTTAAATTACTTAGGATTCTTAGGAAACACGACACGTAAATTTTTACAAGCAAATCTCAAGTTAACGTTCATTTAAAAATCTAGATAGGTAAATTACGCTCTCAGCTATACTTATTTCCTAACCAAGCGATCTTAGGTGAGAGGATTTGTATTATTTTTCTTTAGAATTAGTTAAATACGCATTAGTTTCCCTCAGTTTATACTCCCTGTTTTTAATTAGTCGAAACATTAGAGTACCTCTAATCTAGGTATATATTATACTAATATATAAAAGGCTTAGTTGAGTGACTCACTGATCTCGCTCCAGCTCAAACCGCTTGAGGTAAAAGGCTGAATTTTGGCATACAGGTTAATTTTAGGGTGTAGAGGTTCGATAAGAAGGGATTTTTTAAAACTCAAATTCCAAGGGTGTGAAACCACCCCTTAAATATTACAATATTTTTTATTTAAAAAACGGTCAGTTTTTCGGAAAAAAGCTTGAACACGTGTTTTTTAATTTATTTTCTTACATATTTTAGGATTTTTTAAAAATTCATACAGGGTGTTCAAAGGGGTGAAACAACCACTTAAATAATACAATATTTTTTTATTTAAAAACCGATTAGTTTTTTGAAAAAACGCTTGAACACGTGTTTTTTATTTTGTTTTTTTACATATTTTAGGATTTTTGAAATCCATACAATTTGGCCAAAGGGGTAAAATCATCCCTTAAATATTATAATATATTTTATTTAAAAAACCGTTAGTTATTTGGAAAACGCTTGAACATAATATGCTTTATATTTTTTTTTTGCTTATAATTTTTTTACAAATTTTAAAATACAGACATCGTGTCCAAGGGGCTGAAACCACCCCTTTAATATATTTTTATTTAAAAAACTGTTAGTTATTCGGAAAAACACTTAAACACGTGCTTTTTATTTTATTTTATTACATATTTTAAGATTTTTTATAAATTCATACAGAATTTTTGAAAAAATCGGGTCATTGATTAATTTTTGCGATCTTTCTCAAACCGCTTGCCGTAGAAAGCTGAGCTTGTGCAAACAGCTTGATTTTAGAGTGCAAGGTTCTTAAATGTTTATAGTGGACTCTAAAGTTGTCAGAATAAAACCCCTTCTTGGTTTAAAGAACGAGCTATATTAACTCCAAAAAATAGCAGAGCAGATGAAATAAATCTAGCTTTATTGAAAGAAATTACTGCAGCACAATTAACTTACTACTCAATAGATGTAGTTATAGACCAAGAAAATGCAGTTAATTATCTTGTCGAGTTCCTACACTCTCTAAACCCTTCAGGAATCCCTCCTCATGAGTTAACTTTAAAAGTGGGGGCACCAGTGATACTTATTCGAAATTTAAAACCACCAAAATTGTGTAATGGAACTCGGGTACAGGTTAAAATATCACAACGCAATGTAATAGAGTCTACTATTATTTCTGGCCCTAGTCTAAGAGAAATAGTTTTTATACTACATATTCCTTTAATTCCGTCAGATTATCCTTTTCAGTTTAAATGTGTACAGTTTCCTTTAAAGCTTTGTTTCGTCATGACATTCCTTAAGTAGAGATGGACCAGACTTGCGCACGATTGTTTTTCTGATGGTTAACTCTATTTTACAGCCAGAGAATGCAACAACAAACGTGGTTTATAAAGAGGTTCTCAAATGAAGCGATTTAAGTACCTCTTTACATCCCTTTCATTATAACCATATACGCGAACGGTACCCGGGTACCCGCTAGTATATAATAAATCGTTATCTGAAGACAAGATTAAGAGTCATTAAAAAAAAATTAATAAAACATGTTACTTTTTTAAAATTGCTTTTGTCCTGAATTCTTAACTACTGTCCTGAAATTCCCACTTTGAAGCATAAGCTGTATGGTAACATCTTACAACTTTTTAGTCCTCTGTCAATCTATATTATAGGAAAAGAAACATCTTAAAAAAAAATAAAATAAAAACACTCTTTAATTGCTGATAACAGCAGGTCTTACTTAAAAGTTTATCTAAGAAAAATCCCTTTTGGTACTGTATGCTACAAATTCGCAGCTTACATCTGAAAAATATACTCGAAACGCACCGTCTCGTGTGGTAAATATATTGATACCAAAATACTTGTTCACTAAATAAACTTCAGAAAGAATTAGCATGACAGTAGGCGTCTTTGCCAGATACATACTATTTATATGAGCCATTGTGTTCAGAGCCAATATACTACAAATTCACAGTTTAAAACCGTAAAACTCTACACGAGGCTAAAAATGAAAATTGTTTAGAATAGAATAGTATAATATATAATAAAAATATTTGTATATTATATATTGCAATATTAGGGGAAGCCGTCCTTCTCTAATTTCTATGTTAAACACGCCACTCATATAAAAATTATGCAAGTAATTTAATAACAAATTCTGTAATTTCCTTACCCGGAACTTCCCTCGTTATTAATCCCTTCCTTTTATTAGGAATAGTAAAGTATTCTATTTAGTTTAGCATATAGTCATTTAGTAGTTAATATATAGTATATAAATAGTAATATCTCTCACTTTCCTAGAAAAAAAGAGGGAACTTCAGTGTAAAACTAATGTGTAAACGAACTTAGCCGGAAATTCTCCCAAACCCTTCTTTTGCCTACAACATTGAAATAAAACAGTATTTATATGTCACCAAATGACTGTGCGAAACTAAATAGGCTCATAATATATATTAAAATACCCAAATGATAATTTAAAAAATCTTCTACAAAACATTTTGAACCTTAACTCTCTTGAAAAGAGAAGACTGTTGTTTGATCTCAACATGTTATATTAAGAATATAAACAACAGCATTAAATGTCCAAATCCATTAAAATATAATCAGGTCCCTCAAAGAAACACAAGGCACTCCGAACTTTTCTATGTTAAATACCATAGAACAAACTATGGACAATCATCTCCCATTACTAGGATGTCAGTGCAATGAATACCATAGATGTTGATATTTTCAAAATAATACTTATTATCAATATTTAGAAACTTGTCACCATACAAAAATAGTAGATCGTGTAGCAAATTGGTTGTTCTGTGATGTAATTGTTATATAATTATTGTGATTTGAATATGATTGTGAAGCAAAATTAGAGGTAAACTGGATATTTTTTTTAACATTTTATTAGGTCACGAATTTGTTCCACCATATTTTTACCAAATGACAGATTTTTACCAAAATGTTATAATTTCAACCCCCTAAATCATTTAATTTTGGAACAAAATTTGAAGTGACAGACAAACAGACCGACGGAATTTAGAAAACATGATTTTCACATCTAGGGACCCTAAAACGTGAACTCGAACAGTGATTTTTTCACGACTATAATACTTCCCTCTTCCCAGGGAAGTAAAACACGTGAGGGCATTCTGTAGAAAATTAAAACATGTATGTACTTCAAAACCGATTTATTGAAACAATAATTTAAAAATCTACATAATTATCTATATATAAGAAACCAATATGATACATTAGCTTTTTTCGATAATATTATGTGTTAGAAAAAATGCATAAATAATTTGTAACTACTAAAAACCTTGATTTAATAAATGCAAGTATGGGCCAAGTATACTTATTTAAAGATATATTTTCATAGCCATATTCATTAAAGTGGTTTAAAATTAGACCAGGTCTAAATTGACAGTTTTAAGTTTAAGACGACATATCCAACAATGGAACAAATCATTTTTGTAAATGTCATTATTATAAAATATGACAGTGACATAAACAAAACATAACTTATGAATTAAGAGTTTTAATTTCCATCGCAACTAGATCTGGTCTAACTCTTAAACCTTCTTAGTGAATACGTGTAATGAATATTTAGTAATAAACAAGAAAACAATTATAAAGCAAAATTTGTATAGTGGGAACATATTTAAAAAATTTAAAAAACCTTTGGATCTAAAATAGCACAGCATATTGTTAATATCCATAAAATAAAAATCATAAATAATAATGGCCGACTCAGAGGAGAGGCAGGGGGACTGTTTTTAATATTCTATCTTAAGAGATATAATTTTAGAATAGTGAATTGGGGATATGTACTAATAACGTTTTGTTGACTGCACTAGTTCCATTCTATTATATCATATTTGAACTTTGTCATATTTAATTATTGTTTTTATCTACCGATATTCTTAGAGAGAACTTGACAATGGAAAAATTCAAAAACCAACGCAACCAATATAATAAATATTTTAAAAATATATATAGTATCAAAAGGAAAGGTTTACTTAATTTATTAAAATCCTTGATTTATAGAAAATAGAAGAACCTCAGGTTCTTTGGACTGATAATAAAATTTAATTTTCAATAATTTCCTATAAAATCCTTGATGTAATTCATATTATTTGAAAAAATACTGTTTGATTTCATTCAGTGGAATAGTGAAGTCCCCCTACCCAAATTTCGATTATTTACTCCTTGAGCTCGGCATCTATGGTTTGGGTCTCATCAATATAAAGATAATTTAATTAAAAAAGAAAAATATCAAAAATTGTGCATCCGTTTTTTAGACGAATGGTTCGATACTGAATTCAACAACTGAACAAGGATTGGTCAGTTCAAACTTCGCTAGTACTTCTGGATGTAAAACTCCAATTTTTCCTATTGGTTGGTCATTGTATATTATTTCCGCACAACGGCCAGGAAAGTATGTTGAATCTAAAAAAATATATAAAATTATTTCTAATATTCATTGAAATACATTAATAACCACAAATAATTAATATTTAACCAGATATTAACGCAGTTGACCTTACTTGTTTCATTTTTAGTGGGATTTAGGATCTACAGGGTGATTAATTATATTTTGGCAACCACCTACAGCCGTAATTATAGGGTTTAGAAAAAACTTTAAATACAAAAGTTGTAGGGTTTTTGTCTATTATCTTTTGGATTTAAAAAAATAATTTTAAAAAGTTAAAAAAATTATTGCATGTATTTTTTCAAATGGAACACCCTGTATATGATTAGCTAGAATAAAAGGTCTTTTAATATTTAGATTTTTGATTTAGAAAATATGTAGTTTGTTGATATTTGGCTCAACCGTTTTCGAGCTATTTCAATTTAAATATTATCGTTTCGGTAAACGAGATTTCAGCTATATTCTCGATATGGTCAAGCCTGCCTTGGTCATCACTATGCTGCAAAATTGCGTTGGATGGCAATTGATTCAACAACTTAGTTATGGCAACCAAAAAAATGGAGGATTATGCTCTATTTTTCTGAAGCTTCGGAATTATATTTGCAAATTTAATGTATTTTGAGCGCTATTAGTTAGGATAACATCTTAGAAGTCCTAGTGGTTCATATTATATATCCAGAGAAAAGGCAACTTTTCCGAGAGATATTTGCCCGCCTTAAATCACATTTAGTGGGGCACGGATCATTTATCCAGCCCCGTCCTAAAGCATTCAACAAAAAAGATACAGAAAGAAAAGAAATAAACGTATTGGGTTATGTAGAAGCGACGCGACGCCTTCATCTTCTTGCCAGCAAATAGAGGAAGCAACTGGTGTATCCAAATCTGATGCTCAAATTTTGCAAAAACCTAAGTATCACCCATTTGAATTCCACATAATTCAATACTTACACCCCGGCGATGCCGAGCGTCGAATGTTATTTTGCCAACGGTATTTACAACAAATCCATACTAATGAATCTTTTGGCAGACTCGTTACCTGGTCTTTTAAATCTTATTTCTTAAGTGCGGGAATTTTCAAGACAAGAAACTGGTCCGCACTAAATCAACATTTAATTTTTGAGACGGCACAACAAGGGCGCTTTGGAATAGGGATCTTGTAATTCATTTTTGGAAGACGTATAGTCTAGAGAATTTTTGAAGCGCGTCGGTACCTAGAAATCCTTGAGGAAGTTATTCCACAACTGATGGAAAATGTTCCACTGGCACTTTATAATGCGGTTTATCTTCAAAACGGGCATTTTTTAGACAAGAACTTTTCCACGGATCTGTAAGATGGCGCCCTCGATCTCCGGATCTTTCGATTTTAGATTTTTTCTTATATGGTTTTCGGCAATCGATTTAACTTTCTAAAATTTACAAATAAGGCCTATAACTCTCTTGAACGCTATTCGAAGAATAACGAAAATGTGCCAATTTTGAATCCGGGAAAATGGCCCGTCATTTTAAAAACTCTTTGTTTTTTTAAATTTTGTTTCTCTTGTGTTTTTCCTAACTTAAGTTTTAAGTAAGATATGAAATTATTATTTTGTTTTGAGTAAAATTCAATAATTTTATGATAATTAAGTTAAACCACATTTCCGAACTCAACAAAACGATAGCAACTCTACGGGAACAGATCAGGTTGCTGAACGATAAACTGGAAGAATCTTCCTCATCCTCGACTAGACTTAACAACGATATTGCTGAGCTTACCAAGCTAAATAGACAAATGGTATCGTCGATTAGAACCCTAGAAAACGACAACATTCAAATTCAGCATGAAAAAAGCAAACTTCAACAAAAGATACTTGAACTCAATCTTACAATCGAGAATCTGAGCCAATCTGCTAACTCAAGTCACCTCAATATCTCAACCAAAAACAGCCCATCAGCAAAATCTCGCAAGCCACAAATATTAATTATCGGCGACGGCAATGCAAGGGGCTTATTGTCTATAATGAAGCGCCTCACGGACGGTTTATATGACATCAACTGTCAGTGGTCCAATGATAAACTGTTCGACGACCGTATTCGAGAGTGTCAGCAGTTGATAGGGAGGTTTACCAGGTGTGATTTCGCCATCATATTCACAGGGGACAAGAACGCCCTTAAAGGAAAGCGAGTGGACTACAAACTTCTGCGCTCTCTTGTCGAAAATACCACAAATACTAACTTGTTTATTTGTGGGTCACCTCTGCATAAAGATCGCCCAGTGCTAAACGGGATAATTCGTGATTTCGACTTTAGTATCTTAAACTGCATCCGGGATCTTCTGCATTCGTACTTCATCCCAACAAAAGTTAGAGACTCTAGATTTTGATGTGAATATTACCTCATCTAATAAGCAAAACGTTTTAAGTGTTACTCCTAGTCATATCAATGATCCTATTAATACTATGCAAAATTAAAATTTTCCAACTTCGCCGAAACTTCATCCGTAGCTCCACACAAAGAATTAGTTTCCCTGTACTATCAAAATGTACGGGGTCTTCGAACAAAATCTCCGATTATACTTTTAAATTCCTCTGCCTGTAACTACGAGGTAATCATGCTTACTGAGACCTGGCTCAATATGACAGCTTTCACAATTATGAATTCTTCGACCTCAAATATGAAGTCTTTAGAAAGGATCGAAATTACAACTTATTAGACTGTCAGCGCGGAGGTGCTTGCTTGATAGCCATTCTATCCCACCTACAATCTTCACTTATAGACACCCCTGCTGCTACACACTTTGATGACATATGGGTCAAGACAGAGGTAAATCAGCTCCAGATTGTCATCGGGTGTGTCTATTTTCCCCCAAACTCCTCATTAGACTGCTACATTTCTTTTTCCGATCGGTGCGAAGCCTTAAAGATTAGATTCAAAAATCATAAATTTATCATCAGTGGAGATTTCAACCTTCCTTTAATCGAATGGTCTCTTGAATCCGACATAGTTGTCCCAGCAAAAATTCAGCCGGCCACGGCTGTAACCATGATTGACACAATGTGTCTCCTCGAATTCAATCAAATCAACTTCGTTCTGAACTATCGCCAGCGCTTGTTAGACCTAGTATTTGTCGACGATTTTGACTCTATTACGTGCAAACGTTTCGACTTTCCTTTGTCCACTATTGACACTCTGCACCCACCACTAAATATTTCCCTATTGCATAACAAACTCCTCCCTCTCCGCGACAATGTTACTGGTCATACCTTTCTATTCCATAAAGCCAACTTCCAAGGTCTTAACAGTTTTTTCGCTGAAACCGACTGGTCCTTCGTTCAGAACTCCGTTGATATTAACGAAGTTGTACAGCAATTCCACGACGTTGTGTCTGAGGGTGTAATCAGATTTGTGCCCAGAAAGAAAACCTTCGGTAACAAATACCCTATTTGGTTCGACCATACTCTTCGCAAACTGATCGGCCAAAAAAACAAATTATATGCTAAATACAAAAAGACCTTGCTGCAGTCAGACTACCTAGCTTACTCGAACAAACGCCGCGAAGTCCGTGTCAGAACTGATTGGTGCTACCTCATCTTCGTAACCAATTCTGAGCAACTAATACCAGCTAATGCAAAACGTTTTTGGTCCTTCATTAAAAATATGAATAATAAATCCGTTGGTTTGCCCAATTCAATGTCATTCAAAAGCAAGGAGCTTAAAAACTCGTTGGACATAGCAAACGCCTTCGCAGATCACTTTCAAGCCAGTTATTCCTCTCATGAAAATGTTAACTTGAACTCTATTGACACGCTCCCATTTTTTTCCTCCTTGTCCTCTCATACCTTCACCGTTGATGAAGTAGCCGCAAAACTGAAAAATCTTGACACCAGCAAGAGTGCTGGTCCCGATGGCTTGCCGCCATCTCTCTTGTCAGCTTGTTGTGACACGCTCTCAGCTCCCCTGTGCTCAATCTTTCAAAAATCTTTCGACTCGGGGACATTCCCTTCTGCGTGGAAATTTTCTAACCTAGTACCAATATACAAAAAAGGGTCCAAAACTGACATTTCAAATTATAGAGGCATATCAATGATCTCCTCTATTCCAAAAGTATTCGAAGCCATTCTGACCGAGGAAATCAACCTCGCCATTTATCAAGATTACCTAGTCTCTTCCCTTGAAACTGGCCAGCAAGTCGATTCTATCTATACCGATCTGTCGAAAGCTTTTGACAGTGTGTGTCACAGGATGCTACTACGAAAGCTTTCCGACATTGGAATATCAGGCAATTATTTGAACTGGATTAGCTCCTATCTGAGCAACCGTAAACAACGTGTTTTAGTACATAATTCGGTATCTCGTGTCATATCAGTCGCGTCCGGCGTGCCTCAAGGGTCCCACATTTTATTTCTCCTATTTATCAACGATGTCACGTTTTGCTGTATTAACAGCAAATGTCTTCTTTTCGCCGATGACCTGAAAATTTTCACATCCAACAGCTTGGACAATTCTGCACTACAGTCTGACTTAAACTGATTTGTCTTTTGGTGCAAGACAAACCTTCTAACTATTAATATAGCTAAGTGTTCCTGTATTCACTTCTCGCGATCCCAGAACCCCATACTAAATACTTACAGGATTAACAACTCACTCCTAGAGGTTTCGTCCACAGTTAATGACTTAGGTGTAACATTTGATAGTATGTTATCCTTCAACAAGCATATCGATTCCATTGTATGCAAGGCCTTCCGAATGTTGGGATTTATCAGGAGGCACTCCCGATGCTTCAACGACACCAGGGCCATCATATCACTGTATAACTGCTTTGTCAGGAGCTACCTTGAATACTGCTCCATCATTTGGCACCCTCGCTATGCATGCCACATCGAGAGAGTTGAAAGAGTTCAACACAAATTTTCTAATTACTTGTTAAGTAAATTTCACTTTCCATATCAAAATGTAAATTATAGTACGAGATTACTCCTTTGTGGTATGCAAAGCTTAGCTGAAAGCCGCAGACAAGCTCTCCTTCTGTTTGCTTTTAAACTTCTCAACGGTACTATCGACTGCCCTATCTTGCTGGGTCGGGTAAGCTTTCTGGTTCCAGTTCGACGCACACGGCATACCTCCCTGTTCTTCGTTAGAAGACACCGTACCAATTACGGCCAAAATTCCTTTATTGACCGTCTATATCACAACCCCAACAAATTTTATAATGACTGCGACATTTTCAACATGAGTCTTCCTACCCTCAAAAGATTCCTGAAGTTCGGCACAACTTAATCATTTTATTTCATTTTACTAATTTGCATTTTGCATCTTTTGTAGTATTGCAGATAATTTGTTGTTTTTCTCTTTTAGTTTAGTTTTAGTTTTTGTGTTATCTTCTTTTTTTTTATATATATATTTGTATACCATTTAGAATCCTGATTCTGTAGTGTATTTTATGAATAAATAAATAAATAAATAAATAAAAGGCTGTAATAAATAATTAATAGTTGAGAATAAAAAAAGAGTTAAGTTTCAAAATATTACATCTTTAGTATAATTAATAACTACTAACATGAATTTTATTTTTAATACATCTTAGCCATAGCCATACTACCTACTAATTAGATAAAAAGGAAAATTTTAGAAAATCTCAAATTTTAAGCTGGTTTTTCAAAACAACTGCATACATGTATATATTCTTGGAAAGCCCACGTTATTCCTAATAAATATAAAGAATAATTTATACGGTGTCCCATTTAAAAAAATAAAGTAGGGTCCGATAACTGTTTGACCTGATCCAGTATACTTGTTCTGAAAGCGTACGTATCATAATTCAACTGAGGAATCCTTGCTTTCAAAGACGGAAAATGTTTCAGATCCTTTCTTTTCAGTTGATCTATCATAAGTTGCAATTTACTTTTGAATGCGTTTACTGCGCTAATCATCTCAATAACAGTTTTTCCTTTACCTTGAAGCTCCAAGTTAATGGTGTTTAAGTGCATTGTGATGTCAGTCAAAAGTGCGAAATCAGTCAGCCATTTTTCGTTTTTCAACATCTGAGTGTCATCACCTCTTTCGTCTAGAAAAGCTGTTATTTCGGGCAATAATTCTTGAAACTGAATTCTACGCAAAAAGTCTTATAAGGAACAGTTTCGCCTTTTTGATAAGCTATCAGATACGAGGGTTGCCTGAATATGCAACATTTTCAGAAACGCCCTGTATCTCAACAACCAAAACCAATATGAAAATTCTGCTGGTGCCATCTTTAATTTCACAAAAAAAGTAGTACATTGTCGCGAAAACCTCAACCCTCTATCTTTAAAAACAAGAAAGATACCCCGCAAAAGTGCCGAAAATGGAATACTGAAAAGAAATTATACTGTAAGACAGTTGAAAACCGAAATTTAAAAGCTTTTTTGAAAATATACAGAATGCTTTTTACAATAAGAAACTGTAATAACTTCCAGGAAGAGATGATGATATTTTGTATTTTTTTGTATGCCAAAACATTAATAAAACTGTGATTTATAAAACAATTTTGTGTTACAATACCATTTGCTGCCCTTAAATAGTAGCCTGTATTTTCTTTAGACTGCGCCCATGGAACCTCCAAAAGCAGCATAATCCTATCCAGCAATCCATGGACTACTTCGAACCCAGCATTCTTGTTACAATTTACTGCACATATTCTCCTTTCATTTCGAGCTCCCACTTCTAAAATAAAAAAAATTATGCTTATGCTTCTTTGGAAGTCACTTAGACTTTCTAAATTTGACAAAAAATATAGTACCTTGGGTATTAAATTACATTCCATGTATAGAGATCAATTAAAAAAAGTTCGAAAAAAAAAGAAATGATCATATTTTAACTCTCAAAATAAGTCTAGGGCTATGTGGCAGATAATTAATGACTTGCGAAAGAATGACAATAACAACATATATTTTGATATCCCAGAATAATAACAAACTTGATGATCTTACTGTTGCTAATACTTTTAATAAAAAATTTACTAAAATGATATGTCCGGATAATGCAGACTTTGGCCTCTTAGACAGAAACATTCTGCTTGGGGTCAATACTTTTTTTCTGTCTCCTGTGTGCGCCCCAGAAGTTTTGTCTGCTATGAGTAGACTAAAAAACTCAAATGATAGTGGTTCTGATAGCATTTCCAATAATATGCTTAAGACTTGTAAACCGTACCTCTCTGATGTATTAACGTTTTTGATCAACTTATCATTTGAGGAGGCTGTTTTTTCCAGTTCTCTCGAAGGTGAAAATAGCATCGGTTATTCCTGTTTTTAAAAAAAGGGGATACAAATAATTATGACAACGATCGTGCAATATGTCTACTTAGTAGTATATCAAAAGTCTTTGAGATGTGTCTAAAAGATCAATTAACTCCATTTTTTATTAAATATAACTTGCTTTCTTCTGCACAACATGGTTTTACACCACCAAAAAGTACAGAAACTGCCCTATCATACTTTCAAAATTGTGGATGCTGTTGGCAGTCAGAGGTTTGTAATAGGTATATTTATAGATTTTTCACGTGCTTTTGATTTGGTGGATCATCGACTTTTACTATAAAGCGATAAAGCGTTAAATCTTCTTACCTCATATCTTGCCACTAGGATTCAGTATGTCACTATTAATATCAAAAAGAGCAGCTATCGCTCGATAATACAAGGCGTTGCTCAGAGATCCATCTTGGGCCACTTACTTTTTATAATATTTTCTAACGATCTTATACTATCCCTTCAAAAAGCAGCAACTGATGTCATTTCAGTATGCTATGCCGATGACACAAACATTCTAATAGTAAGGCCAGATATAATATCTTTAAAAAATACTGCTGAAAATATTTACAACTATACACTAACCTGGTCTCAAAAAAAAAACTTAATTCTAAATAAAAATAAGACAATTTATACTTTATTCCTCTAGTAGATGGCAAGTTGATGAAGGTTTTGCATTGTTTCATGGTGCACCAAATCAAATGAGCCCTTCAGATAGTGTTAGATTGTTAGGCCTAAACTTTGACAGCACACTTCAGTGGCATGCCCATATTGACTACCTTTGTGGTAGGTTGCGCAGTTCCTGCTATGCCTTAAGATTTCTAAAAAATCATTGCAGTCAAATTATTTTACTGACCTTATACTATGCCAATTTTCAATCTTATTTGCGCTATGGCATTTTAAATTGAGGCACTAGTACACATATTAAACTTGTATTTCTGTTACAGAAGTACGCAATACGAATAATATATGGTCTCTCAAACAGAGAGTCATGTAAGCCCGCTTTCCACAATCTCAATATCTTGACTATTTTTGACATATATTTTGGAAGTATGTACACATGCTTGTCACTCTTCAGTTAAATCGATCCTCATCATTATACCACACGCATGAGGGAACTGCTCTTGTCTAATAGTCACAGGTCTTCATTTTATCAAAAAAATGTTATATTTAATGCATGCAAGTTTTTTAATGTGTTGGATAAAGATGTTAAGGGTCTGTGCAATACCTACTAAACAACGAGGCCTACCTAGCTGAAATTAAAATAGGCCTTACGTCAGCAGATCTAGGCACACAGTCGCCTCCCGTAAGAAATGCATTAAAGCATAAACCAATGCAGTTTTGCTTATATCGTATAGTGATAACTGGCTATTAGACGTACTGGCCGACAACTGAAACTTGCTAACCGAAAACAAAACAGTGTGAAACATGATGTCATTGTTCGTAAATTAGAGTAAATAGAGTAGTTTTGTCTCCATTTTTGGTGAAAATTTAATTATATTTAATAGTTTTTGTACGTTTAAATTCACGTATACATGCCGTTTAAGTGTTGTGTGCCGGGGTAATTACAAAACCGGACCAAAAGTTCACATGTTTAGTTTCCCGAAAGATAGTGATTTGCAAAAAAAATTTTAAATTTGTGACTGATATTCTTTTAAACCTAACCTAAAAGGTTCTGACGAACTCACTCAAAATCAAAAATTTCTCTCAGAACAGTTAACTTTGTTAAGTATTTCAAAAGAAAGGTATCGATATTCACCAAGCACCATTGTGCTATGTTCAATTTTGTTTACAATAAGCCCTCATTGCTATAAATATTTGCGGCATTGCTATAAGTCATGCTCCTATTATCTTACCTCATCCTAACACAGTAAAATCTATTTGTAATAGATTTTTAACAGATCCTCATATCGAAGAAAGACATTTTTTTTAACCTATGCTCGTAACATTTTTCACTATTAACCAGATAAAGAAAAATATGTTACATTACCTTTTGATGAAATTCACATCAAACCCTATTTGGATTACAAGGCAGGTAATACCGTAGGAACATCAGTAAATAATAAATATACCTTAGCATCATCTGCAGTAGCATTTATGATCACTAGTCCTTGCTCAAGCCTTACAGAATCATTCATATATTTCCTGTAGCTAAACTTAATTCAGAGATATTATATACTTTTATCAAGACCATTATAGAAAATTTAGAAGAAATTGGGTATATAGTATTTTGTACAGTTAGTGACAATAATGCAGTAAACAGTAAAGCAATGGGTAATTTTTCACCCCTCAATCAACTCAGTATAGTATTCCCACATCCTATTGACCCAGTAAGACCCTTATATTACCTTTTTGACACTGTTCATTTACTGAAATGTATCTTTAACAACTGACTTAATTCAAAACCTGACCAAACATTTGGCATGGTTATTCACTTAGTTTAAAGGGTCTATTTCCATCATTTCTTGAAAGACAAAATGTAAAATTAGCTCTTAAAATCTTTAATCCCTTTATTATAGAGGCTCTAAAAGGTTTTGTTAAAAATTTGTCACATTCACAAGATACAGACTTTATTAGTATTATATTGACATGGTGGAAAATTGTGAACATAAAAACTCCCCTTAAGGGAAAACATTTGTTAGATAAATATCAGGAACCTTTTTCCAAACAAATACTAACAGCCCCCAATGATGATCCTAAATTTTGTTTTTTGCTAAAAATGCAAAATTGGCTAGATACTTGGAGTCCAACTAATTTTAAAAAATACACTGACTCAACAAACCCACACTGCATTAAACCATACCATTCATGGGCTTCTTGAAGTTACTGAATACTGTTTAACTGAGCTTAATATGAATTATGTGTTACTGGGCAAATTTAAAAATTAGCTGGTGGACATTATCATATCTCAGTTCGACAGCTATATGAATCAGAAAAAAAAACTTAGAATTCAGTCTATGTCATCTCTAAAATCTAGACATTATGGGGATATTAATATAAATCAGTTCTTCGAACCACCTGAATGTGAAACACAGTCATTAGACACCAATTTAAATTCTGAACATGTTAATAATTTATTATCTAAAATCATAGTAGATATTGCTGCTATATTGCTTTTAAAAAAAGTAGTTGTACTTTTTGCAAGGAAAACTTAACTCTCAATGAACCTTGTGTTGTACAGGATTCTTATAATTTAATTAATTCCTTAAGTCGAGGTGCTCTTTTATATCTTCGAGAACAGGTAGTAGATGTAGTTTCAACCACATATATTATATTTAAAAAGCTAATTGATGAACTTGAAGAAACATTTTTGGATATTTACAACAAAAAAATCTTTTCTTTGTGAGTTGTTTTTAGGTTATTTTAATAAAAATACACTTTTAACTCCTTTTGAAACTTATAGAAGCCACCTAAAAATTAATGTTATAAAAATCTTTTTTATTAGCATTTCAAATACATTTCTTAATAATTATTGCTCTAAACAGAATCATAATTTATTAAATAAAAACAAAAAAAGGAAACTAAAGACTTTTAATAAATAGGTAGTAATGAAATTAAAACCTAGCAAAAGTTTCGCATTTTTGTATTGCTAGGATGTATCATCAATACAATCTTTTTCAGAATTTAGCAAATAACAACCTATTATATTATTGATCATATAGACTCACCACAGCACAGTCATATACCACTTACCCAAGCTTGAAACCATACCCGATTTTGACAAGTTAAAATAATAAGCTATTGTATTTTTGATCTTAAGGACTGGCCACAGGCATATATTACTTAACCAAACTTGAAACCGTACTCGATTTTGACAATATAAAATAATAACATATGATATTCTTGATCATATGGACTCATCACAGGCCTATACTACTTACCTGGACTTGAAACCTTACCCGATTTTGACAAATAACTCGGCTTTGACAATTTACTAATTGGCTAAAATAGGACAATTAGTAAGCAAAAAATCATGCCGACATCTGTTTGAAATTTTGCGGGCAAACGTTGTCGGGTAAGAAGACGGAGAGGTTTAGTGGGTAGAGGCTTTACCGAGTCCCACACTGTTCTGTAGTGCCTTGTGCTTAATAGTTCGTGCGTAAATGCATTCGTCGTCGTATAACAAAAAAAAAGAGCGAAACCGAATAAATTTAACAGATTCAAAAACTCATAAAATAAACCCTATAAATTGATGTTTATTTGCTGAAATAAAAAAAATGCTCATTTAAATATGTCCCTGTAAATAACCCGTACCTTCTAATGAAGGTATTGAAATAACCCAGGCCTAAATTTGATGACGTCACGCGTAAGCCTCGATGTTTAGTAGGTATTGGTCTGTAACACTGAATATTTTTAAATCCTGTTATTCCCACCACGACTTTTTTACATGAACTTAATTGTACATTGTTTTACTAGTAATTTAAGTTTTCTTAATTTATTGTATGACTTTGGTAATACTTTTCAATTAAGGAAATAAATGATTGATGGAATGACAAAGTGGTTCATCATTGGATTCCGAGCTTACAGTAGATTCAATAGAAATAGTGAGCTGCAATGTCTGTTTGCGTTTCTGATTTTATCTTTGTTGTTAAAGAAACTGTAATGAAAATATTGTGAATAACCTCGGAAATTTCACGCATCCATGAAACGAAATATTTAGAATTTCCTCAAATGGCTTAATAAGCTCAGCAAATGTTTAACTAAAAACTCCTAATTTGATGGAAGTGTCGGTATATTGGTATTTTCATCTGCTAGCCTTTTTGGCTCATTTAGTCTATCTAGCATATAATAGGAAGAGTTCTATCGGACTGCAACATCGTGGACAATTTTTTTAACATGCATATTAAGCTGTTTTTGTTGATTTCCTAGTTTTTCTCTCGAAGGTGATGAATAATGTATATGTGTTACAATATTTCTGTTAGCAGTAATTGTCTCAATAACAGTTTTCTGAGATTTTATAGATTCTAATACAACCAACTGTAGAGAATGAATGAAACAAGATTCATGATTCAAGTTCGTAATTCGCGTAAATATTTTACGTTAGCTTCCGAATCTCGAAGCAACGAATGTATATTTCTAAGAGGTATTTCAGTTTCTTGAAGTAACTCAACATATTACTTATCTTTTTCCTTGTATGACTTCTTTTTAACGGGCAAATGACTATCACTGAATGCTTTTTCTCAAAATCTTCATTAAGTCAGTGAGCAGTTAAACTAATATAACTATGATTAGCTTATGTCCATATGTCTGTCGTAAGTGACACACACTCGGCATCTATCCATTTATTGCCAGCTTACATATTTCAAAAAATTGTGGGATTACTGTTTCAATAAAATATGTACGTCCTGGCATTTCATATCTCTCAGTACTAAAATTAAAAAAGCACATCTGCCTTCATCATCCGTACTTCCCCGACGTAAAGCGAGGCGAGGCGTGACGCAAGAATCGATAATCCTTTAACCTTGAAATGCCTAATTTAAAAACAATTGTGCAGGCTAGGATCAAGGTGGCTTCCCGGTTTAAATCATAGTTTTGTTGATTTTTTTTTTAAATGCTGGATATTATTCAACCGCGTACGAGACCCGGTCGGATATTACTTTGCCGAATATTTGGTTTTGGCCTCACAGTGAAATGTCCTATTCGCGGCATCACTAATAATAGTTATTAGCACCGTACTAGACAAAGTTGCCTGTCAATATTGTCAATTTTAAAGCTGTTATTTTAATTTTACCAATTTTTTTTGCAAAAACAATCTTAACCCCTATTAAACCCTGCTTAACTGTATCAAACATAGAAGATGTTACTAAGAAACCTATGAAATCAATATTCATTTTAATGAAAATATAAATATTGTTCACTCTTACTAAAATATTCATCCTCAGTCATTCTTTGGCAGTAAGCTCTCTTCTCCACTTTTACACGCTTCGTAACCATATTCCTCATTTCCTTATAGGCTTTCAAGTCCGAATCTAGCCTCGATTTTTTATATTTGAAATAATGCCTATCTTTGTTTTCAACTAAGTCGAACAGTTCCTCAGTGAACCAGGGCTTTCGAAGCTTTTTCTTTTTGTAGATTCGAGGAAGAGAATCTTCAAAAGATTTTTTTTTGTTTTAAAGTAAATTCTATTCGCAAATTTTATTCAAACTGTATGTGAATTTAAGAACATACCAAATACAAGTATATCATACGCAAGCTGCAAAAAAAATAGTACCTCTGAATTTCACATCAAAACTGTTCCAAGAAAATCAATAAAATTTTTACTTCAAAAGGCCGTAATAAACATTATACCATTTATTTAATTAAATGCTACTGTTACGATGTGCCACAAATGTTTATTTAGCTGATGATTGTCTGCTGAATACAACTAGACATCATTCGGCATACTATTTTTTAGTAATAAGTTTTAAAGACAATGTAAAATATGAGGTAAAAACTGTAATTTTTTGTTAGTCAACGACTATCTTCATATCACTGACTAGGATTTTGTGTTTGCCCCTAATGAGGCAACGTAAAAATACTTTATTGTCAGAAAAAATATAAGTTTTCATTGACAAAGCATACTATACTAAATAGTTAATCAAACAATGTTATTAAAATAATATATATAGCATACTATATATGGTAACAAATGGTAAATAATGAAGTTGAAGTTTCATATGGCTTTTTATATAATACACGAAATATGTTTGTTCCACTAAGACAATCAAAGTCAAATTTTCCTGAGTGGTATATTGGAGAAATTATAATGAGTTTTCAGTGCTACGTAAGCAAAGTTGTCCAGGCTACGTGTTACACTCAACAGTTAATAAATCATCTTGAGGATAATTATCTAACAATCCATCAATTTTCGGAAATCATAGATTACGCGTGTAACTCAGTCCCAACTCAATGTTTTTTGGGGATCAGTCATCAGAGAATATCGTTAACACTGCCAATCTGTTTGCCAAACATTTCTCAATAACGTATACTAGAAGAAATTTTGATTTACCTGATTACTTACCTGATGAAACTGCTGATATTGAATGTTTAGATACATCTTTAGTTAAAGTGTTTAATGGAATAAACAATTTAAAACTAAGTTATTTTAGTGAACAGTGGACCTGATGGCATTTCATCTGTTTTTGTCTATATTCTGAACACGCTCTTGCAATTTATTTTTTGTCCCTCACTGAAATGTTTTAACACCAATACCAATAAATCAGGAAATAAAGATGACAAGGCTAACGGTCGCGGTATCTTTATTCAAACCGTAATTTCAACACTTTTCAATAAACTTACTGCAGATCAATTATCCTGAAAATGTGAAGAACTAATGAAGGAACAACATGAGTTTTCAGGGGGGTAGGTCAGCAGTCCCTAATTAACTTAGTTATGAGGAATACATACTTATTGAGTGCCTTTGAGCAGAAGGCGTATATTGATAGAATCTACACCGATTTCTCACAGGCATTTCACAAGGTTAACCACAGCTTACTTTTACATAAACTAGAATGTTTTGGCGAATCTGTTATGAAATGGATAATATCCTCGGGTTGTAGTCAACATGTAAGAATACATAACTGTAACTCTAAACAGATAAAAGTCCGTTCAGGGGTACAACAGGGATCCCACTATGGTCCTCTATTTTTAAACTTTATTGTGCATAATATTGGAATTGAAGTGCTTCATTCTGAATCTGTGCTGTTCACCGACTATCTGAAACTCTACAAATTTTTCAATTCCCAAACTGATATTGCTGAATAACAATTGGATTTGAATGAATTATATTTATGGTGAGAAAGGAACGGCCTGTCCTTAATATCGTTGTTTTCTGAATGGAGTTATATTAAATGCAGGTACGCAAGTTCAAGACCTGGAAATTCTGTTGGATGGGCAGCTTAAAAATCATATTGATAAAATTGTTCAAGAAGGATATGAAAAACTGTACTTTTTATCTAGATATGGTCAAAATTCAACTGCTTCCTCAATTAAGTAGTTCGGGTCTTGAATATGCAACCACAGTCTGATCTCCTTTTTATCAATGTCAAATTGACGCTCTTGAGAGTGTTCAACGAAGATTTATGCGTTAACTGGCATTTAAATCAAATATTAATGTCTATAATGAATTGAATTACTGCATTGATTATTATAATATGGTGATGACTAGATTTAATATTAAGAGTTTAAAGGAGACTGTGTGCTGACTTGATGTCTATGTTTGAATTACTAAGCAGTATTTACTGCTATCCCAAGATACTGCAAAATGTAAACTTAAACATTGTGCACAGAATTTTGAAAATTTTATTTGTTGTATCGGTTCATAGTTATACTGTTTAACAGCTTTGAAACATCAGATGACTTACCTGTATTCTGATAATGAACTATTGTTGTGATGCTATGCTTTTTTTACTTTGATATTGTTTCATGTAGCATATTTTTTATGAATTATTTTAGTTCATGTTTGTGTATTATGGTCTATTTAATATACATAGTTATTGTAAAATAGATTTTAAGTAAATAAATAAATAACTTTTGTCTTTGCCAATTTATTAAAATGAAATTTTGGTTGGTTGACTAGGCCGTGATTTTGAGTTTTTTTACATAAAAGCGTTGCCATATCTACTTTTATCTCCGAATTTCTGCTACTAAGTTTTGTTTTTTTAAATAGGACCCCCTATATTTGTTTGCTTGTTTTGATATATTATCACTTATAAAGTTCAACCATGTACCACAATAGAATCTTGGGATATCATGAGTATCTAAATATGATTTGGACTCAAATGCATATTATGGACTTATATGTGCCGGTTTTTGAAAAACTGTGTATTATTGCATGGTGTCAAATTACTCACAAAAATATATCTTTTTAGCTAACCCCTGAGCCACCATCTCCCATTAAAAAAAATCGGTAAATTCCTTTTAAACGGAACTTCCTTCGTTATGAATATTTCCTTTTATTAGGAATAGTGAAGTGTGACCCAATTTAGTTTAGTACATAGATATTTAGGAACACATATATATTGTCTTTTCAAACATTCTTATTGGATGCCATTTTGTTCCAACATCTTGGATTCCTACCAATATTTTACCAGTTCTACTGATTGGGCATAATTTAAAATAAAATCCATAAATAGTTTTTACATTGACACACATAGCGATTTTGTTATGTCATGTTGAATTCGTACCGGTTCAAATTCAAATTTCAAAATAAGCTTTATTATCAAAAAACTACAGAAAGTTTTATCGACAAAGCATTATTATCTTTTCTCCAAAAAGTCAATTGAATAAGATTTTTTAAACATTTAAAAACAACTTTACCAGTTTATCTCTATATCTCATTTAATGCTTGCATAAAATTTAAAATTAATCTAATAAGTAGTATTTCAGATTTTTTAAATATTTTATTAGACCGCAATTTTGTTTTGCAAATTATATTCATACCACAATGTAACCAGTACATTTTTATGTAACTTGATTTTTGTGCAAACTTTTTTAACGTTTCACTAGGCCGCCATATTATTACCAGATCATCCCCATATAAGCCTTAATTTTTGACTAAAATTTTAAGTCAATCTGAGGAGTAGTTTTTGAGCTATGCCACGAACTGACAGACAGAGAGACGGCCGACGGAATTGATAAAACATATTTTTTGGCATCTAGGGCCACACTGGATTTTTACTAAAATGTTACCAGGTCATCCCCATGTTTTTGACCAAAATTTTAAGTCAATCGGGTGAATAGTTTTTTTAGCTATGCCGCGATTGATAACACAAAAATACAATAAATATAAAAGTAAGGTTAGATGGGCTAAGAACCTAATCTAATGCTTAGTTCAAACGGGCGACGCAAGACGCAAATCCCAGGATTAAGAGAGGGAAATCTTATTTGTCCCAGGCCACTTAGATGTAATTGAATCGTTTTTGCAAAATCACAGCACTCTGAATTGTGAAATGAAAATTAAATAAAAAAATAGCTTTTCATGTCAGGGTGACATATGGTTTTACTCAGAGTGTCACAACAAATTAAAATATGCAATCAAATGTAGATTGGCCCAATTAAAAAAAAAATTAATATCAGAAATTTAGACATACAAAAGATGCCAAGATGAAAAAAATGTAAAAATAAGTCTTATTTAACCAATCAAAATTTCATTTTAATATCTTCACAAAGAAAAATTACCACAAGTCACTAACTTGTGGTACCCGCTATAATACAATCTGATAACTATATTTACATAAAAACTCTCTAATTTTTACCTGAATCTGGATCTTTCAAAACAACATCTGAAACCTCAAAAATTTTTATTGGCAGAGGCATTTTTTTATTGGCAGCTATTGTTTTTAGGATTCCTGGAATCAGAGTCGTTCTGCACACATGAAACTCCAGAGTTTTAGGATTAGAAATATGAACTGCTGATACTTTGTCAATCGAATCGATGCCTAATTTTGTAGATATATCATCACGAGAGCACTGAAAATTGAAACAAGAACAAACTCAACAAAAATAAATATAGAGATTTTTTTGTTATATGCCATTTTGAAATAGTTACCAAAGTAAAAGTAAGGGCTTCTGTAAATCCAGCTTCTGCTATTGGATGTCGTAACAAATCTGACAATTTATTGACAGGAAGTTGTTCTCCTATAGTATTTGTGTTTGGCAAAGTTCTGAAATAATTAGTTTTTACAATAACAATATTGTTATATGAATTTACAAAAGTATATATTGGCATTATCATAGAAATAAAATACTATGAAGATTTGAAAATATGTCTCTAATTTGATGAGGAATTTCAAAGGTAATGGGGGACAGAGAGCTGTGATAAGCTACCAGGACCACTTAAGGCCTCCTTTCTAAGAACTTAAAATCCTAACCGTTCCTCTTCATCTTGAAAAGAAGCATTTGCTGCATAAAACAGTGTGAGCACCTGACCATAGTTACAAAATAAGACAAAACAATAATATATAAGAGAATAGGCCAGAATCCTCAGCAACTAGGCTATATAACAGGATTCTTCTAATTATCAGAACCTCATACACTTTTAAAATTTTCAAACCAAAAGCCAAATCCCTTTTTCTTGTGTGTTTTATTGATTGTCTGTCTATTTAATGCCATCTTGTAAACCTTCATTATTTGACTTTAATGATTTTAAAATGTTATACTGATTTTAAAACCTAATGTATATAAATTTTAATAAAAATATAATAAACATTATAAATTGCTGCTAAAATCTACTGATTTCAGATACCATTTGCCCTTATTTAATGACAGATTAACCTGTGCAAATATTTGAGGCTTATAGGATGCTTAATATCTTAACAATACCCTGCAGATATATATATATAGATATATATATATAAATATATATATATATATATATATATATATATATATATATATATATATATATATATATATATATATATATATATATATATATATATATATATATATATATATATATATATATATATATATATATATATATATATATATATATATATATATATATATATATATATATATATATATATATATATATATATATATATATATATATATATATATATATATATATATATATATATATATATATATATATATATATATATATATATATATATATATATATATATATATATATATCACAAGCACATCCATGAATATAAAACTAACAACTTTTTTCATCATCATCATCATCAAACCAGGCAAGAAAATGATTTGAGACTTGAATAACTCAGATTGGAAAGAGCTTGCTTTTCTGTGAACTACTACTGTCCAGTCTTGTACAACAAACTCCCAAGATCTTGGAGAAGTATGACAGGGGTAAAGTTTGGGCAGTCAGTCAGATTAATTTTAATAGAAAATGTTTCTTATAGTATCACTGAATTTTTGCAGCATCACAACACAGAATAATCTCTACTGTTTTCTCTGTTTATATATATACATATATACATATATATATATATATATATATATATATATATATATATATATATATATATATATATATATATATATATAGATATATATATAGATATATATATATATAGATATACATATATATATATATATATATATATATATATATATATATATATATATATATATATATATATATATATATATATATATATATATATATATATATATATATATATATATATATATATATATATATATATATATATATATATATATGTATTTATATATTATATATTTTTTTGTAAAACCAGTGATAAATTAACTATAGTAAAGTTTTGTAAAAAATGTATAACCTGAATAAAATTTTGAAAAAAAATTGAAAATTTGACACGGTCTAATCCCAAGAACCATGATATCTTAATTGACCACAGCCGTGAAAGCTTTCGTTCTATGTTAGTAATTAGCATACTCCATTAATTGTTCAGGTATAAAAATTCCTTTAGACAGTAGAAGGCATTCACAGACAGGTATTCTCTCAGTTTATTATAAAATGGTTTGCATTCTCTTGGCATTTTAATTGTACCAGTATTTTATTGATAATTTTCAAAGAGAAATAATGTGGAGATTTTTGAAAAAGTGTGGTTTTGTGTCTGGGTACTACCAGTGCAGAAGCATTTCGTGTCAGGTAATCGTGATACTATTTATTCTGTGTAAAGCTATCTTTGTTTTTAAATACATAAATTGCACATTTAAATACATGAATTGAAGCAACAGTTAGAACTTTCTGCTGTTGAAATGTGTCTACATGTCTATAGTTACTTCTATCCAAATATCAGACTGATAATGTTTTTATGCAATAAAAACTCTACTGACCTCGATGGCTTGACCCCAGACCATGATGTTATAAGTCAGATAATGATAAATCAGCCCATAATAAGAGTTCAGAAGTGTACCTGTGGGAACAGTTTGTTTCAGTTTTAGAATAGTGAAATATGCTCTGTTTAATCCAGAGCAAATATGATATATTTGGGGACCCCAACTATTCCTAGAGTCTGAGTAACTACCCAAAAATCTGACCACTTCTACACTGTCTTTAATCATTGCTTTTGGTTTGTTGTTGTAGAAGTAAACTGACACTGTCTTATCTTTATTAATGATCAGTCTATTTAGAGCACACCATGTCACATATTTATGAGATGCTTTGTATAAGTGTTTTCTCATCCATTACCTATGTGCCATCAGCAAACTTAATAATTCCTCCTGGAAGAGATTTATAAATAGTATAAATATTAGTAGTGCCAAAGCTAAATCCTGCGTGCCCCGATGTTAATTTCATATTGTTCAGAGACTTAAGTTGTACTATTATTTTTCTTTCTTCCTAGAATGACATGAGAAGTGAGAGTACATTTCCTCTCATACCCAGATGAAACAGTTTATATTCAAGAAATTTGAAATTCAAATATCAAAAACGAGACCCACCACAGCATATCCCAACTCCAGTTCTTGACATATGAACTCTACTAATAGGAGTGTTGCTGTCACTCACTGTAAACTTTTGGCTTCTAGATCCATGTTGCTGTTTGCAGAATAAATCAAATTTATTTATAAAAGTGACAAGAATATTATAGCCCATTAAAATTTTTTGATAAATGCACTCAAAACAGAACTGGTCTATAGTTTTATATTTGTATGATTTCCCTTTTTGTATATCGGGATTACTTTAACAGATTCAAGTTTCTATTGAGGAATTAGTCAAAATAAGAAGTGGCTCAGCTATTTTACTGCAAACTGTTTGAAGTGCTTTAATGAGAATACCATCAGGACCCCTGATTTTTTGTTTTTCAGATTTTGTATAATTCTTTCCACCTCTACTTTTGTCACAGGTTCCTGAAATATGTATTAGGCTGCATATCTGAGGCAGTAGATGTAGTTGTAGCAGTAAGAGTAATAATGGTGTATTTCATCTACCATTAATAAATAAATGATTTTATTTTATAATTAATAATCAAATTATTTTATTGTATAAACTAGTACACTTATGCCTATTTACCTTTTAATATTGTTATATCCAAAAGCAATAGCTACATCTTCATAAATATCACAGGCATGTATTACATCATGTCTTGTTGGTGGGACAGTTACCTTTATTTCTTTTCCTCTAGACAACAATTCTGACTTCAAACACATTCTAGATAGCAAGTTGGCAATGTTCTTGCTTGACTCACTAAAAATTATCATACACATATTTTTAACTTTTAACATATTAAATATGAACAAAAGTTTAAATGAAACCTAATCCTTACTAATGAAAAATATACAGTACCAACATTAAAATAAGTCACTGAAACCGAAACATGCAACATGTTTAAAACACAGTTGGCTTGCTTTGATGCGTTAGACATTTATGCTCATATATTTTGTAAAGTACCCACTGAAAACATCACTATTATTCTATTTTAAAGTCTTAAATAATAATGAATGTTTGACATTGATTAATTAAGCAAAGTTTATTAGCTATTAAACACTTAATATATCGGAAAATACCTTATACCAATTAGCCTGTTGGCCCTGTCAGCAGTTATTATTTCATCTCTATAATTAAGTTCAGGGTATAGATGAGTCTTTCCATCTGGATATATTACTTCCACATATTCAGCAGAGTACTTCTCTGAACAGTATTCGCTGAACATACAGACAATGGTATCTAAAACAATTTTTGCCTAAAAATGTAAAAAAGTGACCACTTAAATTGGAAAGCACAATATCTAAAGAAATTTATTTTTCAATTAATGACTTAATTGAATACCCTAATAAACTGAATATCCAATATTTTACAAAAAAGAATTTATTTTATAGAAATATTTCATTAATATAAAACGAAAGGAAGAAACCTTTGTCAAATCAGTTGCTGTACACTCAATAAAAACATTTTTTGTTTGTAAAGTGATTTTGGAGTGGTCACCATTAATTATAGGGGGCAGAGACAGCACAACTCCATTGCTGTCAGTTATTACGGGATACACTGAGCTGTCTTTTATTATAGCCAAATACTGCTTCAACTGTGGGTGAGTCTAAAATATAATTTAAGATATCATATAATTATTTACATTGCACTAAGATACAAATTTTAATAGAAAAAATAAGATTATACTAAGATTATATAGAATTTAATTAACAATAATAATATATATATATATATATATATATTAATTAATAATTAATTAATAGAAAAAATAAGATTATACTTAGATTATATACTTAAAAATAACCCACAGGAATTGAGAAAAACCTACTGAATAAAGTGTCATCAATTCCACAGCACTGTATTCTTTGCTTTGATTAAGAGGTACAAATTTAATATCTTTAGGAGGTTTAGCATCATAAACAAATGGACCTTTGATGGTATCATAATCATGAGTCCCTGCAATAGAAGAATAATTTATATATTAGTATTATTTTAGTCCTCAGTCTGTAGGTAGAATTTCTTGATAGTTAATTTATCGATCAAATGGAAGGTCAATTTGACCACAGACAAATATTCAATAAAACTGTATTGTGGGTTGCTGCTCTTTGTTGTATAATGGTGACCGAGTGAAACACAGCTTTTTTACAAATCATCTGTTTTGGTTTTAAGTGTTTAAACCCTTAAGCCTGTAGTTTAATTAATTTATTCCAAGTTAGATTTAAAGTTTGTTTGTGAAATAAACTTTTTATAATAACACATTCAAAAGCAGTTTATTAATTTGTATTATAATACCAGATTTTTATATTATTTAACCTTTATCTATGCATGGTTTAAACCCTAAGACCGAATCTTAAGAATTGATTTTACTTTCAGAGAAAAATTATTTTCTTTTAAAATAAAATTTGGTCGAATTGGTTAATTAACCAAAAATTTATTGAGCACTCAACCACAACAGGCACAACCCTTCTGGCAGGTTATGACTATTTTCTTAAAAAACCTTATTTACAATTATTAAACAGAATATTCACTCAACTATGTTTTCTCATTCCAAGTCTTATTCACTCTCTTCAGGTGCAAATAATCCATTAGCATGAGCATGACAATAACAGGACATAATATTTATTCTATTAAAAGCATATTTATGTTTACAAAATTAAATTTAAAACTGTACCTATTGCCACTAATGATCTTTTTCTACAAATATTTTGATGTAACTTATCTTGAAGATCAATGAAACTGTTGTATGAGTCACGAGTGAAATTTAAATTTTTCAAAATTGCAGCAACCACAAAAGGTCTAATTTTCTCTGTATCTGGTTTGACTGTCATTTTCTCCAAATTGCCTTCTATTGGCCTTACTGCTTTGAATACTGGTGGTGGCATCCTATAAATAATAATGAATGAATTCTATCAATACATCAAAACTAAAATAAAAATTCAATTAAAATGACTTACTTCCCTTGGAATATTTGAAGTCCTAATACCAATCCCTCAAGACACAGCAAATCATATCTATTTGCTGGTATATCGATCCTATATATAATATCCTCCGAAGCCCCCTCAGATAATTGAGAGTCATCACCTTGTTCTTTAGTTATCATCTGCTTTTCGGTTGTCTAAAACAATAAATCATATTAAAAATGCATCATACATAATATCTGAAAATAAATACTTACAACTTCATCTAATTCAAGACCAAACTCAAAGCACACTTTTTGAAACTCTTCATCAGCTAAAACAATAAATTTTCTTTTAATTTAGGTAAACAACTATTAGGTACCTTACAAAGTATCATTAAGAATTTTAAAGACAACATACTGTACACTTTTCCTAAAGACTGAAACAGTAAATCTCTTTTAACACCTATTGTTGGCATTGTTGAAGTCGAATTTCTTTAAATCTGATTCAGAAAAATACTTTAAACCAATTCTAAACTATAGAATATGGTAGAACTTAAATTATTTGGTCACAAATATTTATTCCCACATTTCAGTTTTGCACCGCTTGTCAAAAAAAGGAAATGTTAGGTTAATGAAAAACTAATTCTTCGTTTTAATGTTTCATCTTTCTGCTATAATATTAGTCTTTTACCATCCAGTCAACTATGAAATGTCATATCTACAAAAATTAAAATAAGTCTTTCGGATCGCCTCGTCGAAGGCAGACATCTGTGTTATTAACATAAGTGGTTCCACGTGTTCGGTTCTGCTGCTTTATTTCGGGGGGAAAGTAATTCAGTAATTCATATATTACGGCCACAATTTACAAAATCTTGCCAAGGTCAGAATCAAAAAATAAAAAGTAAAAAATTTAACACTAATAAAAACATTAAAATGTAACTATCAATATGTAAACGTCATACATGCTAAACAAATATAATATAAGTAAAATTAATTGCGGTAAAAACGTCTATATATAACAAATATACTAAAAATATGACATTACAAATTTAATTAAAAACATGGGTCTCGACTAACACTAACGATTAACAACGGTGGGTGTTATGCTGTACAGTTCTCAGCAGAAAGATCGCAGAAAGAAGAGAAGACATTTTTTATCAGAAATTAAACTGTAGATATTCTTGTATGCTGTAAAAACTGTTTTGAATAAGTAACTCCTTTACCCTGCGTTTAAAACAATTTTCAGGTAGCTTGCGAATGTAGTCGGGTAAAATGTTAAAGCACTTTGGTCCAAAGTAATTGGAAGATATTCGTGACCTATCTAGCCTATGATAATCTATTCTTAGAAGATCACCCTAGCTGGTCGGATAATGATGGAAATCTTGGTTATGATTGAACCGAGTGATGTTTCTGTGGTAATAGAGAAGGCTTTCATAAATATATGTACAGGGTATCGTCATTATTGCTAGTTGTTTAAAAACGTGTCTGACATCCTCTCTATAACCTAGACCAGCAATAGTTCTTATGGCTCTTCTTTGCAAAGCAAATATTCTTTGCGCATGTGTTGAGTGAGATAGCATAGCAGCCCACTGATTGAAAAATCCCATGAAAAGTGTGAAGGAGGCAGTGCCCAGGCAACACTTTTTTAAGATTTTTTAACAAAGAGATGCTTCTGGTGAGACGACCAGCAGTGTGCACTATATGTTTATCGAACCTCAGTGTGGGGTTCAGATATACACCCAAAAACCGTACTTCATCTACATTCTCACACTGAATCTCTCTTAAACCAAAAAGCATACTCCCGTCTTGTTATTATTCATAGCCAGCCTGTTGGCACTAAACCAATCCCTCAAATCCGCGATTCTTGCCCTCATACGATCACTCAGACTCTCCATGCAGACATCTGACTCAGCAATTGATGTGTCGTCAGCAAACAGCAACACCTTTGAAGTCGGGACAGAATTATTAATGTCGTTGATGTAGACAAGGAAAAGCAGTGGACCCAGGACAGAACCCTGGGGCACTCCATATCCTAGCTCAGTCTCATTAGACTGCTTATTTGCATACTCTGTTATCTGTCTGCGACCTCTCAGATAGCCACCAAGTATACGCAAGCCAGCCTCGTCAACTCCACAAGCCATCAATTTGTCCCTCAAAATATCGTTGGAAACACAATCGAATGCCTTCGAAAGGTCACAGCATGTAGCGCTTACATACTGACCCCCCTCAAAAGCCTCTGCGATGTATTCCAGCAACTCCAGTATTGCTAATGTTGTTGATCTACCAGCTCTAAAACCAAACTGGCTTGCCGAGAAAAGAGCAGCCGACTCAAAGTACTGACACAACTGAGACTTTAACAAACCCTCAAAGACCCTCGATAAAACCGGTACAAGCGAGATTGGATGGTAATTGCCCACATCTTCTCTGTCTCCCTTTTTAAAGGCAGGAACAACCCTGGATTTTTTAAGTGGGGAAGGGAAAAAACCTGCCACTATACACATGTTTATCAGCTTGGTAAGCGGAACTATGAGAAGGTCTTTCAAGGATTTCAGCATTGGCACAGTAATGTTATATATATCCTTACTGTTTTTGTTTTTCAAAGCATTAACTGCATTTCTCACTTGAATGTAGCTTACCTCACTAAAGTGGAAAAGATCACCTGGTTCAACTCTAGGCTTGTTCAAATAATCTGCATAGCTTCGGTTAGGGGGATCAATGGTTTTCAAAGTTTCCTCAGCTATGCTTGCAAAAAAGACATTAAAATCATCAGCAGACAACCCAATATGCTCATTACTTACACTACTGGCACCCCTATGTTCATTAACCAATCTCCAGGAGGCCCTGACAACATTGGATGAGTTCATGATATAGTTGGTATATGCCGCTTTTTTTTTATTATGTAAGCTTATTTTGTAAGTTTTTCTGTAATTATGTATATGTGCTTGAAGATTGCTGGATGGCCTATTTCTGTGTATTTCTAAAAGTAAGTTAAGAGTTTCACGCATTTGATGTAAACTATTATCATACCAATTAACAATAGTTCTATTAGTGTGGCCAATTCTTTTACATTTAAGAGGGAAAAAAAGTTCAATTCCTGCTTTCAGGACCCCCATGAATCTATCGAACTTACTATCCAAACACGACCCAGTCTCATCAATAAAATCCCAACTCTGCAGATCCAAGTAGGCATACATATCTCTCATACCATCGTTTGTGATTGGCCTATATACCTGGGGTTCGCGAACCAAGGCCAAGGAAAGGGGAGACTCAACCGCTCAGTGTGGAAACTAGCCGACCCCGCTAGAAAGGCAGCGAACGCTGTGAACGTGTGAGGCCTAGTTGTTCCTGCATTCTATCTCGTTCGTCTGCCGCAGTTCTACAAAGAATATTAGCGTAATGGCCGCTATGTGGTGGGAGGGGTAAGGGGATAGCTTGAAAGAAAAGGTCGTGAGACTAGTAGTACTCTCAAGGGGTATCTAGTGGAAGCCAAGATGCATTAGAAAGGTTTATAAAGAAAGACAAATTTAAAGATATTGAAATACATCCCACCGATAACGTCTCCAAACCGGAATAAGGTGTAAATTATCTGAAAGGGTCGCTCCAGCTCTAAATAAGCCCCGGACGGAGAGCAACCTGGCAAGTTGCAAATTGCAGTGCCAAAAACATAAATTGAAATGGAAATTTGTGTTGTGTTAATGTACTTAACCTCGCATTTGATTAAAAAATAAGTAGTAATACAAAGTATATTTTAAAAATGATTGTTTTGAGACGGTTATATTCAAGACGAGCACTTATTCAACAAAGTAAAAGAGATCCTGGTATTCAGAAACAGAAAAAAATTATTCAGGGTTCATCTAGTGAAATAGAAAATATTGATTTCGATGAATTGGAATCTGATTTTATGGATGTCCATAAATCTCATAGACAACATATAGAAGAGTTGGAAGCGTGGAGGGAAAAAGAAAAATATCTAATTGTGAAACAGAAATATTTCAAGGAAAAATATCCAAATTTTTTAACTTGGCATGATAAGGAACAGATTCGATTCCTTCATAACACGGATCCTGAAGAGTGGAGTATTGAAAAGCTTTCAGAAGGTTTTCCAGCATTACCAGAAGTGATACAGGTATTTAAATAAGTTAATGAGCTTACTAACATATTATACTTGTTGAAGTATTTGTGGTTGGTATATAACTTTTTAAATTTTAGAAAATCGTCAAAAGTAAATGGTTAAAATCCAATGAGAATAAAATATCCAATCATGATAGGACAGTGCAAAAAAACTGGAATGATTTCAAACAAGGAAACTTAAACAATCTACCTCGAGAACTTAAAGAACATTTGCAGAAGTTCTCAAATAGAGGCCTAAACTTTGGACCATTTCAAAAATGTGATAATAAAGAAATTATTATAACAAATCAAGATAAAAAACAGCATTTTGGTGGGGAATTTTCAGAAATAATAGCTAGTTATGAAAGACTTAAAGCAGAGCAAAATACTGAAAAGAGGGAAGAAAGCACAGCAAATATAAAAAATTCTAGTGATAATGGTATTGTTGATTTTAGTAGGTTTAAAACAAATAGAGACCGTAGACTATTGACTTTCAAGCAATTGCAAGACACAGTGGAGCAAAAATTATCAAAGGGTAGAAAACTTTCATTTGAAGAAGAACTACTCAGAGAAGCAAGTTTTCCAAAAAAAGAGGACCCAGTGGAAATAATTGAATTAAATCAAGAAAAAATTTCTGATATAATAGATCACAAGAGTGATACAAATAGAGATAAAATAGGTTTTGTAAAGAAAACAACTAGAGATATGTCTCACTTGATTTATCCTGATAAAATTGTTATACCAAAAGATATTTATAAAAAGGGTTACACTTATAGGTTGAACGATTGTTATTACGATAGTGATGGTGAATTTCTTTACAGAGTTCCTGGTATGAGCTGAAATAAATATTTGATATAGAACATATTTCTGTAGATTATTACAATCTCTTACAGACTATTATAAAAAAAATGTCAAAAACCTAATAGGGAGCAAATGCATATTTTCTTCTAAACCTAATAATTTGTTATCAGTTTTTTGTATTAAAATATATTTCATTCATAAAAGAGCAGTTCAACTAACACATCTTGTGGGAATTACATGACCAGCAAGAAAACTTTAAAAGAATGTGCCCAAAATCCAAATTAATTCAATATTTTGTCTTTTCTCTATGAGCACTACTCAAAATTGTCAAAATGTGATATGCATCCTGCACATCAAAATGTGCCTCCCAGTACCTATCTAGAAACATCAAAAGATGATACGATAAATAAAACAAGAACTGTTTTTGAACTTTTTATTTAAAAAACTAATCAATACTTAAACAACAGTATTCTGTTATGTATAAAGGAATAAAAAACTACTTGGTAAAATGTATTCAATATATTAGATAAAATTACATTTTCACTGAGGTGAAGAAAGTTTCATTAGTTCCCAGTATTTCCTAACTTCATGATCTTCCCAATGTTTCTCCTTCAATGTTGTTTCAAAAATCCTGAAAATATAACCACATATTTAAAATGTTATAACTCTCTTCGCTGTAAAGTTACTTAAAAGGAATTTAAACACATATATGTATGGATAACAGGGAGCAATCCAGACACCCTAGCTAGGACTAAAATAAAGAATCAAATATGAAAGTCTATGTTAAGCATATAAACGCTTTTTTCCTTGTCTAGCTGAATGAAACTTTCAATATTATAAGTTAGAAATAACAAGGGCAATAAAAATCAATATGTCAGCCTGTTTGTAAAACAACAAACATTATAATCAATGTTAATATTGTCTTCAGTATTGTTAACATAATTATGATAATCTGATTTATATATTTTTTTCATACTTTCCCCAAGTTAGAAATCAACTAATAATAATTGGTGAATTATTGGTCAATTATGAAATCATTGTTCTTGAGACTGCGTCAAAACGGTGTCACTGCTCGCCGTTTCGCCTTCGATCAGTATTCCGATCTCGTGAAGTGAAGATTCTTCGTGCAATCGAAGGCAAAACGTCGGACAGTGATTCCATTTTGACACAGTCTAATCCAAAGAACCATGATTTCTTAACTAATAACCATTTTCGGTTTTTTTTGAGAGTATTCTGTAGGAAGTCTCTGTGTGAATGGGCAGCTTTAAAAAACTCGAGGATGTCATGTCGATGTTGTTTTCAATTTATGAAACTGGACTGATTGAATAATAATTTCATAGAATATTATTAATACTTTTGGAATGTGAGAATTATCATTCACCTAGACAAGCGCTAAAAAAATGTTTTAAATTATGTTTTATTTTAGAGTTAATACTTTAGGTATGGGATTGTTCAAGGGTGTGTTTTGCATTAAAAATATGCTCTGTATTACTATAAACTCTTACAGGGGCGTGCAGTCCATGGAAGCAAGGGAAGCAGTGCTTCCCCAAAAAAAAATTACAAAACATCTAAAATGTAATTTTTGAAATAGGAAACCATTAATTTAGTTTATATTAAAAATGCTAAAATATCTTAATTATCAAGCCCATAATAAATGCGGCCTTGACTCCGACCGAGCCACAATAGAAAATCGAATAGAACCTATGCGGGCCGCTAGCTTCTCTGCAGCCAAGTCCTGTATGCTTAATTTCCTGTGAATCGAGCCAGAGGTTATTGAACTTTTGCACCGGCTGTTTGCAATTTTTGCATTTCAGTCGGGGCGGAAGCTATTGTTGGAGTAGGTTCTTTGTTTGAACGGCTATCCGTGTGTTGTGTGGTACGTACGTCGCGTCGTGCATGGAAGACAATAATACGGACGTGGATATGCAAATACCGACAACTTCGGCTGTCGGTAATAACGTTGAAAATGTTGGAGAATTTAATAAGAGAGTGTGTGGTGTGTGTCTTAATAATAAAGGGATTTTCAACATTAAACTTCGCTGATAAGCTTCAAATAATTTCCAAAGGAAGGGCAAAATTTAACCACAAAAATGAAAAACTGTATTAGACATTTTTATCCGGAAAAGCAATACGAACAATTTAAATGGCTAACGGGGTGTGAAAATATAAGTAAATTATTTTGTTGGCCATGTTTACTTTTTGAAAATGAAAAAGGTTTCTGGAATAAAACTGGTTTTTCCGATTTAAACAATTTCCATAAAGCTGAAAAAGACACACTATGTCCAAAGCGCATTTGCAGGCCGTCATAAAAGAAAAATCTTTGGCAAAACCAGAATTGAACACGCCCTTAATAAACAGTTGGATCAGTCACCGCCAACACAATGAACTAGTCGACAAAAATAGGCAAATATTAAGAAGACTTATCGATGTTGTTTGTTTTCTTGGACAGCACGAATTGTGATTTAGAGGTCATGAAGAAACAAGGGTTTCTTCAAATAGAGGAAATTTTCAAGATTTACTTAGTTTAATGGCTAAATATGACGATTGCTTAAAAAATCATTTAGAGCAGTCCAACGTCGAATCGTATCCAGAATGATTTAATTTCCGCTGTTGCAACCATTATTCTAAAACGAATTAAGCAGTAGTTGGCGAGGCGCGGTTCATTGCTATTGTTGTGGACGATTATAGCCAATTATCTATAGTAATACGCTACGTTAAAACAGACGTAAATATGAATTTTTAGGTTTTAAGAATGTGTCCGAAAATCCTACAGTAGATGCATTATATACCATAGTTTATAACGTTACTAAAGAAATTAATGGAGAGAAAGAATTAGTTGCTCAAAGCTATGATGGAGCTGTAGTGATGGCAGGACAATTAGGGGGTCTGCAAGCTAGAGTTCGAGAAACTTTCCCAAGTGCTGTGTTTGTTCATTGTTTTGTTCATAAATTAAATTTAGTTTTATCCCAGTCCATCAATCACATTAAAGAGTGTAAAGTATTTTTCGTTACTTTAAGTGGCATGGCTGCTTTTTTTTCCAAATCAACAAAACGTATACAAGCTTTGGACTCCATTGTCCACAAACGATTGCCCAAAGTAGCCCCTACTAGGTGGAACTATAATGGAAGACTTGTGTTAACAGTATCTGAAAATCGTAAATCACTGATTGAACTTTTTCAGAATATAATAGAAAATAATGAAACGTGTGACTCAGAAGCAATAAATAGTTCGAGGGGGTTTGGAAATGGAGGACTGTTTGAAACGAGATTTCAATTTTAATTATTTGTTGAACATATTTTCAGAAATATTTCCATTCTCGGACAATGTTTTTAATATATTATAAACTAAAACAAATGATATTGCTTTTTGCCTAAAAAAAATGGATGATTTTAAGTCCATGTTAAGCCAAAAAAGAGATGACTTTGACCTTATTTGGGAGAAAACGGTAAATGTAACATCATTTACGGCGCCTCTTTTATGAAATAATCGATCAAATTCAGCAACAAATAAACTATAGATTTAACGGTTTAAATGATTTTAAATTCCTCGAGCTCTGCAATTTTGATGCATTTAAAGGAAAAACTTTTCCAGAAGATGTGTTTAAATCTCTTCTTCTTCATTATGGCCAGTTCTTCGACCGAGTGCTACTGCGATCTGAACTAAAAGTGATTTACGAAACTGATGACATTAGCGCAAAAAATAACGCTAAGGAACTAATGCAAGTTTTAAAAGACAAGGAGCTGGAAGATACCTACATCGAAGTGTCGAAATTGTGTGAATTAGTATTGACAATACCTGCACACAAGTTCATCAGTAGAACGCAATTTTTCAACACTTAAACGTATAAAAAATTTCGTGAGAAAAAAATAAACTTCTCCAAAATATTTCGGAGCATCGACGTTTTTATGTTGACGTCATTGACGTGCATTTACAAAAAATGATCGAAGAATCGAATTACATTAAAAATAGGTAAGTTTCTAAAAATTGCTTCCCTTTCTTAAAATTTCACCGCACGCCCCTGAAACTCTATCAATTAACTGGCGGTTGTACGTTTTATTTCTACTTGAACCACTAACTTCAATGTTTATTTGTAGTGTCGCATATCGGTAGACCAAGTTTTTTAATTTTGGTCAACAAACATAGAAAGACTAAGACTCCAAGTTTCGATCTCCGTAAATTCTAATTATTAACATGACATGTTTTGGCTCTTTCGAGCTTTATCAGACCTAAAAACAACAGAGAGAACCTTAGTAAATAATCATACTCACAAATCTAAAAGCAATAACTTACAAACAGAATAAAACACACTAAAGTAGGTACAACAAAATAAACAAGTACTTATGTGAGACTTAACTTTATTTTAGTATCGATCAAATATGTATTAGTAGTTGTTTTTTTTTTGTTGTACTTTAGTGTGTTTTATTCTATTTGTAAGTTGTTGTTTTTGAACTTGTGTGTGTGTGATATATTTACTAAGGTTCTCTCTGTTTGTAGATCTAGTGATGCTCGAAAGGGCGAAACACGTGTCATATTAATAATTATAATTTACTGAGACCGAGACTTGGAGTCTTTCTCTATCTTTGTTATTAAAACTAGGTCCCTTTGAGAAATATGCGCAATTTCTTTAATTTTAAATCTTGTCTACATACGCCAAAGAGCTAAACCCGATTGAATTCATATTTATGTATATAGAACCAATAAAACGGACGATTCAACAAAACTCGGCTGCGCGCATGTTTCGAATTACACAAAGCAACTCTTGTGTCATCCATAAATCTCCGTATTAAGCCACGTGTGGCGCCCGATCAATTCGACGTGTCATTTTCAAAAACCGTTCGCTGTGCACCCATAGTTCCTCGCCCGTCGGAAAACGAACCTACTCTGGATATCTTCAGGCCGTGAAACTTGCGGTGTTCCTGTTGCCGTTAGAGAAAAAATCTAGAGGAATGTTAGAGATTTATTCTCGGATTTATTTGTTAAACCAAAATAATTAAAAAAGCACGAATTGCCGAAATTAGGTGTGTTCTGCATCTCTTAGGCACCAGCCGCCACTGCTTCTGGAGAGGGTTTTGAGTCGAAAATTTTCAACAACCAAAAAAAACATCCTCAGTTTTATATTAACTGTAGATAGAACTTGCTCTAGGGAGGTTTTACCTACCAATTCCGAAAAAAAGGTCCTTACTTTATATTATTTCTATCATTTTACCTTAACTAAAAATGAGTCTGGAGGGGGGTTTAACCCCCAAACCCCACCTTATATACGCCACTATCTTAAGAAAGTAGAATACTTACTTTAGGACTTGTTCATATGTACGCTTCTCCTGGGTAGTTAACCCATTATGTAAAACTTCTAAATTGTAGTCTACTATTTCGACGGAGTCCATGCCTACGAGAGTGGTATCGGGACCATCTTGCTGTAAACTGTGCCAGACTGCCAGTTTGCCTAACTCAACGCCATTTTTCTAAAATGCATATTATCCTAGTTTTTGATTTTATAATAACCGTATAAATGTAAAATAATAGTTGGATGTAATAATAATAGTTTGTTCTGTTCTATAGACTATTTTTTAGTTTATTTATTTATTTTCAACTGCCATTATACAATTTTCCATGGGCACTACCAGTAGGGGGGGGGTTGCCCCCCTTTTCCCGGTAATGTTACTGCCACCGGGAAAGTCATCACTAAGATAGACCTGGTGCAATTTATATTTTAAGTCATCAGTATAATTTTTCCCCCACCGGTATTCATGAATAAGCTAAATCTGGTTCCATTTACATATATTAAAAAAGACATGACCACTTTTTTAAATCAACAATATAGTTTTGCCCCACTGAGATTTCGTCTCTAGTAGAGAATAGTAACATTAAGATGGCAAGACTCATATAACATGATCATACTTTTAGGCCAATTTTGAGAAACATGAAACAATACACAATTTAGAAATAGAGAGGCTTATGAATTAATAGGTTTATTTCGGTGCAAATTGAGAGACTGAGATTTTTTACACAAAAAAATTTAATGGGAAAGACTAATAAACTAAAAAAGCACGATTTTCACTTTTTGCAGTATATGTCTAAAGCTACGAAAAACTTCGCCAAGTTATACTGTACTTTTCTTTATTAAATAACAAAGAAAATGGCAGAACTTGGTGCAATACATGGTTTTGGAGATATGGCGGTTGAGATAGTTGATGTAGGGTGTTTATTTTAATTGATGATTAAAAATGCAGGATGTACTTTTTTGGCTCATTCTAGGATTAAAAGTTGATGTAAACATGTAACCGCAAGGCCTTCCTTTCTGAGATCCACGGTGTTAAAATTTTAAATGTTTTTCGGTTTTTTTTCATCGAACTCGTATATTTCTAGATGTAAATAATTCAAATTTGATACACACTATACTGTAAGCAATGTCTTTGTAGCCTGCAAACCCTAGAGTTTCGAAGAAAAAGGCACTTTTTATTTTTCTGCACAAATTGGTCAATGGCAGTGGCGGCTCGCGGGTGAAAAAGTAAGTGAAGTGCAAATGAAGCAAGAAAATACCGCAATAATTTTTATTCCAGAATATTCGGGGTAGAATATTTTTTTTCGACTTACCTAAATTTTGTATACTAAATCAATTCTCCTATCCTTCATAGCAGCAAATTTATTTATAACATCCTCATAAAATGGATGAGGTGACCTAATCTCCTCCAGAAATTCCTTTTGAATTAAAATATTGCCAAGAGAATATTCTTGAGATATTGTATTTCTTAAATAAGTTTTTACACATTTGAAGCAAGAAACTTGTCGACGGTATTGTCAAAATAAGGGAAAACAGTTTATATGCTTCAGTAAAAATATCTTTATTTTCATTAATTTTTTTCACTTGCTCTTGCAGCCATATATTTCAATTACCCTCATTGGCAAAAATAAGACCAAGCTCATTTTTAAGTCGTTGATTTTTTGAAAATATTTCCCCATATAACTGTAACAAATTTTCAAACGGGCCAGTCGGAAAATTTAAACTATATTCGGAAAATTTAGCAGCTCCTGCCAAACATGAAAATGTAAGTTTTTCACAGTCTTGAAATCTTAGTGTCATTTCCATTAAAATATGGTCCAATATTTCATAAAAAAGGGTTCTATACTTAGCCCTAATTTCTTCAGGTGAAAGCTTAGCAAGCTCACGTTTGTAATGATTTATTTCTGTAATAGAATTTGTTTTATCAAACATGGTATTACAAAAAATGTTCATTTCTTTTTTTACAGAGCGCCTCACGACAGCGTTTTATATTGGATATGCAAAAATGAATGTCAAGCGATTTTTTTTGAAGAACGCAAATAGTATGTCCGTGATTGAATGTCATTAAACACCAATGCCAGAAACGTGAATTCAAAATCGTTCATCTCACCTAAAAATCCTCTCGCAAGCCGGATTGATTTTTCATCAGATTTGTCACAGTTTGTAATAAATTCAAAGACGTCTTTTAATTTATTCCCGGCTTGAACAATCACATTTACTAACTTCGAATTTGAAGTTGTAACAACATTATAAATAAATATAATACAAAACAGTCAAGCAAACTGCAAAGGAACTCACCGGTTGCAACGAAATCCGCGAAAATAAAACAAACATAGCACCTCCAGCAAAGTCGAAGCTGTTTGCGCTACTGTTATGGTTGTTATAATAAAGTTCGAGTGAAAGTTTAATAAGTAGTTAAAGTAAAATATTTATTCGAGATGTACAGTTTATTTTTTACCAATTAGGTGAATAAATGAATGTAAAAACTAAAATTTTAAGAGATATATAATAAATATAGTTAGATGTTTGCTTGTTTATTTTTCCTGGTGAAGTAGCACTTCACCTACTCCACCTGAATAGCCGCCACTGGTCAATGGAGGGATTGACTGTGAAATGTTGCTGGAGTCGGTCTCATTTTTGGTTACTATTAGGAGAACGAGACAATATCAACTGTTTTTAGAAAGATACCACCATACACATTACGGGCTTAGCGCATTTGTTGACTGGCTAGTATGCAACTACAATCGTCACTTCCCGGAGTATGCCATTTTTAAGCTCAACACTTTGCAGCTAAAAAGGCAGTTAAGTGAATTGGTTTTTGTTTACCTGTTTTTCCCAGGGTTATTTGACTTGGTAATTTTTTACCGCTATGCGTGCCTCAGCTGCGTCCTTACATTAACAAAAAAAAAGAAAACAAAAATGGCTACAACATAGTTTAGAAAAATCTAAGGGTGATAATTTTTCTTAAGTCGCTACTATCCGACGTTTAGCCTTCGATTGCATGAGGCATCTTCAGGGATCTTTACTCGACGAGATCTGAACACTGAATGAGCTTGAAGAGATTCAGACGGGCTTTTATACCCGACTTGTGCTCGCCGAACCGTGACCCTGTGTTAAGATCGGTTTTCACGTGTGATGTAGACCGTAACCCGTGTCTCTATTGAAATTTTTTGTATGTTTAAATATTTAACTAGATTCTCTAACTTTTCGTTTGTAAAAACCTGGAACCGATGCTAGAACCTTGGTTTCCTTTACATTTGTGAAATGGCCAGTGTATGCTGGTGTTCAGCTACAGCAGATTGAACAATTTGTTTCTTTTTAATACATCGTTCATGTTCCTTAAGTCTTGTTGATATTGAGCGTCCTGTTTCTTCCACATACACTTCTCCACAGGAGCAAGGAATTTTATATACTCCTTCTGTTTGGAAAGGTACAAGATCTTTCGGGGATCGCAAGCATTGTCCAATCTTCTTATGTGTATTGTCTGTAGTGCCATGTATGTATAGAAGAACAACACTACCTAATGGTGGCTCTTTATCATTCTCCTTTGGCGGAGTTGGTTTACTATATTTTTTAATTGAACGCGTAATATCTTCAGTGCAATAGCCATTCCCTCTGAGAGCTTCAGTCAATTTCGATGTTTCCGATGTTAAAGAATCTTGATCAGAAATCGAAATAGTTCTGAATGCGAGTCTATTGCACTGACGATCGGTCGAAGTGTTGTTGTCCAAAAATTGTCCAACACCTATAAGTTTATGCAGGCAGACCCCACAAGTAGAATAGAAAGACGCATTACCAATTTGATCAGCACATCCAGTCTACCACCAGCGGAGAAAAAATCATTAAAACCAAGCAGCTCCAAGATTCCTAGGTTCTAGGTCTTCCGAAGATACACAAGGACAACGTACCACTTCGACCGATCGTCAGTGCAATAGACTCGCCCACATACAAACTAGGTAAATATCTTTCAAATTTTCTTAATCCATTTACTGGAAAAACAGATTCTTTTATTAAAAACTCTGCACATTTCGTGGAAAAACTTAAGACAATCCAGTTGGATCCCGAAGATATTTTGGTCAGTTTCGATGTAGAATCACTTTATACAAATGTTCCTGTCAACGACTTAATTTCCATTATATCAGACATACTGGATAACAATAATTTTGAGAAGAATTTCATAGACCTAGTGGAAGCTTGTCTTACATCTACTTGTTTCATTTTTCAAGGAACTTTTTATGAACAAACTTCAGGGCAGCTATGGGATCTCCTCTACCACCTGTGGTAGCGAATATCTTTATGGAAGCCTTTGAGGATATTGCTCTAACATCCGCTCCACTAAAACCGAAGCACTGGTTTAGAAATGTAGATGATACTTTTGTTGTTTGGCCTCAAGGACAGGATAATCTCCTCATATTTCTGGACCACCTTAATCAGCAACATCATAATATCAAGTTCACGATGGAAATTGAATCTAATGGAACAATTCCCTTTCTAGATGTAAGTGTTCAAAGGAAGGAAAATGGTACATTAGGACATTCTGTGTATAGAAAACCGACGCATACAAATAGATACTTAAATGCAAATTCTCATCACCATCCAGCACAAAAGAAATCGGTTATTAACTCACTAGTATTCAGAGCTATTTCGATTTCTGATCAAGATGCTTTAACATCGGAAACATCGAAACTGACCGAAGCTCTCAGAGGGAATGGCTATTGCACTGAAGATATTACGCGTTCAATTAAAAGATATAGTAAACCAACTCCGCCAAAGGAGAATGATAAAGAGCCACCATTAGGTAGTGTTGTTCTTCCCTACATACATGGCACTACAGACAAAATAGGTCGATTACTTCGGCGGTCCAACATACGTACAATCTTCAATACACATAAGAAGATTGGACAATGCTTGCGATCCCCAAAAGATCTTGTATCTTTCCAAACAGAAGGAGTATATAAAATTCCTTGCTCCTGTGGAGAAGTGTATGTGGGAGAAACAGGACGCTCAATATCAACCAGACTTAAGGAACATGAACGATGTATTAAAAAGAAACAAATTGTTCAATCTGCTGTAGCTGAACACCAGCATAACACTGACCATTTCATAAATGTAAAGGAAACCAAGGTTCTAGCATCGGTTCCAGGTTTTTATAAACGAAAAGTTAGAGAATCTATTGAAATATTTAAACATACAAAAAATTTCAATAGAGACACGGGTTACGGTCTACATCACACGTGGAAACCGATCTTAACACAGGGTCACGGTTCGGCGAGCACAAGTCGAGTATAAAAGCCCGCCTGAATTTCTTCGAGCTCATTCAGTGTTCAGATCTCGTGGAGTAAAGATCCCTGAAGATGCCTCGTGCAATCGAAGGCGAAACGTCGGATAGTAATTCCAATTTGACACGGTCTAATCCCAAGAACCATGATTTCTTAATTGACCAAAGCCGTGAAAACTTTCGTTCTATATATATAATATTATTGAAAGTAGACTTTGCAACAAAAACAATACGACCTCACTGAACTCTCTAAGACTAATAGGACCGGAGATAAGAAGTCGTGAATTGGGGTCTTTGCGCATCTGTAATCAAGTTAATTCGCATTAACTACGATTTGCAGGCTAAAAGTAGAGGGTATCCCATTTTGGGCACTTTTGCGGGGTATCTCCTTTATTTTTAAAGGTTGCGGTTTTCGTGACAATGTGCTACTTTTTTTTGTGAATTTAAAGATGGCGCCAGCAGAATTTTCATAGCCCTTTTGGTTTTAGAGAAAACGAGCGTTTTTGAAAATGTTGCATTTTCTAGTACCCCTCGTATCCCAGCAATTTGATAACTTATCAAAAGGCGCAAACTGTTCCTTATATGACTTATATGAGAATTCAGTGTTGCTTTCAGAATAAGTACACGGGATGAGGTCAAAAAGTTGTCGAACCCTACTTTATTTTTTTAAATGGGACACTCTGTATATTAATCTTTATATTTATTAGGAATAATGTGGGCTTTCCAAAAATATATACACGTATGCAGTTATTTTGAGAAACAAGCTCAAAATTTGTGATTTTCTACAATTTTCTTTTAGCAGGAACTCTGGCTATGGTTAAAATTAAAAAAAAAATTCATGTAAGTAGTTATGTAAGATGTAATACTTTCAAACTTAATTCAAAAGATCATTTTTAATTCTCAATTATTAATTATTTATTACAGCATTTCAACTTAATTATGATAAAATTATTGAATTTTACTCAAAACAAAACACTAATTTCATATCTTATTTAAAACTTAAATTAGGAAAAACAAAAGAAAAACAAAATTGTGAAAAAGCAGAGTTTTAAAATGTCGGCCATTTTCCCATATGCAAAATTGGCACATTTTCACTCTTCTTCTAATAGCGTTCAAAAGAATCATAGCCTTCTTTGCAAATTTCGGAAAGTTAAATCGATTGCCGCACGAAGTTCCCCTACAGACTGATATCTGTTGTATATATTTTATTTTGCATGAAATCCCATAAGAAAAAATCTAAAATTGAAGGATCCAGAGATCGAAACGTGAGACCCCAACCCCAAAGGGTAGATGTTGTGCCCTCTCAAAAATTAAATGGTGATTTTTCTGTGGGCTACTTTTATTGTATTATGGCGATTGAAAATTCTCGCACTTGAAAAATAAGATTCATCTGACCAAATAACGAATCTGCCAAAAGATTCATCAATATGGATTTGTTGTAAATACCATTGGCAAAACAACAAAAATATTTTATTAACAACAATCGGCGCTCGGCATCGCCGGGATGTAAATGTTGAACTATGTGGAATTATATGGGTGATACATATATTTTTGCAAAATTCTTTGAGCATCTGACTTGCACAGACCAGTTGCTTCCTCTATTTGCTGGCAAGAAGATGAAGGCGTCGCAGTCGTTTCGACATAATCTAATAGGTTTATTTCTTTTCTCTCTCTATCTTGTTTGGTGTATGCTTTAGGATAGGGCTGGATAAATGATCCGTGTTGTACAGTCTTCCGGTTCGTCTCGTCGAATGCAGACCTTTGTGTTGATAACATAAGTGGTGCCACGTGTTCGGTTTTGCTGCTTTATTTCGGGGGGAAACGGGAGACTCAACCGCTCAGAGTGGAAACTAACGACCCCGCTAGAAAGGGAGCAGACGCTGTGAACGTGTGAGGCCTAGTTGTTCCTGTATTCTATCCCGTTCGTCTGCCGCAGTTCTACATAGAATATTAGCGTAATGGCCGCTATGTGGCGGGAGTGGGAGGGGTAAGGGGACAGCTTGAAAGAAAAGGTTATCTCGTGAGACCAGTAGTACTCTCAAGGGGCATCTAGTGGAAGCCAAGATGCATTAGAAAAGTTTTTAAAGAAAGTCAAATTTAAAGATTCGAAATACACGGGGTGATCGGGAGCCCAGAGCTCGCCATCCGGACATCCCACCGATAACGTCCCCAAACCGGAATAAAGTGTATCTCGCTCCGAGGGTCGCCGGATAAAGCGAGTAAGCTCCGGACGGGGAGCAATCTGGCAAGTTGCGAAGTGCAGTGCCAAAAACATATATTGGAAAGGATTGGATCCGTGTTGTACTAAATTTGATTTAAGGCGGGCAAATATGTCTCGGAAAGGTTACTTTCTCTTTGGATATCTAATATGAACAAAAAGACAGCGCTCAAAATACGTACCTTTGTAAATATAATTCCTAAGCTTCTTGGAGATTTTCATTAAGCTGTACGAAACAAACCAACAGATACTCTTCGTAATTTTCGTAGACCACCATTATTGTAAAAAATGTAAATTAAATATAGTATATAGTTAAATAGAAAAACAAATATATTATTAATAATCAAAAACTGACAAAACCGCAAAGTTTTTGACATTTTACTTTTTGTTCCAGACAAATTAGCCGTATCCTACAAGCTGGTAATTGGACACAAAAGAAAATTTTAGAACATCTCGAATTTTGAGCTTGTTTTTTAAAATAACTGCATATCAAATTCAAAAAGTACTTTATTGTCGAAGAATATAGAATTCTATTGACAAAGCATGTTAAAATTATAACTACGTAAAATTAAACATATACAAGTGAAAAGTAACTGAAACAAACATAACAAAGATAATAAATGTGAGTAAAATTATAAAACTATGAAGCACTAAAGGATCAAAACAAGCATAAGTAATCAAAAATCATAAAAAAATAATAAATATAAAAACAACAATGTACATTCATAAATATAAAGAAAAAACAAACTACAAAATTTAAAGAATGAGATCATAAGTCTATTGATTAAGGAAGATTTCACAACGTATCTGCATAGAACTCGTCAATGTTATAATAAGCCTTGCTACATAGAAGCTTTTTAAGGCATTTTTTAAAGCCTGTAAGTGAGGCAGAATTTCTTAGAAATGTTGGCAAATGATTATACATTTTGCGACCCTCATAAATCAATGATTTTTTAATTAAAGTAGTGGCAGGTATAGGCAAAGATAAATCCATGGCCTGTCGGGTTTCACGCTGAGGAACTGGATCTCTAATACTATTTCGATTTTTAAAAACAAGGGATGTAGTTTCTAGTATAAATAATGATGTAAGAGTGAGAATGTTCTGAGACAGAAAGTGTGGTTTACAGGATTTTCTTGGTGTAATACCCAGAATGGCTCGGACTGCCTTCTTCTGCAAGACAAACAAAATGTTCAAGTATTGCTGACTGGAAACACCCCAAAATGGAATGCCATACCTGAGATGAGATTCGAACAGTGAAAAATAGACTGTCCGGGCCATTTCTGGACCGAGCTCTCTAGCTGCAACCCTAATTGCAAAACAACCTGATGAGAGTCTCTTGCCTAATCCCAATATGTGGTCCACGAAGCGAAGTCCGTTGTCAATTAAGACTCCCAAGAACTTGGTACTTGGCTGCTCATGGAGAGGACTACCGCCCAACTCCAAACCCTGCATATCACATTTAAAACCAATTACATTAGTTTTACTTATATTAAATGAAAGTCGATTTGAGCTGCACCAATCATGAATGCGTTTTATTTGTCATTTGTGATATTTTCCTTTAGCCGATCGATACTCCTGTGGTGCCACACAACCAACGTATCGTCAGCAAAAAGGGTAAAGCTTCCAGATATTTTAATTTGAACCAGATCATTTATGTAGAGTAAGAATAAAAGGGGTCCCAATACAGATCCCTGTGGAACACCACATTGGACACCCAGGATTCCTGAGTGCCTGCCTGAACTCATCACAGACTGACTGCGACCCTCAAGATATGACCCAAACCAAGAGAGAGAGGATCCTCTAAACCCGTATAGTTGAAGCTTCGACAGTAATATTCCATGATCGACGCAGTCAAATGCCTTCGATATGTCACAGAACACCGCCGCAACCGCGTCACCTTGGTTCATGTGGGAGTAAACCCTCTCCAGAAAAGAAAAAATGGCATCATGTGTTCCCTTAAATTGCTGAAAACCAAACTGGTCAGCTGTGATTATGTCATTTGCTTCAAGATAAGTCCAAATTTTTTTCTTTACAATTTTTTCAAATAATTTGTACACTTTGGACACTGTAGATAAAAGGGAAATTGGGCGAAAATTTGAGGGGTCCTCCAAATCCCCTCCCTTGTGCAGGGGGATCACTACTGCCGCCTTCAAGCAATCGGGAAATACCCCCGTACTCCATGAAAAATTAACGGCCTCAGCCAGGGCCTCTAGTGCACAATCAGGCAGCCGCAGCAGTACCTCTGCAGATATTCCATCCTCTCCAGAAGATTTTCTTTTTCTTATTTTGCGAAGTGCGCCCTTAACTTCATTTATCGTGGTAGGAAAGAAGTAGAAAGAGCCAGGAACAGAGACGTTTTCAAGATAGGAGAGAGTATTAACAGGGGATGTTATTCCACTAGTCAAATTTCCAGCAATGGAGCAGTAATATTTATTTAATTTATCAGGATCTATGCCCACATTGTTACCGCTCTTTCTGGTTTTACTTCGTATATCCTGAATGATTTCTTTTTGTTTATTTTCAGCATTTGAAAGCCTGTTATTATAATATAATCTTTTTGCGGTCTTTAAAATGTTTCTATAGGTACTACGATATTTATTACAATAAGATATAAAGCTTAGGTTATCACAATATTTCTTTATATGATTGAGGCTTCGAAGATTTGCTGCAGATATTTTTAATCCCTTAGTAAGCCAGGGCTTTAATTTAGTGACCCTCGGTTTGATCCATCTCAATGGAAACGCGCGGTTAAAGAGGTCCATTAAGACAGAATAAAACGTGGCAATTGGTTCAGGAGAATAATCAATACCTGTCCAATTTACGCCAAGACAAATCACATGAAACCGGTCAAAACTAATTCGGTTAAAAATCCTACCACGCCGACGTTCTCTTTTAAGTTTAACATTAAAATCAATCAAGGTACAACACACCGCCTCATGGTCAAAAAGCCCCGCATTTACTACTGAGCATATCACATGATCATAATTAGAGCACATATAGTCAATTAAAGTGGCTGAAGTTCGGGTTATGCGAGTTGGTGTGTCGACATGCATGTTTAACCCGTAGGAAATAAGAGAATTTGCTAGCATAACTGAATTGACTGAATTTTTGTCGAGAAAATTAATATTTATGTCCCCTGCCAAAAGCAATTTGGCACATGGGGATATTTCAGAGAGGATGATGTCAAGCCTTTGCAAAAATTGTCCAACTTGTGAAGACGGCGAACGATATGCACAAAGAACATACAAATTATTCTTTTTACAGTAACTCAAACAGAACTCAAAGGTACCCTCCTCTAGCAAGTAATTGTACTTATCAACAGACACAAAATAATACTTATCAAGATAATTTTTTTTAATTAAAATTAAGGTTCCACCATGCAGTGAATTTTCTCTACAAAATAGGGAAACAGGCATATACTCTGGCACAGAAAAACACTCATCCGGTTTTAGCCAATGTTCAGTAACTAGAACAATATCAGGAAAGTTCATACTTTCCAAAAAGATATACAAATCATCACATTTATTTCTTAGGGATTGGATGTTTAACAGTAAAATAGACAGATCACAATTATTGTCATTCTTGTGTTCAGCATTAATTGAGTTACAATTGGTTAACGATTCTGCCCGAGGAGGGGAATCTATAAAAACACATTTTCGTCTCTATTCTCTTGATCAGTACTATCGTCACTATGACCACCAGTGCTACTATGCAGATCATTTGGCCTCCCCCCATCATTCGCATCATCAGCTGCCAACACTTCGATTTCATTGAACTCTTTACACCTACTTACAAAAATCAAATTGCTTACAGTACTTGCATTATTTGTCAGAGAATCTAGAATCCCTTCACAAATATGCCTCCGCTTGCGTCGAAAACCTCCCATTGAGTTAGAATCAATAAATAACAGTCTACCCTCAGTCAACCTAGAAAGTCTGTCAACAAACAAATAAAGTTTTTCATTAAATTTTACAATCAAATCATCATTATGCCTATTTTGATCCCGTGTGCAAGGAACTGATATAACAATTATATTTGTGCGCGAACAACAATGTCTGTTTGAAAGTATCATTTTAAATGAAGGAAACTGCCCCTTGGTTAAGTCATTTGAACCAAACGCTAGTATTATATAATCTCTATAACTCAACTTATCTGCCATCTTATCTACGTCTTCCATCACATTTTTCGTTAGTGCTCCAGGTTTAAAAAAATTTGTAATTTGGTACTGTGTTTGAGCACCAAGCAGTTTTCTTAATAAATGGCCAAGGCCACGACCAAGATCATCTCCCAAAATTAAAATTTTTGGTCTACCTGTGTGGTTCTGTGCATCGACAATAGATGTATATATTTTTAGGAAGTCAACATTATTCCTAATAAATATTAAAAATATTTTACAAGGCGATTTTTCCATATTATCGATCAAATTTAAAACACCATATCTCCGAAACTGTTTATTACTTCGAGTTCTTTGTTATTAAATAAAAAAAAAGAAAAGTAATCTACAACTTTGGTGAATTTTTGCATAACGAGAAAAATCGTACTTTTTTTAGCTAATTTACCAGTCTTCCCCTCTGAATTCGTCCGTGTATTTTTAGATTCTGTCAATTTACAACTTAACCCATTAATTAATAAGTTTCTCTATGTCTAATTGTGTAATGTTTAGGTTGATTTTTACCTCTGAGAACTGGCCTATTCTTAATTTATTCCTAAATACATTTACTCAAATATGAAAAATATTAATTATTAAGGCTAGCTATCATCAGTATTAAAATCCATGTACTGACCATGCAGAGTATTATAACGCCTAAAAGCCAGTAGGGGCGATCTTCTAAACCCTCGCTGGGTAGAATGGGGTAGCTGGTGAATTTTATTTTCTAAAAGAACAAAAACTCAAAATTCCTTCTTTGGTCCTTACACCTGGCCAAACCACAATATGATCTTACCTAATCCAAATTTAGCTATAAATCCCTGTGGCATTCTGAATCTTAGGTACGTTAAATGTAAGTTGTATTGTATCTAAACACCCCTTATACATTTCAAACTATATGTATCAAATACATACTAAATCGCAAAATTACTTTTGTCGATTCAATATTAGACAAAGCAGAAAGAGAATGGATAGTCAAAGCTGCAGTTCTGAACACTGTGTATTAAGAAAAAAGATCAGTGTGCTGTAGCTAAACACCTTTACAATCCGCTGAACAACTGACTATACTCAGGGACGGGCATATAGGCAATGCATATTCTGTTGGCAAAATCTGATATTATTTTGGAATTATTTGATTTGTCAATAAATAGTTAAAATAAATAAATAAAAACAACTTTGTTTAGAAGTGAAGGATCCAGAAAACAAAATATGAATGATACTAGCACAGCTGCGGATCTTTTTTTTATTTTTTTTTTAGTAATTCTCAGTTGGGTTTTTTTTAACTTACTTCCCCCCCCCCCATATTTTCTCTGCGATGCGTCCCTGACCATACTATAAAAAAACGGAATTTTATGGTTTTGACACTACAAAAATATAAATTGTAGACTTTCGATTATTCGAAATGTTTTCGGATTTCGAAAAATGCGGCCGTATCAGTAATTACACAATATAAAGAAATTTGTACTTCTTTATAGAGAAAATAACAAATAATTGACTTATATTTCGGATAATCGGCAGTCTACTGTATATATAGTTCAATTTTCAGTGCGATATATATGTAATTTATTTTAAGGTAAGGCAAAATTGTTTGAATTTTATATAGATAAAATTTTAGGAGAAGAGGTTCCATTTTTCCTAATTTTCTTAATACTTACAATACATAACTTTCTAGCTTCGCCACAAACATACTTAATATGCGGTGTAGCTACATGCCAAGGTTTTTCTCCAAGATTCGTCAAGAGACCCAATGCATTGACGGCTGCGTTTACAATACCCAATTTATATTTCTAAAAAGGAGAAACAAAGGAACACATTTTATTACAAACATTATTTTAAATTTCGATGAAATGATTGATTGATGGTATTTGACAATAAGTTTTTGAATGTCGTATTCGGTGGTATTTGTAAAATGGATAGTTCGTCTGCTTTTTTAAAGTGGAGTACCGAAGAGATAGAATATATGTATTCTAACGGAGTCTACAAGCTTAACTTTAAGAGATATCAAAAAATAGTGTATCCTCAGGATTTGCTAAAAAAAGTTAACATATGACAATTAAAAAGTAAACAAATGAGCATCGACTTAGTTATTTTAAATGGAACACCCTGTATAATTTTCAATAAATCTTCCTGTTGATTCTAAAAATACCAGGGGTGCGATTTTGCACTTATCATTTCGTTACTTAACGAAAATTTTCTCTGTTCGGAGAGCTGTTCGGCAGGACATTCGGATTTTCCGATCCTGGTTTGTTAAACACCAACCTACTACTAAAGCCGCCATTTTCCAAATCTGTCAGTTCTTGAGTTTTTGATAATATCTAAATTTATTGCCTTGGAGTTTTATTTCGTAAGATAAAAAGTAGTTTTGATTACTTGAAAGCTAAGCCTCGATATATTAGCATATGCATCATACCGTAAATAATCAACAGATGCCAAAATATTCAAGAAAATCATGAAAACATGGAACCTCCAAATAGGCAGCGAAGATACGAAACTCGTAAATCCTTCAAATTAAACAAGGTAAGCTAATCTGTTTAAAAAAATATTATCTATGTCATATTATTACGAAACCTGTATATTTTAGTTATTAATGAATCGTTATTTTTAATTCAGTGAATGAATTCTTCTTTCTTGATCATTTTGTTAGAAGTACGGGAAAACATAAAACGCTATCCTCAAAATGTACTTCTTTTTAAGAAATATTTAACAAAGTTGTGAATATTCTGTTTAAATATTAATTACATTATTTGCTATATGGTGCAAAATTCTATATTACGTATTTTATTTTTAAAAGAAAAGGGACCTATGTTAATATGTATTCCATCTATTCTAATCCAGCACCGCGGCTGTTATGCAACCACATAAACATCATACATTTATCTGCCTTTGAAACGGGGCGCGCCTTCCACAGAAAAATAATATAATAATATAGGCGAAATGCGTTCCTCGGGAGAACAAAGCGTTTTAAACTTAAAGTAAGAATAAAACTCTTAGTCTAGCTTGTAATTGCCCGTTGTTACTGGGGAATGGCCCTCTCTATTTTAAGAATAGGCAGTATTTTATTTATTTTGGTCTCTCGTAACCTAACCTAACTTTTAGTTCACAGATACACAGTAAACAAGTCGAACAGCTGATGGATCACTTGCGGAAACATAACAGTGGTTTAATAATGGTGTATTTAAGTATTGCAAAATTGAACATAAATACCAGTAACTAGGAACCAATTTAAGAATAATATTTTCTATTGATGGAAAGACTAAAGAAGCAATAAGGGCAGTTGAATCTAGATTATCATAATACTGTTACAGGTAGGCATGAATTTGTATATTTTTAAGCAAATAGACTGTACTTGCTAAAATTATATTTTATTGTCTATGTCGAGGTCTATGTATAACTTGTAAACAAAAGTATTCCTTAACAGGTATTATCAAAGAAAATTTATAGCGTAAGCTATTATTTTCTTTGGTATTATATATTTTCACTGTTGAGGGTGAAATGAAATAATCTTTGTTTTTCATTAAAAGAACTATAGTTGGAATTATATAATGTTATAATTATTAGAGTAGGGAAATAATTAGTTATATTATATTACACAGTATGTGGTGTATGGCACATTTATTGATTCTATCAATATTTTTACTTTTTTGCAGAATATGACCCTAAAAAGAAGGGAATGATACAAGAAATGATGTCAAGTATTTGATACAGTATTTTTATTTACCTTTCACATACTTAGTCAATATAAGGAAGAACAATCACCGAAGCGCAATTACAAATTCCTCGATAAGCTATTTTGTTGATTCAAATTTGAACTCGACCATTTTGATTGTAGAAGTAAGTATTAATTGTGATTAATTTTTTTTATAAATAAACTTACTATAATATTAGACTTAAACAGATTAGGCTAGTATAATTCATAAGCTTATGTTTAACAAAGTCTACTCATCATCATTCATTAATCATTCTTGCGATTATAAATATACTAGGTTTAAACTTTATCTCTAAAGATAATAGAGAAATTTTAGAAAATAGAAAAACCATAAGAGGCAGTGTGTAAGAGAGAGATGGAGAATGCTCCCAATATAGTGGAGTCAGTTGAAATACATTGCTTCTTATGATAGGGTTTTTCTTAAATTTCTTGATTATCTTTAGAGGTAAAGGTCTTAAACCTAGTCCATTATTAATAATCAGCAAGAAGAGACCATTTGAGGTGTATCTATTATACAGGGTGTGCCTTTTAAAAAAAGGCAGTCGATGGCCATTTGCTAAATTTCCGATTATCTTTTGTTTGTTTTTCTTGTAAATTGACCAAACCTAAACACGTTTATATTTAAAGTTTTTTGATAACTCATAATAAAGTCTCTAGTGTACTGTTTAAAATATAACCAAACATCCTGTATATAAAATCTGTATAAAATATCAGATGTGTTAAAAATTAAAAAAAAACTACATATATATACATAAAGGAACAAAAGTGAACCAAACTTAATTTTAGAGAAAAAATTATACACCATATACATTATACCTATATCATAAAGAAACCTTATTTTTTGTAAGTTAAGTTAACTGTGTTTACCATTTTTGACCAGAAGAGGTTATTTCAAATCCATTATTATGTAGTTCTGGGATACCTTGTTAGGTACTGGAAGAAACTAGGTTGCTAAAAGTACATTTTGTAAGGATATATTAAATATTTATACAGGATGTCCCAAAAATGTTGTATAAGGTGCAGCTGCTGTTTTTTTATTATGGACTATTTTGTTTTATTAAAGAACAAAACGTCTGGTTTATATGCAATTTGGTAAATTGAGGTTTAATACCTTAAAAAAGACTATACATGAATTTGTAATTCGTTTTGTTTAAAATTTTATTTTTTAAACTTCAATTTACTTTAAACATCTGTATGTTGCCTTTTTTAATCATATCAAATAAAGTAAAACTGACTTAAGTCTATGAAAATTAGATTACTCACAGTGAAAACTGTATTTTGTAACGAAACATTTTTTTCTCGATTTTTTCTTCAGAATAACTTTATATTATAAATTCAATTCTGTCTCTATTTTGTAAGATTTGGAGGTGATCATGGTATCTATTGTTCAGAAAGTCAAGAACTACAACATATATAAAATGTAGCGAATTTCCCGCTAGTTTTATAAGATTTATGTGTAGTCCTAGTACCTACCTCGCAATTCACCCTTTCTTATAGGCTTTGTTCAGTATAATTTTTAGAATACCTAGTGGCATTGTGGATTGTGACGTATAAATGACGAACTTAAAGATGGAAATTTTTGGACAATATTCAGATCTCAATTTTTGTTCAACAAAAATTAACATATTTAGTTACGGTTTTCGACACTGTCCAGCAGGCGCGTAACTAAGGGGGGCATAGGGGAGGCGATGTCTTTTTTTTGGGATATTGCATGGGCGCCCGCAGAACCATAACTGATGAAAAAAAAACCAAAAAAGGTCATGCATAGTCCATTTGGTATATAAATGTAATTTATATATTATGTAATATACAATATTTACATTTTCCCGGGGAGGCAAGCGTCCCCCTCCCCCCTTCAGTAACAGGAGTCTAGGGACGCCCCTACGGTCTAGCACTAAGTTTATAGCCTAGAGCATGTTAATGCAGAGGTCTTCAGTAAGTTGTTTTACAGAGTGTTTTGTAAAACACTTGTAAAAAAAAGTTCTCCTTGTTTTTTTTAAATTCTTTAGTTTTTTTTTGTACAGGGTGTTTTCAACGAAATTGTAAAATTTCTTTAAACATGTTTTTTTTTCTCAACTTTTGTATCCCTTATACTATTATTTCTTACCTCAGTTATGAATAAAGGTCATGTCTCTAAATTTATAAATACCACTGTTGTACAGGGCTTTCATTTATATTTTGACAACTAGTTACATCTTTAATTATAGAAAATTTAAAAAAAAACTTTAATTTCAAAATTTGTTGGATTATTCCTGTATTATAGTCTAAAAATATCAAATATTTCTAAAAATTATTGAAAAGTAGAAAAAACTACATAACATGGATTTTTTAAATGTGACACCTTGAATATTATTATCTAATTAAATTAGTCTTTTCATACCGATTATAAATATATTTTCAGAGTTCAGAGAGAGAGAGAGTACTAATATCTTTGCCTCTTATGAAATGGCTTTTATCAATTTTTTGGATAATCTTTAAAGATAAAGGTACCAAACCTGATATAATTGCTAACTTCAGATTCATTTAACGTTGCATTAAATGGGGACAGCTAAAAAAAATATAGGTTATGTAATTTCTTCTATTCAGTAATATTTTGTATAGTACTTAGAAGATAATAGTGAAAAAATCCTACAATTATTGTGTTTTTATTTTCTATAGTTAAAGCTGTATCTAAATGTCAAAATATAAATAAAAACATTATACTTATAAAAAACTGTTTTGCATATTTTTTACTTTGAACTTCAAACTCATCATTAGAATTCATTAATATCTTATGTAAATTTAAATAATAACAGAACTTTTTACCATTATTTAATAAGTTTCATTAATTTTTAAACTCTCAAATGACCTTTTGATCCGATGGATCATGAAAGTTAGTTTAAATTAAAAAGTTCACAATAGAATGGGGTAAGAAACAATTGTTTGATGCATACAGGAGCTGAGAAAAACAACACATCCAGAAAAATTTACATTTTGGTGAAAACACCCTTTATATAAAAAAAGTTTTTTGGTATTCGGGTGTGAATTATCCTGGGTAGAAAAGAACAATATAATATTTCGTTTTGTAATAGTCATTGTGTGTGTATAAACATTTTGTGAAAATGCCAAGGGCTTAGATAATACTCTGTGTAACAGATTTCTTGTGACCTTTTGCATTTTCGAAGCGATAAATTCATCATATAGTGCTAGGCATTATCGAAAACCACAACTCAATATATAGATTCTGGTTGAAAATTAGTAAACTTGAATTTTGTCTACAAATTTATGTAGGGGTTATGGTTATATTGAATAAAAAAAATTGGGTGGAGGTACTATACATGCTGTTGGTTACAAACACAAGTTTAAAAAGCCATATTTATATGGATATTCTTCATATTTTCTTAAGGGGAATATGCTTCTTAAGTATTGCTTTTAATTTTTAAGTCCTTTGGACCCTTTGTAAAAGAAAATGGTGTGTACTTACATATCACCAGAAATCAGCAGCAATGGAAACTAATTTCAGCTTGTAACAACTTTAACAATAAAAACATGTCCAATTGTAATATTTTTTTATTTAGTGACAAATATAGAATTGATTTTCATTGTAACATATTGCAAGACTTTTAAAAAAAAAATTAAAGAAGTTCCAGTCAATTTCATAATAATCAAAATGGAAAATTATTTCATTTATATCTTAAAGATTTATGACTATACCTTAATCTAAAAAAATAATTATATTTAGGCGTTTTATAGATACAGATTTACAGGGATATAGAAAGTTAGAGATTGATACCATTATGAAATTGGTTATGGGTGGTATTATATATGAATCTTTAAACAAATTTCCAAAAGTTAAGGTATGAACGTAGAAATATTTATTTTTCAGTTCCAACTGTTTCTTTTGGTAGTTATGTAAACTCTCCAAACGTCAATTTTTAGTTTTTAGACGATAAAATTACTCTATTAGGTATAGGATCAACTGTGCAGTAATTTTATTATTTTTAATGCAATGAAAAAAATGCAAAGTAAATTTTCTTCTTCCCAATCATATGGTAATTATCAGTATCTTTGAAATATATAGAGCGTGACAAAATATCTATTTTTATTAAATGAATACCCTGTCTATTTTTTACACCTATGAAAAGCTAAAAAATATCTTTCCAAAAAACTTCATGCCAAATTTTCTGATATACCCACCTATGATATTTAAAAAACTAAAATTAATACCTTCCTGCAAATGGCCATATTATTTTTGAATATATAAATTTTCGTAACAGTTACAAATAGAGTATTTCTTAAAAGGGCTTCTTTATACAGAGCATTCCATGTAAAAAATTACACTGTGTGTAATATTTTTTAGTACGAGAAATAATAAAAATATTAGAGAGGGACCAGTTTAAATGGCAATCAATTTCCCTCGTACAGATTGTCACTACATTTGCTGCATATTCAAATAATTTATTAGGCCGTCATTTACTTTTGTCATACAAGATTCGGACTAAAATTTTACCAGTCTGTCTCTGTTTCTCACTTGAGTTTTATGCAGTTTTATTTCATTAGGCCGCCATTTTGTTTCGCCATATTCGATTTTTACCAAAATGTGTTCATTCTGTTGAAAACTTAAATTCAACTGGATAAGTAGTTTTTAAGCTATGCTGCGTACAGACAGAATGACAGAAGTGGGAAAACATGGGGCCCAAGCACCCCAAAATGCAAAGTCCTGCAAAAATGTTAAATGGTTAATTTTTCATTTTTTACTCTTTTAAACTGATCTAAATGCTGGTGGTTGCCCTTCTTCAATAAGGACTTTTATTTATTTTAAACTTTATAATTAAATGGTAAAAGTATTAACTTCTATTTGTTTATTTTTCTAATGATTTAATAAATCCTATTATGTATTTTAATAATTTTAACACAGAATAAGTGTGTAACTTATTTTATTAAGACCATATTACCATTTTATTAAAAAAATTAAAATAAACAATACATTTGGAAAAATAAAAAACATATTTTTATTACCAATTCATTAGATAAATATAGAAAACAAATGTATTAGAAATTAAAGTTGGAAGTTTCATTTTGAAAAAATATTTAATTCAGAATAAATATAACATTTTGACTAGTATGTCTAAAACTAGTCCACTCTAATAAAGATATGTATGCATTTATCAGTACAGTACATTGAATTTGTAGACAATAAAGAAAAAAAACTTAAGCTCTATCTCAAAATATGGCTTACTAAAGTATTCAACAATTGTCTGTTAAAATTATTAGATTTTAGTTTAATGTTGATTCTTTAATAAATGTTTGCTTAGTGTCCTATTTATTTAAAAAGGTGTTATGTATCTTAAAATAGTTATTTCCTACCTCGAAATACCTGACAGTGTCTTTAAGAATATCATATTCTCTAATGTCTCTAAAATATCTGGAAATACAAGCGCAAAAATATTATATTACGCCTTTATAGTAAGGTATAATAACATTAAAATCTGTTCTGGAAAAGCACAATATAATATCCACTAAAATGTTCACTTTTTCCCCTGCACTCACATGTAGCGATTAATTAAAGTCAAATTTAGGTCTCTTGAAATCACCACTTATTTGTTAACTTCTGTTGTATTAGAATATTAGTAGGTATTAGGTACAATATTATTCACCATCACCAATTGATGCCAACAATGCTGCTATATCTTCCATTTTAGAAGTATAACAAACACAAGTATTAAGGATCTCCAGGCAGACCTTAGTAGCTTCAGATTTTAAACTCTTCATCACCTTTTAATTATTTCCAAAATAATAAAGTATACTTAATTAATTAGGCCGAAGAAATGTGTCGTGTTTTGCTCAACGTCAACAAAATAATTTTAAGGTTAACAGTAATTGTCAAATCGTAATGAAAAACTGGCCTACTTGACGTCAAAAAATACATGCAATTTTCCATTTAAGAAATGGATGCTACTTCCAACCTTTGTCAGTTGTTTGGCTAAATCACGTGATTTAGCGATTCGTTAACTAACGAAATGATAAGTGCAAAATCGCACCCCAGGTTTTATACCTTTATACAGGGTGATTCATGAGGAAATGTCAATACTTCAGGTACATGTTCAGGACCAAAAAATTAACATAAAAGTCTATATAAATAAGTGACCGCAAGGCCTTAGTTCTCGAGATACAGGGTGTTAAAGTTTTTATTTAATTTTCCTATTTTTTAAATAAAATCTATGATAATGTAAATAATGGAGTGAAAATTGATATACGGGGGTTTTTTGGTATGACAAATTCGAATCTAATATTGGTATTGCTGTTACTTGTAGGGAGCGCCACCTACATGTCTTTCTACTCCTTCGAACAATCACAACTTTTTGTTACAGTCTTGTATTACATTTTTGAGTAAACCAAATTATTCCCTTGCCATTTCTACGTCAAAAAGGTATACCTGTTAAAAGTGGATACGGGCAATCGTTTTCGGGATATTTGGATTTAAAACAAATTCGGCACGTGTAATTTTTTATCGCAAAATTTTAAAAGTTTGTTATTTTGTCCAAATTTAAACGCATCTTGGCACAAAAGCTTTGAAATGAAAGACTAACACATTTTTTTGAGGTGTGTATTCAGTGCCTCAGACATAAACTAAACAAAAGGTATTTAATTTTTATTAAAATTGTTATTATTAAGTTGTTTTTAATAAAATCTAGGTTACGTTTTATAATTTTCAAAAATTCCACCATTTACTTCTAAGCACAGGTCAGCTCTATGGTGTATAGCTCGGGTTGTTCTGTGGATACATTTGGGCGCCTTTCGTAGTGTTTGTGCTGCGTTTGTTATCCGATCCAATAATGCTTCTCTTGTATTTACTTTAGTGGAATATACCAGTGATTTGATTGAACCATCCCCAAAGACAATAATCCAAAGGATTAAGGTCTGGCGATCTAGGTGGCCAATTAAACGGACCTCCCCGACCAATCCATCGGTTTGGAAAGTTTTGGTTTAAAAAATCTCTTACTAGTAAACTGTAGTGTGCAGGGGCTCCATCATGCTGCAAATACATGTTTTGTCTTACATTAAGGGGAACATCTTCTAATAGATTTCGCAAGTGATTTTCAAGAAAGTTTAAATATTTTTCTCCTGTAAGACTACCGTCGATTATAAATAGACCAATTAAATGACCATTTAACATTCCACACCACACATTAATGCTAAATTTATGTTGGATATTATGTTCTACTGTAGCGTGAGGACTTTCATATTTCATTCAAAACATACTTATACAACCTTCGATCTTCATTAATCCAGTTACAGAATTGCATTCTCAACTCAAAATCACCCTCCTGCGAATGTTGAACCCGTTGTAAATGAAATGGGTATAAACAATTAACGTGAAGATTTCTCCAAGCAGACGATTGTGTAATTTGATAAGTATATGCAATCCGCCTAGTGCTTATGCTTGGATCATTTTCGACGGCATTGAGTATAGCCTCTTCTACTTCAACATTGGGTCCCGATTCCCTTTCAGATACAATTTTCGCACTTGGAAACATCCCAGATTCTCCAGCAGTAGTGAAAACTTGTTGAAAAACTCTTCTATCTGGCACCCTTCTATCTGGAAAACGACGCTGGTACTCCGCGACTGCTTGAATTGCGACCCCATTGCAGAAGCCATAGACGAATATCATATCTGCATATTCACGATGCGAGAATATCACAGGCATAATGACGTATTTAGATCTAAAGTTTCTTAAATGATTATTGTCAGATAATAAAAGTTATGAACAGAAATTGACAGTGACAAAATTTGATCTTATTATTAACTGACATTACTATTGCTAAGTAACAGGAAAAACGATGAAAACACCAACCAGCAGTTGTTCTGTCAGGCAAGGCACACTTCTATTTTTTTACAATACGTGCATACTTTATGTAAATTTGATAAAAAAATCACATGCGCCGAAACTGTTTTAAATCCAAATATCTCGAAAACGGTTGCTCGTATCCACTTTTAACAGGTATACCTTTTTGACGTAGAAATGGCAAGGGAATAATTTGTTCCCAAATGTAATACAAGACTGTACCAAAAAGTTGTGATTGTTCGAAGAAGTAGAAAGACATGTAGGTGGCTCCCCCTACGAGTAAGAGCAATACTAATATTAGATTCGAATTTGTCATACCAAAAAACCCCCGTATATCAATTTTCACTCCATTATTTACATTATCATAGATTTTATTTAAAAAATAGGAAAATTAAATAAAAACTTTAACACCCTGTATCTTGAGAACTAAGGCCTTGCGGACACTTATTTATATAGACTTTTATTTTTATTTTTTGGTCCTGAATATGTACCTGAAGTATTGACATTTCCTCATGAATCAACTCAGAAAATTGACAAGAACCCGGCCATAAAAGGCAGTGTATTCCCTTCTAATGACTTTTCTTATTCGTGTGTTCTATATTTCTAAGACACTGCCCCTTGTGGCAGAATTTTTATCATATTTCTCAGTTGTCTTTAAAGATAAAGGTGCCACACCTGGTATTTTATAATCAGCAAGAAGATACCCATTTATTGAAATGATATTCCATTTAAAATATTTTTTTTTTACTTTCCAATTGTCATTTGTTTATTTTTTTAACAAATCCTGACAGTTCAGAAACAACCATAAATCTTTTATATACTATATTTTTTGGTATCTCTAAAAGTTAACTCTTAAAAAACGTTCATTTTTAGTCGACAGTACTTAGTTGTAAGCGATCGATCACGATTGAAGACGATCCAGTGTGACTTCTATCTTAGTATTCCTTGTTCCCCTGTAAAGGGTGTCCGGATTTGGTTGCAAAAGCAGGGTATCTCGCTTATTTTTAAAGATAGAACCTTGGGGTTTTCACGAACCTGAGCTAATTTTTTGTGAAACTCGTTTTGCAGTAGTGTACTACTTTAGCCGAGAAAATTCAGTTGTGAAATGTTTTTTATCGTATAAGTATACAGTAATTTAAGTCGTTTATATTTGTTGATACTAATTTATATATACAAAAAAAACTTTAAATTGATATTTTTTTAATTAGGCATAACTTACTTTAAAAATTGGCAAATATTCCTTCAAAGTATCGTCAAACAGCGTTAGCCTAGCATAAGACAAAACCATATCTATTTTAACGGTACTCTTTTGCACACATTCTGACAGCGGTAGCAAAGGGTAACCCGTGACTCCTATGAACCTTGCTTTGCCAGATCTGACAATTTCCTGAACAGCTGGTAAAGTTTCCGTCAAAACGATTTCCAGGGAAGGGGCAAATTCTACGTCATGAACCTAAAAAAAAAAATGTTATTTTGTTGCTTCGATAACATGTTAACCTTGTGTTATTAATAGGCGGGTAACAAGGCCAGTGCTAACAAACATCCGATTTTACAACAAAAATTCGTTTTTTTCCAAAAACGGCCAAAATATTGCAGATAGAATATTCCTGTAATCGCAAAAAATATATAAAAACTATATAAAACAGTCGTTATGATTTTTTTTCTATTTATTAAGTAGAATAGTTTTCCAGAAACTAGAGTTAATTTTTTCCCAATTACATATCCACGTCGAAGGACAAAATTTGCAATAACTCCACTACAGATTAATATTTTTTGATATTTAAAAATTAATTTCAAAGGGAACATGCAGGTCTACAAGTGGTAATTAGTTTCTAACTGCAAGCTTTCCAAAATATGGAAAAAATGTTTTTTTTCCTAATATTACCGATTTTACAGATTTACTTTTGAACTGTTTTATTCCAAACCAACATATAAAATAAAAATTATGATAAGAAAAGTTGTAATAAATAAAAAAAATCCCGTTATAATTTAATATAATATAAAATTAAATTGAAATGAATATAAACAATCTCCTCTTTTTTATTCTTGTAAAAAATACATTTTTATTCAAAAAAATATTTTTTGAATAAACTTAGCTCTCCCATTTCTAGATATATTTTTGTTTTTTATTTTAATATAACATTAATTCCTTTGGTTTATTATTCTATATTTTCTTCTTTTTGGTCCCTTTAATGCATTTTTTTGCAATATGTTGTCTATTGATATTTTATATTTTTTTTATTTTATATAAAATATTATGAACCAAATGAAAAGGTTCCGCTTTATTTTTCTCTTTTTACCTTTTTATCAGGTTGTTTCAATGTAGCGACCTCTAGCATACTTGCTTAAGTGACGAATACAGTAAGATACTACGGTGTTACAGAGAATAGATTTCTACTGACATGTTTTGCCGGACATTAATTTACAACTAGTGTAAATATCTTTTTATTGAACTAACTGAAAAAAGGTTTTCATATTTTTAAAATTAACAATTTATTTGTAATTTTCGACTTTGCCATAGGATGTCGAAAAGTTGTAAGACAGTTAAATTTGTAAAAAAACTAAAGGGTTTTTCCATAAAAATAAAGAAATAAATACATTAGTGTCGTCTAGTACGTGTCTTAAATGTAATTATTTTGTTAAAAAAAATGTATTTTTTGTTTAGAAAATTGTCGATGTACTAATGTTCGTTTTACTTATAAGATCTCTCAGTTGTTTTAAAAATTAAGTATCTGGTACAACGTTAATTATTATTGTCGCAAAATATGTATTTTCTGACGTAAAAAGTATGTAATAGTCTTCGTGTTTATGTTCGTGTTTTTTGTTTTTAGCCTAGTAGCCTGATGAAGCGACTTAGTCGCGAAACCAGTTGCTGATATAATACAGATTTTTTTTTGTGTAAATTAGATATTTTTCTTCTTCTGTGCCTACTACTTGAACATTTTTAATTGTTTTTTTAAGTGTTTCCGTTATTAATAAAAAATTGTATTAAGACGCAAAAGTTTAAATTATTAATATTTTAAACATACCTCAGGTTTATATAGGCTAATAGAAGGTTCCAAATATGGTGGTTTATAAACACATTTTAAAGATTTATAATAACCTCAAATTAAAATCTCTAATATTGGAATTAAGAATATATTAAAGAATAATATATATTTAAAAAAAAAATGAATGGTATAAAATATATTGCTTTGTATAATACTCTTATTAGCGGATTTTATAATTGTTTATTCACTTTGTGCCTAGGTCTTATTTCACTTAGATGTACTGGAACAATATTTGGACAACTACGCTTTGTTCATGTGATTCATAATTATTAAATAATAATAGTATAACAGCAAAGGAACTTTAGTAAAAATAAAAACCCTAGAAATAGCAATATCGCTTTATATTTAATATAATGGGAATGCTTGAAATATCTATTATTTAAAAAGTTATTTGTTTTATCATGGATTTTTCCAATTTTTGAGAATTATCCAAACCGGACCTTTTTAAATTACAAACATACATTCACGATCTTCTAATTCATTATATTGAGCATCCTCTTTTGTGTAAAAGGAGGCGTGAAATCAACTTCTAAAACAAGTGAAAATGTTTTAAGCTGAGTAGCCTGGATACACTCAAACACGAGGATGAAACAGAATTGCGAGACGATTCTGAGTACGAGATGAATGTTGAAATTACATTTTGATTTATACATCAACTATATACATTTATACGGACATTTCAAATATGTTTTTATACATAAACTTGTAAATAAATGTCATTATTTTCCAAATTGTTTTTCCGGTTTCGTTCCCATTTCGGTTTTATTCCGAAATTATTATTTATTTATGACCTGAAAAACATGAACGTGAACCTTTTTCCAAGCATATTTTACGTATAATACTTTCCAAAATACGAAAAAAAAAATATATGAACAATATATCTTGGAAACAAAACTCTTTCGAACCTTTGTATAATACAATATTTTTTTTAATTTTGGTAAGTACTGTATGTTAAAAAGCTTATTTTATGCCATCTTGTTTTCCCTGTGTATTTTTGTTATAGAATTTAAGCAAAGTTTAACACCCTGTATCTCAAAAACCGTTCAAGCGATTTTGTCGCGAAAATGGTATCTTTTCCTCAAATGGTTGCAAACTACAGCATAGTAAAATTTTAAGAAATTTGGCACAAGCCATTTTTCCATAAGAGATTCGTGATTTTAGTCAAAAAAAACTTGCGTTTTGGAAAAAAGAGCCTGCGAATATCTCTAAAACTACGCCCGCTAATTTCAAACAAAATATCCCCATGAATTTCAAAGTAGTATTTTACTGACTATTTACGAAGAAATTGATAGTTGTTGTACCCTTGTAAACATGGGTATTTTAAAAGCAATTTTCATAAAAATATTAACACCGTAAAATATCATCAGAATCTCTTATTATAGGAAACACTCTAACCTTAATTTTGTATTCAATATTTTTTTTATCCGAAATATTTTCGCAGATATTGACAAAAAACGGATTTTTGTCAGGCAAAGCCCTTGTTAAAGGTTTGCCAATGTAAAATTTGGCTAGTTTAAGAGAAGAAAAATATAACTCTATAGTAAAGTGCTGCACTAATGCGTAGGAGACTTACAAAATGCCACAGGGCCGGGAGGTTGTAATTTTTATAATGCCTTACCACTACACAATTTAGAAATCTCTACATCTAATTCCATTAAATATTTTGTAAATTTTATTGAAAGCTTTATGCAGAATTCTCTAAAGGTTACATTTTTTACAACACCGTATTAGATTTAACTATGGTACCTGAAGAATATCCACATAATCCAGTTTCAATCTTTTGAGAGAAGTTTCAATGCTCTGTTTAGTTTTTTCTGCAGAAAAATCAAACTGCTTTGTCACTTCTCTTTCATATCTTCCAACCTTAGTAGCTAAATAATAAGCTTTTCTTGGGATTCCCTCTAAAATCTAAAACAAAAAGATGTATGTTATGTAGATGTAGATGTTATAATTACAAATTAAAATTAAAATTTTAGCATTCTCTAGCCTTTTCTGTACGAAACACAAAATAATTAAATGCGAAAGAGTAGAAACTATGACGATTTTTTGACGAACGCGACCATAACTTTTGAAACACTGTATAGAATTAAACATTCAATTTAAATTTTTCTTATCCGCTAAATCCGATGTGTATGCAAGTATAACAAAACATATGGGGTACATCATAAAAAAAGTAAAGTTGTATTAATTTTGGGGCATTCGATACATCAAAAACATTTTTAAAGCCTATTTTTAGAAAAACTTAAGTCTCTATATAAAAAAGGTCTTTAAGAACATATTTTGCGAATTTTAAAGCGTGGTGGGGAATTAAAAACTGATGTCTAAATGTAGTAGACAATGTAGAATGTTCACTAAACTGGTTTCAAATGGTAACTATCCCCAATCGTTTTCAAGTGTATATTAAATACTAACTCTTTTGGTACGGGCTTATATACTATTCGTGTGCGCTCACTGATTACCCGAACCGCTTCCATATGTTTGGAATATCGATGTTAGGCTTGCTGAATATGCCTTGATTCCTTTCTATGAAAATTGCTTCTATAAGCTTTCGTTTTCGCCATTTCTACTCCCTATTTAAAATGTTTGCCTCCAACCACTGCATCCGTTGTTGGTTTGACCAGACCCAACGTGTTCCACTATGATCGATTTTGATGTCTCTCCCTTTTAAGTATGATTAAAATGCTCCTTTACTCTTGTACTAATAGGCTGTTTTGTCTCTGCAATGTATGATTCGTCACATTCACAATGGTTTTGGAAAATGCGTAATTTTTTTAATGCGTTTTCAAATGATCTCTTAATATATGGTATTGTGAGAAATGCTATTCTTTCTTGTAAATCGGAATATGTCGTAGTTTATGATCATTTTGTAATTTTGATATTGTATTACTTATTAATCTTTCAGAATAACGATTCTGCAAAACATCTTTTTTTTATGTTGTCAATATTTGCCTCAAGGTCAATCGTATTATTACAAAATGTTACAGCGCTATTATAAAGCGTTCTTATGAAGCCCTCTTTTGTTGCTGCAGAAGGCTAAAACCCTGGTTGAGATATTGTCCACTGTGTGTGGGTTTTCGATACGCTGTAGTTTGCCCTCTGCAGATCACTTAACGAGAATGTCAAGAAAAAACTAAGAATAATTTTCCTCTTTAGCCATTGTAAACTTAAAACGAAATCTTATGCTATTTAAGTTATTGAAAAATTTCGTCAAATGATTATCATTTGCAGTACAAGTAATAAAAGTATCATCCACATACCTAAGCTAAAGTTTAGGATTAATTTGAGCAGCATTTACTGCATGCTCAAAAGGGAGAGACGGACATAGCGAAACACGTCTGGTCAAACCAACACCGGATACATTAGTCGAAGGCTAAAATTTTACATAGGGAGCAGCACTGGCGAAAACGAAAGTTTATAGAAGCACCTGTCATAGAAAGGAATAAGGGCATATTCAGAAAGCCTTGCATCGATATTGCAAACATATGGAAGCGGCTTCTAGCCATCCTAAAACTTCACAGCTCAGATAACCAGGGGCCGGAGACTTCACGCATCACCGCACACCACTAGTAAGTATATAAGCCCGTGGCTTTAGACGTAACATTAACATTTAACATATCAGCGCTATTCCCAAATTCTTAAATGTTCTTAAGATCATTTTGCTTATCTTTACAAACTAGAAAAAAACATATGCTGCACATGCACAAATTGCGGAGTCCAACACCCGGCCAACTTTCAGCGGTGCAGTAAAACACCCTAAAAACATGAGTCCCAAAAACCCCTCCAATAAGATCCCCCTACTTTCCAGTGGGGTAAAGATAACATCCTATTAGACCAAAAATTCAAAACCCGGGTACTAATATTTGAGGTCTCACCCTTGTTAATCCACCCCAAGGAACCTACCCATATCTCTCCTTACGCTAGGCCAGAAATGCTAGATTTTCTAAGCAAAAATACACAACATATCACTCACCCAGCCGTTTTACACGAGCTCTCAACCGATCATTCTCCCGTTTTTATTGTTTACGGCGATCATCTCTCACCCAAAGAGGAAACCATATCCAAAAACTTTAACAACTTGACCCTTTACCGGGAAAAATTATCAAAAGAAAAATTTAAATTTATTATTGAAAATCCCGCCTAGCTGGACAACGCAATATTAGACCTTATTTTAACAACGCTATAAGAGAGTCCAGTGACAAAAAGCTCGAAATTTTCAAAATACGGGAATCTCCCCCCGAACTAAGGGAAGAAATCAAAGCAAAAAATAGATTGAAAAATCTTGCATACTGAACTGACCCAACTATCAACAGGCAGGCCAATCTAGCCACAAATTCTGCAAAACAAAAAAATTAAAGATTTGTAGAATGAACAGTGAGATAACAAACTTCAATTAAATAATGAAAACAACCAATTTTTTAAAATATTCAAATCGCTTAAAAAAGATCTAATCCGGAAGAGAATGACGGAAGTTTTTTCAAACTCCCGTGGGATCAATTCAGCGAAAGCCCGTCCCTAGATATTCCATTCAGCCAATAGGTTAACAGAGCCATATCGATTTACGAAAGAACTCCCCTAGAAAACCCCCCCAAACTCAACCAACAACTACAGACCGATTAGCCTCCTATCATCTGTAGGCAAAATTCTTGAAAAAACAATCCTCGAAAAACTTCAGGACGAGGCCATCGAAAAAGCTCTCCTCCCAATAGAACAATTTGACTTTAGATCAGAAATAAGCACAGTTAATCAGACGACCAGGCTAGTCACTGACATAACAGGAAAAAAGATAAGGGCGGTTTGTTTAGATATAAAACGGCCTTCGACAAAAAGTGGCATAACGGCCTCATTTTAAAACTTATAAGGTATGGCCATCCAAATTACTTAGTTAAGATAATTCAAATTCATTTTATTAGTTCCTAAGATCACAAATATGATATAGAACAGGTCAATGTTTTAAAAATATCTAAATACTAATTAAAAATCAAGAACACATTTAACATTGAACAAATATAAAGTAAAATTATTTAAAACTTAACATACACTAGAATTTTGACAAACAGTTTACATATGTACATTATTTAGGTCTGGTCCCAGAACTCTTTTAAGGAGTAAAACGCCTTCGCAGACAGATAGTTTCGGAGAGTCTTTCTAAATTGGCCCCCAGATTTTTCATGGCATCAAGTATTCGGTTATAAATTCTTACACAAGCATAGTACGGTGACTTCTCAAAAAGTGTTGTTTTGTGGTTTGGCACTGTCAGTGCAGATGCATTACGTATTGGGTAATCGTGGTAGTGCTGGTTTTGTGGAAATCTATCCTTGTTGCAAAAAACATAAAAAGCACACACAATATTTTCCGTTTAAAAAAACAGAGAATTTTTTGTAAACATTGATGGCTTTACTTTAACACCAAGAAACTTAAGAGAGGGTGTTCCTTAAGGATTCCCCCTCTCCCCAATCTTATTTAACATATACACCCTAGATATACCCAGTGTTGCCGTTTTAGTACAATTGTACTATTTCTTGTACATTTTCGACAGCAAAGTACAAAAGTAATTTTATCTTAATTAGGCCTAATTCTAATACATTTTTAAAGATCATTTAAATTATCAACATATATGTACATTACCAAGCTCAAGTTTTAAAACAAACGTATTGCAACTTATTTATTAAGACCAGTGTCATAAAATCGGTCGATGATTCCCCGAAATGGCCGTAGATTCCCCGAATTCGAATTATCAGAATAAATCGACGACAACATGACTTCATACTCGCGCATTATTCCCTACTCGACCAATTACATACCCACTGACTGCTGAGACTCTCCGTCCCTTTTCATCAGTTTAGTTTTTATTTTTAGTTATTTTTTGCCTATGTTGGACAATTATTATATCAGTATTTAACGTGAATGTGTGAAACATAATATTAAATTGTGTTACAATAAAAAAAGAAGAATATTTTTGCCAAAGCCAACCAGGACAAGTAAGTAATCGTTTTTTATTGAAACGTTTGAATATTTTTTTGAAGTGAAACTTCTTTACACGTGCTGATACTTACTTTACACTACAAAGCGCAGTAAAGTGTATTAGTTACCAAAGAGGTCATTATAAATACAACTTGTTGGGAGTGGCAACCAAACTCCTGCAGAATTAACTAATAAATTTTATTAAAAAATATAAAAAATAATATATTATAGATGTAATTATAATGTATTAAAGTTTTCTGTTTTTTTTTTCGTATATATTTTATTCTGTATAATAAGAAAATTAGAAAAATAATAGTTTTCGGTTTGATTTTTCGGCATATATTATATAATTTGTATATAATATATTTAAAGACATAATAGTTTTTTATGTTCTTATATTTATATTTTTTGTTTCGGGTATTTTTTATGATAAAAAAATAATGCTTTGAAAAACATAATTGTTTAATTTCATCACTGCAAAAAATGGGTAAATTTTATGAGAAACGGCAATATTTGACATTATCGTAAACTTTAGTACAATCTAGTACATTTTATTGCTTCTGTTCAGTAAATTTCAGAAACTCAGCGCGACAACGCTGGATATACCTAAACACAACCACACCAACATATACCTCTTTGCTGACGATACGGCTGTAAGTCCGACAAAACAAGTTTAGTTAAAAAAAACTAATGTGACAGTTTTACCTCCGAGAGAAACATTTTTTAAATTTATTTAGCTAGAGAAAAAATAAAAGAGGGGTTGGAAAAAGTCTCCCATATTACTAAGAGCTGAAATAAAAACATGCAAATTTAAATTGATGTCTATTTTGCAGGGCATTAAATAATGAAATTACCCTACGATACCAATCTAAAATTAATTTCTGGACACTCTATATAATTTATGCATACTGAAGACTCCAATAACCTTAGAGAAATGCAATTTCAAGGAGATTCTATTAGAAAAAAAAAACGTGTGTTAGGTAGACTCCTGAAAAACTACAGGTTGATGTATAAAAAAAATCCTGAAATTTTCAAACAAAAAAAATTGATTTCTTAAATTTTTCAAAATATTTAAAAATCTGTCAAATTTGTTTTCGTGAAATTTTACTAAGCATTTCATTAATGTAGCAAAAGAAAAACTACCGGTTGTTTTTGTAAATTTTATGAGTAATTAATTTTTTTTAATTGGCCTATTCTTATTATACCTGTTATAAAGGACTTTTTACTTTAAGTAAGCTTTACGTTTAAACTGGTGAATAACTAGGAAAAAGTTCCATAAAGTATCTAAAAACCATGTCCGTTTCACTTTTGAATTACTCTTTAAAATTCGCTTGTCCCACTTATTATGTCCAGAAGTTTATATGACGGCATATGGTATTGTTTAATAACATATTGCTTACAGAAGTGTTTTAATAGTACTGCCATTTAAACTTTCGACATACGGTGTCCATATCAATAATTTGATGTTATAGTTTTTATTACTTACTTGACCTAAAACTTCTTCTGACTCTCCATGGCCATAGTAAGGGGCTGTATCAATATAATTTACACCTCTTTTAAGAGCTCGAATAAGTGTCTGTCTACATTTTTCAACGTCAACATCACTAAAAACAGAATAAAAAATATTAAATCATGTTAGTTTTTCAGTTTTCATACTATATATGTTTGAGCGATAAAAAACTTTTTAACAAACAACTCATTAGCGTGCATTTAATAATTATCATTAAATTGCGGATATTATTCCTCTCCATTTTATCACCAACGCAGTACATTATTTAGAATACTTCCAGAGAATTCATAATTGTTGGCACTGGAAAAAACCAGCAAGTTAGCATAGGGGTACAAAAGGTGAAAAAAATAATGTTTTTTACTTGTATGCGTAGCTGAAAACTCCAGTACCGAACGACAATTTTGATACTTTGAGCCCCGTATTTCCAAAGTCATTGTAGACCATCTTCCTGATCGCTGCTTCATCATGAAACCCTGGTACAAACGTTTCCGGCAAAATACCCGACATTTTTATTCGCACACAAGGTAAAAATACTAACAACTTATTTCAAGTGCAAAGTAACAATTAGAACTAATTTCGGGTTTGTGAAATTCCGCACGCAGAAATTTACTTCAAAATAAAAAAGCAAATCTGTTTTTGTTTAATTTTATTATCTTTTACTTTTGGACCCGGGAAAGGCTAATAGGTAGGGAGCTAAAGTAAAAGGTGGATAAAATAATATTAATATACTAAAGACATTTATCAAGACCAATAAATGTGCGAAGAGGATGAACCATATAGGTACCTTGGTGTTGATCAACATCGAACACAAGACACCGAGAATGTTAAAACAACGCCCCGAAGTGAGTATAAGCAGTGGCTACGAAAAATATGGGAATCAGAAATATCCGGTATTGATAAGGTAGCTGCTACAAATATGCTTGCGGTGCCTGTGCTTCTCTACACCTTGGGAGTTTTGAAGTGGAGGCGAGACGAGCTGGAAGAACTGAATGTGAGCACACGTAAGATGATGTATCTCAATCGCAGCATTCATCCCCGCTCATCAGTTTCCCAAATTTATCTTCCACGTAATCAGGGAGGAAGTGAATTTGGAGTGTCTGCATGATAGGCTGGTATAGAATGTCGCCTGCAAGATAGCCAATAGCCTGGGCCCGCTACTGAGACTCGTGAGAGATCACAAAGCTGCCAATGTCAGAGCATTTCTCTTCAGAGCAGAGGTTCAAGCAGCAGACCGATTAAGTCTAACTTTCACAGTAGACATCTCTAACGAGCAGTCACTTATTAGACTCGAATCGGACGTACTAAAGACTCGGATGAAGAGAGCAGAATAGCATAGGCTCCAAGAAGACCATGTAAACAAGCCACAGTATGGATTGTTCTATAGGAACCTCCAAACTCTGGGACTGTCTAAGAAACTCAACTTTGCTTAATTATCTGCCCCAGCAGACACAAAGATCGAAATTAAAGAAAGGGAAAATCAAACGAAATAGACATTGACGAGTTGCGCAGATTATACCCCGAATGAAGCGTGCATTTTGAGGTATTCATCGTTGGCGTTTTGGGAGGAACGAAGGGCGGATTCTTGACAGAGGAAGAAAATACCAGCATGCCGCGCATCGTCCGAACATCTGGCGATGAACATGCAGAAAGCTGTCCACTGAGTAATCGGACGCGAAGAGTGGTTATCCTTCTACGGCTGGCCCGCGGGGTCGAGGCCAGGAGATGCTAGGTTCAGGGGAGTCCCTAGACCCTTTTTGGAGGGGAGAGAGGCTCGAAAAAAAAACCATCACGGTTTTTTTATTACACTTAAATACGAACATACCGGGTTATGCATGTTTGTAAATGTGTCTCGTAATTGCCAACTCAGCCACGATTTAGCCAACTGCTCAAGTTATTTGGGGAGGGTCGCCCCTCGCTGCCCCCTTAGTGTACTAATCCTTATTTCCTGGTTAATCAGCTCACCAGCAATACTCATGAAAGTTTGGGCAAAGCTAAAGAAAAGTTGGACGTCGTCAGCATAAAAATGAATACTGCACGTTTTAGGCGTAAACTGTAAATCAGCCACCGCAATGGAGAACACAAGGGGTCCCAGTTCTGATCCCTGAGGAACCACGGAAGTTATTTGAGCAGAATTCGACACCAGTGTGTTGCCTGCACGTTTAAGAAAAGTTTTTTGCTCGCGTCCATATCTTGTCGAACAAGGGCGAGGAATTGTCCATACAATTACACTGTTATTGCCAGAATCAGACTTCATTACTAACTATAGCGGTACATATGGTTACAAATAAACTGCTGTCCTCCAAAGAAGCATCAGAAAAACTTTACTTGTATTCGCTATAGTCCGTGCTTCCATCGAATCTCCATTTCCCGAAAAGAATAATGTTATCTGTAGCTCTGCCTTCAGCAGCAGTTTCAGTGTAATTCATGTACATACTGTATACATAATCTTATGGTACCATTCTTATATCTAAAATTACAATATTCATGTATAAACTGCTCCTAAATGCAAGAAGCATCTGTATGTTGCATCCAGTAACTCATTTTAACATTCAAAGATTCGCGTGACAGAGTGATTCAAAAGACTTTGTAATTCAATTTCGGCAGAAGATTCACGAATAGTTTCGTTTGGAGGATAACACATTTTCTTTGAATTCAAAATACTATGGTGGGATGGTAAAATATCAGACCCACTTTGGTATTAATAAAATCCTTAATCAACAAATTGATTTAATTATGTCTTTATAATAAGAGATAAAACTTCTTATACATTTATTTCACTTAAATCCAACTTAGAACTACGAGAGTTTTTTAGTAGCGCGCTCATAGTAGAATAATTCGATTTTGATAACTCCGATAACCTTCTGCGTTTTGTTCGACTAATGCAATCAGCATTAGGCTCATTTTTTACTTGAATGCGCGGGCCATCATTTCTTGATAACTTAACTTTTTTCTACAACGTTTAGCAAATAGGGATACTTGTGTAAAAAAACATATTTGGTCCTATTTACATTCTTCCAGAGACGTTCAATACTTCTACAAATAGTATCTAGGCAATTTTTAAAATTTTAATATCTATATTTTCAACAAAACATGTCAACATTGCACGGTGGACATAGCGTGACCTTCCCGTTTGTATCGTATCTCAAAAATTTGCATTCTTGAGAATGAGCATTCATAAAAAGTACCTGAAATAGGCAATTTCAAGTTTGGAGGTGAGAGAACATTTCTTCTTTATTAAATGAGAGTAGAGTGCGATATGTGAAGCTTATAAAAAACGAAGCTGAAAGTACGGAACTTGGGCTATTTAATCATATACACCACTAATGTGCGAAATAATTTAAAACCTTATGAAAACCAATAAAAACAATAAAAAAATTATTATTTCACTTAACATCTGCCTACAACCGACAAAGTCCAACAATAATATGAAAAACAAACTATTATATGCAGTACTCACCTCACTTCTCAAATCCATTTCACCACTGAAATCACAAACGAATTTTTTTAAAAAATGAATGGAAACAATACGCAGTAAAAAAGATTTACTATTAGCGTGAATTAAATCTGCCAGATTGACTCTCTTTAAATTCAAATAATAGATCCAATTCCTGTCCGAACGTGTTCATATTTATACTGCCGGATAGTTTGACATCTTATCAAGCGTTGACAGTGCAGATTGGCTGGAGATGTTATCAACATATTTTGGATTCATGATAGAGATTGAACCACAGTGCGCCGCTTTTTCTTTGGTAATGCGTGTAAAGTTTGGCACACGAATCTGAGTCTATGAAAATAATGTAGGTAACTATGGAAACGGTACAATGATCATTCGCGATTGGCTACATTGCAACTCTGTATATCCATGGAAACGGCCTACTTTTGACATACCTCCCCCTTTCGTCGATGTTTTAGATCTGTGTGGTGTACTTTAACGATTAAAATTTTTATACAATAATCTACTCGATAAGACTTTTCAAATGGTGTCTCACATGACGCCATTTTGAATATTACAAGTACGAAATTTACGCAAAAAAGTAGTATTTACAAAGCTATTGCTAAATTTCAAATTCAAATGTTTACCAGTTCAAAAAATATAAGGTGGGGAATTAAAGAACCGCATTTAATAGCCCATTATAGTATATTAATATCAGAATATATGGACTGTCAGGGAAAGTAATAATCCAAGTGCCAGTCATAAATATCCTGTTCTATAAGTCATATTATATTTCACCTATCATGTATAAGCCATGATATAAATACTAAAAACTTTATTGTACTGTATAAAAGCAACTAAGAGAGTTAAGATCCTATATTAAGCAACTTATTTTAGTAAATGGGTTCGTGACCTTTCCAACTCTTCTTTTATATAACCTTGTTATCAGAATATCGGAATATTTATCATAATATGAAATATTTTTCATTCAAAAATAAAACTACATGCATATCTTATAAACAAAAACAATTTTATATTTAGATAAAACGAAAAATAATGCTTAACGTTTACAAGATTAAATTTATACTTATTTTAATATAATAGACTTGATAAAACGTTTTAACTTCTTCTTGACCTTTCTTCACAATATTCTCCCTAAAAATCCTTTAAACTTGAACAACAAAATACAACAAAGCAGTTTTTATACAAGTTAATAAAAATTAGAAAAATCTTTTATTTTTAAAATTACTTCCCAATATTAACATTTTAATGTTTAATTCTCACAATATATTTTGAGTTATAGTTTGTGTAGTTTTAGATGCCATAAAATACTTGATTTTGCTCTATTTTCTGCTCTGAAATAAGAAAAAATGTATTTCCTAGAGATTACAAAGTAAACTAAGCTGTTTAGGCCTACTTGCTGTACAAATATTTTCGACTATACTCATAAAAGGTCAACAAGCAAGAATTATTTTTATCAAATTTCAATGTTCCTAACAATGTAAAAATATTGTAGACCTACTTTACGCTGGATTTTTTGAATGTCAAACTGTTAATTTTGGGGGATCAAAACAATTATATATATTACGATTGTGTCAGCCGATAATTGGTGGAAACCCATAATTATGTAAAATGTAATAACACAACTATTTTTTACATATACTTCCGCTATATTTTTATAAAACAGTTTGAACATTTGAGCTTATTTATTTCTGGAGGTTTTTCCCTTGAGGAAATATTTATAGTGCCTTCTATTATTTTACCAAAATATCTGCCTATTTCACCTATACACGTTTTGCCACAATCTCCACAATTTAGCTGGTACACACCTAATTGTTCAAGTTTATTAGATTTGGTTTTATTATTTTTAAACGACAAGTTCATTCTTAAAGAGTTATTGGTTTTATACGCTATTCTAATTTCTAAATTGTTTAGAAATTTACCCGTTTTAGAACCAGAATTACCTATATATGATATAACTTTGTAGGCGATTGTTTTTTCATTGATTTAAGGATAAATCATATTTATAGTTTTTTTATATATAAGTGAAATGATACACATACAATTAAATAATTCGGTGAATCACAGAACTGATACTCAAGGCTTAAGTGTGCAATATAACCATATTTTGAATCGCTATAGAGAAAGTACTTCTTGACATGCCCCAGTAAACAAACCATTGCCCTAATAATTGTCCCTTTTTTATTTGTACCGACTGATAAGAAATATTAATTTATAAACCAAAACATTAGTCGTCGTTTTGCTGCAGTGGGTTCCGGAGTTGTTTATTTGCATTTTTTGGTTTTTCTGAATAATCCTTTTTGAATGTTTTAAAGCTCCGAGACCTGCTAAATATCCTTTGTTCTTTTACTTGTTTGCCACCTTGTGTTTTAAAGTATTGTAGTGGTAACCATCATTTGTGTTCTATGGAGAAGTCTAATTATATTAGTTGTATTGTTTACGTGAGCCTCTAATTCTAAGGAATTAGGTGAGTGAAATGTCACAAATAACAATACTTATGAACCCTAGGTTTCCTTTTATTATTGTTATTTAATTTGTCTTTTTATGTTGTTGTGGTTACTTTTTTGTTCGTATTTATTTGTTTTCCATATGTATAAGTTTTATATTTAAGAAAAAACGTATTTAAAAATAAAAAATAATAACTCTTCAGTATCGAATAATTATATTTCCTAAGACTAAAACAAACTTTGTTTTTTTAGATTAATTTAAAAATATTCAGTTAGTGTTGTTTGTTAGCCTTGTTATATTTTATTAATTTTTGTTTGTATCCTATGAGCGGCCATACTGTAATAAAAAAAAATGATTTCTTTCAGCCTTGTAGAAGACGACAAATAAATCGTGGAGACGTAGGCCAATTTTTAAAAAACTGAGGTTTGACTTATGTCCCTAACCCGCTAAACACCATCTTGAATAATTTTTAATTGTAGAGTTTTATCAGTTATATTTATTGAATACCCATTGTTTATTGTGATCTGTTTGATAATGTTTAACTCGGTCTGAAAATTAGTTTTACTTGGAGGTAGGGAAATTAGCTTTAGAATCATATTCTGAAAACCTGATAGTTTAGGTTGAATTGGATGACATGAGGAATTGTGTATTGTAATATCCATATGTAAAATTTTATAATACAAAGAAAAATCATGTTTATTATTTAATCTTTTGATGGTTAAATCTAGAACATTTATACTGTTGTTAGATTCTAGTTCAAATGTAAATTTTATATTAGGATAAAGGTTATTAATATATAAAACCATTTAATTGCCGTTCAGATCCTGTAAAACATGGAAATTATCATTAATATCTCTATGCCGGTATATAAAATGTTTAAAATAAGGTAGTTTATTAAGTTGTTTTTCTAGAGAATCCAAAACTATTTGAGCAACTAAGGGACTTAAACCTTAACCTTCAGTGCTCATGTAAAGATTACTATTAAATTCGAAGTAATTTCTTGTTTTCTAACACAATCAACTGATTTTTTGTTCAAATGATTTTCTACTAGTTTGGTTGTATATTCAGAAGGAATACTAGGAAACAGATTAGTGACGTCAAATGATATTAGTTTCGCATTATTTGGTAAATAAATATTTTTAATTTCATTAACTAAATCTAAGGAGTTTTTAATTTGATATTTTGCAGAAAACTCTGCATAAGTTTGAATAATGTTTATAAGTTTTTTAGATATCTTATAGGATGGCGCTGAAAAGAAAGACAGTACTGGTCTAATAGGAAATTCCAGTTTATGAAGTTTAATTAAAGAATATAATTTTGATGTTTGTGGGTTCATAATTGTATACTTACTGACGTCTCTATCATTAAACAAACTTTTACAATTTTTAATAAAAGTTTTAATTTTCTGTTGAAAAAGATCTGTAAGATTATGTTTTAACATAATTTTACAATTCAACTAGAATCTAACAACAGTATATATTTTCTAGGTTTAACCATCAAGAGAATAAATAATAAATAAGATTTTTCTGTGTATCATAAACCTTTACATACCACCATACACAATTCCTCATGTCATCCAATTCAACATAAACTAACTGCTTTTAAGAGTATGACTTACAGACTAATCTCCCTACCTCTAAGTAAAACTAATTTTCAGTCCAAGTTAAACATTACCAAACAGATAGCAATAAACAACAAATATAATATAATATAATCGATAAAATTCTACAAAAAAAAGTTGTATAAAAACCCATAAATATAATTTATCCTAATATCAATAAAAAAACAACTGCATAGAAAGTTATATCCTAAATAATTAATTTAATAGTAATTCTAGCTCTAAAACAGGTAAATTTCTAAATCGTTTAGATATTAGAATAGCATATAAAACCAATAATTCTTTAAGTAAGTATATTAAAAATAATAAAACAAAATCTCATAAGCTTAAACAATCAGGTGTATACCAACTAAAGTTTGGAGATTGTGAAGAAACGTATATAAGGCCAAACAGGCAGATATTTTGGTAAAAGAATAGATGAGCACTATAAATATTTCATCATCAAGAAAAACTAAATCCAATTAGGGTGAATGTGCAGGTTCCCCGACCGAGCCCAGTTCTCGACTATTCTGACAATTTTGCAAGAAAATAAGTAAATTCCAATGCATCCTTTCTCTATCATACATATTTCTCCCACCATTAACCTTCCCTCACCATGTGCGCATAAATTAATCATTATTGGTCGTAAAAATCTCATCAAAATAAGTTTGACAGTTCAGTGAGTTGTTGTGTCTGTGATATTCCGAGAAAACTGTTAGTGGACGGCACCTTAGAAAATAGTAAGTAAGTATCAAAATTAAGATTTTCTTCGTAGTGATTGTATTGTATGTGTAAATAACTTAATTTCGCATTGAATAAAACATATCTAACAATGTTTTAATCAATTTTTACCATAAAATTCGCATGGTGGGGCAACTGGTTTACAAAACATATGGTAGTCCCTTTCTCGACCGATCAGTCGAGAACCGGGCATATGACCGTTATGAATTTTTCTCTCTCACACGAATATCGTTCTGTATATTTTTTCTTTTACTAACTTATTAGAGGGTATTTGTTGGCTAAATTTTAAAATCCAGTTCTCGTCCAGATGTTCCTGTATTAGTTTTCTTACTACAAATGTACACGATTGGAACTAAATGTAGTGGTCGGGAAATAGGTCTACTAGTCGACCAACAAACTTAATACTACATTTAAATAACTATTTTAGATAAAATAGGTACATATCTTTAATAAGAACTCGCTCCTATTCCTTCTGAAATAATACGTTTGCATTAATCCTTTGAAATCGTGATACTTTTGACTCGCAAAAAATATGCGTACTTTTTAGTCTGGCAACGCTGTTAAACGAATGTTTACATTACATACTAGTAGTGCTCGGTTGCCAGGTTGCTAAAAAATCCTAGTTTTCTTACTGATATGACGTATATTATGTCTTGGCATACCTATGTAGTAGTTCTCACATCACACCTGTTTAATCATTAATAGGTACATATTTATTTACAGATATGGCACCAAAACGGAAATCTGAAACAACGAGAGTCCAAAATAGGGTCAAGAGACTAAAAATTAAAACAAAAAGAAAACTCTTGCAATACTCGCCCGAAGCCTTGAAAGCAGCTTTGATGGAGATAGCAGCTGGACGAATGAGCATCAGTGCAGCTGGTCGTCATTTCAATATCCCAAAATCAACACTGATTGACAGAATAAAAGGCAGATCCAGTGATACTAAAACTAAACCTGGACCCACACCACTATTGGGAGGTCATGTGGAAAAAAAATTAAAACATGGGTTAACAATATTGCAAAGTGTGGTTTCCCGTTAAAAAGAGAAGATTTGTTTGATACCATTGCGAAAGTCGCTAAAGGGTTAGGAAAAGAGAAATTGTTCAGAGAAGGCAAGCCAGGTGAGAAATGGTATCGAAATTGTATGGGACGACATCCAGAAATTGCGTTGAGGGAGGCAGAAGAAGTGAATAAAGCAAGTGCCATAATAACTGAACAATACATAAGATCGTGGTTTACTGATTTCAAGCAGTATTTAGAAGAAAATAATTTAAAAGAAGTCATGTTGAACCCTGAAAGAATTTTTAACGCTGACGGATCGGGGTTTGCGCTTTGTCCACAGGGAAAGTATTAGCACGAAAGGATACAAGAACCTTTACAACGTTAACTTAGGGAATGAAAAAGAGGTGATTACTGTTCTGATCCTGTTCTCAGCTAGTGCAAGAATTGGGCCACCTTTGGTAGTGTTTCCATATATTCGTCCTCCAAAAGCTTTGGTAGAGAGTATGCCACACAGCTGGGTGCTAGGGAAATCAGAAAGCGGATGGATGAAAAGAGATGTGTTTTTCGAGTAAATTATTAACGAATTTAATGCTTGGCTGGATGGAAGTCAAATTGAAAGGCCTATCATATTGTTTTTAGAGTTACACAAGTCTCACCTCACACTGCCACTCAGTGAAGCCTGCGAAAAATTGGGCATAGTGCTATATGCCCTACCTCCCAACATCACGCATATTTTGCAACCCGCAGACGTTTTCCGCCCTATGAAGGTGGAGTGGAGAAAAACTGTCAGAAAGTGGCAAGAAAGGCCTGAAAATGTCAACCAAAGTATTAGCAAACTAAATTTCTGTAGAGTCTTCCAAGAAAGCTTGAATTCAAACGACATGACTAACATAATCATGGGATGGATGGGTTCAGAAAATGTGGCCTCTACCCTCTTAACCCAGACAACGTTGACTACACAAAATGTATACAGAATATTTTAGAGGAAGTAAATCAGTTAAATCAGAAAAAAGACGAGTCAATTACTTCAGAAAATGACCTAGAGATCGCGGAAAAAGTTATTGGTAAAATAAATATGTCAGTTTAGTCGAAATCGAACCAACTTTCATCAGTGGAGATGATTTCAGAAATGAAACAGATAAGCATGTTAATTTAGTTCCAGAAAACACTGTGATAAGAAGGTTGATTCTAAGGATGAAAATGCTGATCCTCAAAAAGATTGACAAGGAAACTTAGCCAGTGATCTTGATGAAAATATTGTCAATAGTCATATGTTGATTGACAACAAAAACTATTTCCAAGAAGGAAAGATAGAGCAGTATGATAAAAAGTGTAACATAAAAGAAAAATGGGAATTTCCAGCGAAAATACACATGAAAATGATGATAATAAACAGGAAGAATTTGATGGAAGCTCAAACAAAGGAAATAAAATCATATCAAATATTATATTGAAAGAAAAACACGCTAACATATCCGTCGAAGGTCATCAAGATAAGGAGAAAAACTTGGAGAGTGCCGGCAATTTATCGAGCGCGTTAATCGAAAATGAGAAGATACCTAACAGCTGTTCCTCGAACTCATCAAGTTGTTCATTTGAAAAACATGTACCCCGAGCCTCTAAAACAATCCACTAAGAACCAAAAATAAAGAATGCCTAGTGCTATATCCTCAGTCAAATGGAGAAACTATTATAATAAAAAGGACAATGTCATGATAATGAAAACTGAGGAAATTGAAAAGAGAAAACAAGAAAGAAAGATTGCCAAAGAAAATAAAGAAATAGAAAAAAGTCACGAGAATAAACAAAAAACGACTAAAAAGACAAACAAAAAGAAATCTGACCAACCAGCTCAGCCACTTACGTTAAACTCTGAGCCCAATGAAAAATTAAAATGTACATTTTCTGAAGAGGAGATCATCAGTGATGCAGAAGTATCCACTAAAGACTATATCTGTTTTAAATGTACTGAAAATGGAAGCCAAAGTTCTTTTAGTTTTAAGGGTTGAATTTTAGAAAGAATCTTGTACTTTTTAAATAACATTTTGTGATATTTTCGATATTGAAATATATTTTATAATAAGTTTATTACATCCAGTGAGAGAAAAATGATTACGTTTCTAGGTAATATTAGTTGTAATAATTTTTTTGGTGTCAAAGGCCTGTTAGTTGAATTAATCCCTAACTAAGTTCTTTAAGGATTCGTTTGAATCCAATCGAGCAATAGATCTATTCTCGACCACCTGGACGAGAACTAGGTTGGTTTTGGTCGAGTCCAGATCGCGAGAGGTCGACAACCGGGCAAAATGCCCTGTTTCTTTTTATTAATTAAAAAAAAATACTGTATCAGTCAACAGATAAACTTGAAATAGTTTTATCAATTTTAAAATGAATATTAATTGGTTGGGTATCTACTTTGACCCCATAAAATAAAAAAAATCCGCTATTTTGTTGTTCAAAGTCAAAAGATCCACTAATCGATCGAGAACCGGCATATTCACCCTAATCAAACCACATAATTGAGACTGGTCATATCTTATACCTTAGAAAAAATAAGGGTCATAAGTTGAATATACTGGAGTCTCTAGATATAAAAAAGCTCAAATGTTCAAATTGTTTGTTAAACGATCAGGTAGAACTCAACAATTCACCTATGTTAAATATATTTTAATAATTTCAGGTAGTTTAAGTTTATCCCAGAGCTATTTACATTTGAAAAATTTCCGAATCGTTATATTACACCTAGTTATATAAATATTCTTTTACTATTTAAATTTATTCATTCGAGATGAAACGTCCGAAAAAACCGTCGTTAACAAATATAGTGGAAGTGTTTGTGGAAGATAATTGCGTTTTTACATTTTACATAATTTTAAATATATACATACTTCCATATTCAACAAATAACTGTTTCTTTTTAATCAACCTGTACCTGACCCATAGATTATAATCTAGAAATTCCTTTATATCTTAAATTAGTTCCCAAAATTAACTTTTAAAAGTTTAATGCCTTTCCACTGATAATTTTTTCACAATATATATTTTGTGTAGTTTTAGATGCCATAATCACTTAAATTTACTCTATTTTCTGATCTAAAATAAGGAAAAAAAATTAATTCCTTTAAGCAGATAGATACACAGAAAGTACAGATAAAATATTAAGTTTTAGCCAACTTTCTCTACAAAACCTTTTTGCAAAGAAAAAGGAATTTTCATCAAATTTCATTTAAAAACTTTAATACCTTAATAATAATGTAAAATTATTATAGAACTGCCTTAAACTTAATTTCTTAAAAGTAAAATTGTTAATTTTGGGAGATATAATAGTTATGCAGTTTCATATTCAGCAAATAACATTTTCTTTTTAATCAACCTGTACCTGACCCATAGGTTTTAAGTCATCGGCAACTTGGAAGTTACAGCCCGTAGACATAAGAATATCTTCTACTCCGACACCTTCGGCGATTTCTATTAGTGTTAAGCCATTTTCTTTATCTACCGAAAAAACGCCTTTTTCTGTTATAATTAAATCCACTACTTGTTTTCCTGAAAATAAAATAAAATTCTATCTTCATTAGTTTGATGCTGACTATATAGATCAAAAGTTTCAAGATGGAATAAAATATATTTTACTTTTTAAAAAATTTTTAAAAAAATTATATTTTATCCTTTTTAGTTCTATTTATACAATTTTTATTGCAAAGGTAAGCTTTCAAGATTTTGAAGCCTAAACCTAGGATAAAATTTTGAATGTCCCTAATTAAAATGCCAGAATTACAGAACTAATATTACAAAATCGCCATCTATGTACCTCAGGGTACAGTAAAATTTCTTTTTTTGATTAATTGCACTTCCTAAACCAAATTTGTTGTTAAAGTTATTTTAAAGTATTTGAAATTTTAGGTAGAAAAATATTAAAAATGGTTTTTCATCATAAACCTTTTTGTATCTAATTTTGCGTTTATAATATCCTAGAACCGAAGCTGGAATCTTGGACTTTAGGAACATGCACAATGTATTAAAAAGAAACAAATTGTTCAATCTGCTGTAGCTGAACCAAGTAGGAAACCAAGGTTCTAGCTTCGGTTCCAGGAATTTATAAATGAAAAATTGTAGAATCTATTGAAATTTTTAAACATACAAAAAATTTCAATAGAGATACGGGATACGGTCAAGTTCACACGTGGAAATTAATCTTAACACAGGGTCACGGTTCGGCCGGCACAAATTGGTTATAAAAGCCTGCCTCAATCTCTCCAAACTCATTCAGTGTTCAGATCTTATGGAATAAAGATACCTCATGCAATCGAAGGCGAAAGATCAGATAGTAATTCCAATCTGACACAGTCTTATCACAAGAACAATAATTTCTTAAAAAATATTTGTATAAATAACGTTTTGTGAATATTTAGCTTATGGCTCTAAAAGCAACACCTGAATTTTTTAAAACAATAATAAAGTTAAAGAGAAAATAAAAATCCCATTTGGAGAAAATGTTCGGTACTCCTTAAAACCTAAATAAAAACTTTTAATTTTTAAATTTCTTTTTATGCTGGGTGTTGGAATATACATACATGATCTTTAAGATCGCTAGGTTTTTAACTAATCTTAATATATTTTTTGTTCACTCTGTTTGTTTTATACGTAGTACAGTCTCTACAGACTATAAGAAAATAATACTTAAGAACTCTCTAGCAAGAGGAATATACATACACGATCTTTAAGATCACTAGGTTTTTGACTAATCTTAACATATTTTTTGTACACCCCGCATGTTTTCTATGTAATGCAGACCCTACAGACTATAAAAAAATAACACTTAAGGGCGCTCTAGCAAGAAAATTTTACATCAAAAGGCTAATAAAAAGTTACAGCTTAATATATTGGATAAACCCAATTTTTCCAAAAAAAAAGTCAAACCTAAAAAAGTATTAAAATATGTTTTAACTATTTTTTTTAGAACTTACAATTAAGCATATTTTGATTAAAATACTTAAAATTCTGGATGGAATGATTGACTGTCCCCAACTATTAACCTAAACGACTTTTATATTCCTTTCAGGAACACTAAACAGGGTTGACATAATTTGACATATTTCTGTGATAACACATCTCACAAATTATGCATTTAACTGTCCTTTTTATAGATTCTATAGGCAAATTAACAGCCTACCAGATCATTATTTAAATTTTTTAATGAATTAATAAGTCACTTTTTATGTGTAATATTGTCAAATGTTGTGTAAAGTTGAGTTTTTTCCCTTTGACAGTTTTATTTATTTATTTTAAGTTGTAACAAATGTATCAAGAAAGTTTTTTAAACCTACCTTTTTTATAATGAACTGAAGTGTAAAAAATGAAAATTTCATTAATACCTACATAATTTATTTTTTAATCGACCAAGACTTAACCTTCTACAAAAAAATAATTCATTATTTTTCACTTAATTCAAAATACAAAGTGAAGTATTAATAAATTTTGATAAATATAGGGATTTTCATATCTTTCTCCACAGGGTTTGTTAAGAGAACTTAGTTCTTATACAATTAAGCATATTTTGATTAAGAGTCACATTTTTAGGCAAAACAATACCTAATAAAAATATGAAGCCATTTTAAATGAAAAGAAATGTATCTCTAATATTAGTAATATTATAATCTAAAAGTAATAAGTCTATTTTAAAATACCCACCTGTCAAAGGTAATGTGCAGTTTTCCAAGATTTTTTTGCTCCCATCTTTGGCTGCATGCTCCATACAGACCACCACCTTTGTACCTGGAGCTGCTACTAAATCCATAGCACCACCCATGCCTTTTACAAGTTTTCCCTAAAAATAAAAATAACAACCAAAAAATTAATGTAGATAAGTATATAAACTTACAGGTATCATCCAATTAGCTAAGTCCCCATACTGTGATACTTCCATTGCTCCCAGTATTGTTAGATCTATATGTCCCCTAAAATAAATTCAGTTCATGTATATAAACTATTTACTTAAATCCTAGGCACATCAATATCAAATTTACCCTCTTATCATGGCAAAGCTGTCATCACTGCTAAAGAATGAAGCTCCAGGTACCACAGTCACTGTTTCTTTTCCTGCATTAATCAAATCTGGATCCACGCAATTGGGTAATGGGAATGGCCCTAGACCGAGAATACCATTTTCTGACTGCAAGAACACCTCCATGTCATTTGGGATGTAGTTAGATGCCAACATTGGCATGCCTATTCCCAAGTTGGCTGAAAATATTTATTAAGGAAAATAAATGCACCTTGCATTGTTCTAAAATTATTTCCTCCATTGGAGGAGTGGTGATAATAAGTTATTAATATCACAAAGGATACCTACCATACATTCCATCTTTAAATTCTAAAGCTGCCCTGCGAATTATTCTTTCTCTCTTTTCTGCAGCAGGATTTTTTTTGACAACAGATTCTGTACTGTCAGATAATTTTTGTACTGTGACTCTCTAAAAGAAAAGTCAAATAAATATATCACATTTAAGAACTACTAATCTGAATAACACAAAATGAAAATTACATAAAAAAGCTGTTTTTCCTTACTTATTTCATGCATTATGCTTAAACTAAAATTTACCTCAATTCTTTTCTCATATTTCTCACCCACAACTATCCTGTCTACATATATTCCTTGTAAATGAACTTGATCTGGTGGTATACTTCCCAACTCTACAATTTCCTCTACTTCAGCAATTGTTATTTTTGCTGCTTTCGCCATGGTAGGGTTAAAATTTCTTGCCGATTTACTACAATTTATAAAACATAATAGATAACAATAAATAACATCTTTTCACAATTTTTATAATCTGTATGTTTAAGGGTAATCCTATTTTTTCTTTGTGAATAGATCAATATCAAATTAAAAAAAGAAATCATGTTATTGTAGTTTGTGTTGCTTAGGTTAATTCTTAAAACTTACTTAAAGATAAGATTTCCAGCTGGATCAGCCTTCCAAGCTTTAACTAATGCAAAATCTCCTGTAATTGCTTCTTCCATAATATAGTCCTTCCCATTAAATTGTCTGGACTCCCTTTGATTGCTGGCAATATCAATTTTACCCTTTACATCATATTTTATGGGAGCGCCACCTTCGTGTACCAGTGTGCCATAGGCAGTTGGTGTGTAGAATGCGGGTACCCCTGAGCCACCTGCTCTGATTCGTTCTGCAAGTGTGCCCTAAAATAATATTAACGTAGCTATTGAGGAATGACCTACTTTAACCATATTTATTTAAAATTTGTGTTACAATCTATATCTGGTAAATTTATTAAGTTGATGACATTACTAAATTCTTACTTGTGGTGTTAATTCAACTTCTAGTTCACCAGAAAGAAATTGTTTTTCAAATTCTGCATTCTCCCCTACATAACTAGCTATCATCCGTTTTATTTTCTTTTGTTTTAGCAGTAGACCTAATCCAAATTTATCTACCCCAGCATTATTGGATACCACAACTAAATTCTTGGCATTATGTTGCAGTAAAGCAGCTATCAGATTTTCAGGTATACCACACAAACCAAAACCTGAAAAAAAGTTACATATTGTTTTGGTGAATAACTAAGACATATTTTTGCCTAGAAACTTGCTAGAAACCATTGACCCTAGTTAACCAGTACTTTGTTCTGTAATAAAAACATAAATTGCATATATTTTTGATAAGGGTTCCCTAAATCTTTAACAGTTTTAATAGTTCCTAGAATAAACTGTTTAAACACATAGAATAGGCATGTTGTTATATACACATTTACACAGATATCTGATAGTAATCAATTTTATCCACTTGATCAACTTAGGTACATCTACTCAAACAGACTATTTTACTGTAGTTCACAAATTCTTCTTTGATGTCATTATTAATATGTCCTTATTGCTTATATGTTTTATTACACACATTGAATTTTTGTAATTTTAAATCTTTACTTTATCTTTGGTTTTCCTTTAACCTATTTTTTTTTATTTTAACCACAAGTTTTGTCTTAGTTCATTTATGAATGAATTCTGATAATTAAAGTACTTATTATTAAATTAAAACTTGATCTTTGTAATGCTTTTGACACCATAGATTAAGGAATACTGTGCTGAAGTTTTTAAAAATCATTTATTATGATCCACATAAAAGCTATACTTAGATAGTAATGATTTTAAGTTAATAAGTAGGTTTTATTTATTTGCTTATTGCATCAACAGCTTACCAAGGCAATTATAGTTATATTATATTGATAATTTTCTTACTTTTTAAAAGGGAATATAAATAAATTACCTATCTGACGGTGGTTACCATACAGTGCAAATAAGCAGCACTGAAGGGCCCAATGTATTTTTTTCTGTTGTCATTAGTTAAGTACAGTTGCTCATGGTTTTTAGGTTTTTGGGCTTCAAAGTGGAATTTTTTTTTGTAATAAACTCATGATTGGTTGTTGTTGGTATCCCTAATTAAAATTTATAAAAAAAAATGAGGACCTTTAAGGCTTTTTTTTATTTCCCCTACCCAATCTGTTTTTTACTTCAGCCCCCGAGTCCTGCTACGCCATATGGGATCACTATCTCCAGCTCAAAGGAAGTCCCCCTAGGTGTAAAGCTAAGCTGGTTGTTATCCTAAGTTAAGTCATGTCACAAGAAAGATGTATAAATGCATAATGAAAAAAATGAAAAATGAAAAATTGAACTGAACTTCTAAGGTTTCTGATTATAAATTTGAGGACCAAAAACAATCTTTTAGACGTATATGTATAACCTTACCGCCAACAAGTAATTTAGATTCATCTTGTATGTCTTTAATTGCCTCTTTAATATCTTTGTAAATTTTTCTTCTTTGGCTACTAGATTTTGTAGCAAATGTACATGTGAGGATCTAAAAATTAAAAAAAAATTGTTTGACAATTACATTCATATATGTTTCAATATTAGAATCGAGTGATTGTCTGCCAATATGACAAATTAAATTAAAATGTTTGGCAAAAATAGAGACAATAATGACAATATTTTCAGAAATTGTATCCCAAACCTAAATTTAAGAGATAACCTCAATAAAAGTTTCACATTTTATTTAAAATAAATATAGTAATACTTACTTTATTCACATTTTGAATGCTTAAATTTAATTTACTGCCTTTGATTCCCCTAAAACCGGCATTATTTGATACGAAAATAAATGATTTCAACATTTTTTAGTCGATTTTCTGCACGACCTGTCCTCAAACCACAAGTAACAGATACGAACTGACCTCTGCTTTTGCCTGCTATACTGTATAGAGCACGATAAAGATCAACCAAAAGAAAAACAATATATCTGAAATCTTAAATTTTATGCAATCGTTTAATAAAATTTTCATAAAAAAATAAATAAATATTAACACTAGGTGTACTGTGGGTTGCTTGTTGCATTCCAATTTTAATTCCAGTATATATTGTTGGTACTGCACTTCCTAACTTGTCAGATAGCTCTTCGTCTGGGGCTTAGTCAGAGCTGGAACGGCCCTTCCAGATGATTTACACCTTATTCCAGTTTGGAGACGTTTTCGAAGGGATTTCCGGATGGCGAGATGTAAGCTCCCGGTTCATCTCGTATATTCCAAATATCTTCATAAATTTTCCTTTTTTATAAAATTCTTCTAAGGCATCTTGGCTTTCACTAGATGCCCCTTGAGAGTACTACTAGTATCACGAGATGACGTTTTCTTTCAAAATAACCCCTTACCCCTCCCACTTCCGCCACATAGCGGCCATTTCGCTAATATTCTATGTAGAACTAGGAGGAAGAACGGAATAGAATGCAGGACCAATTAGGCCTCACACGTTTACAGCGTCTGCACCCTTTCTAGCGTGGTCGTTAGTTTCCACACTGAGCGGTTGAGTCTCCCGCATCCCCCCGAGCCAAAGCAGCTAAACCGAACACGTGGAACCACTTATGTTAAACACACAGAGGTCTGCCTTGTGGGAGTGGGAGGGGTAAGGGTATAGCTTGAAAGAAAAGGTCATCTCGTGGTACCAGTAGTATCCTCAGGGAAAGCCAAGATGCCTTAGAACGGTTTTTATTAAATCGTAACGTTCAACGATTTACGGAGAGTACTTTGTTCGACAACCCGTGGTCTATTGGGCTGGAAAATGGCGCTGAAAGCAAAAAAGTGGCAAACGATTATATATTGAAAAGAAAGAAAAAGCCCCTCCCACTTCAGCCAAGACCAACTTCTATGCAGGCTCAGAGCGGCTGATACAGGACAAATGAGGAGCCTAGGATTAAAACTTACATTCTCCTAGTTTTATAATTTGTGGCATATGACAAAAAACGTTTATGATCCCACCTATGTAAATAAAAGAGTTTTTTCGATTTACGTTTTGAGATAACTATGTAAATATTTTATGAACAAAATTGTTATCCATAGTATGTTATTTTCTCTTAATTTTATATTTTATGCTGAAGAATGTGAGATTTGAAACTAAGTTTTAAAACTGATCATATTTAGCGATTACCGAAAATGAGATTTTTTTGGTTTGTATGTAATTTTGTTAGATTTTGAGTGAGAATATCCGTTTGAGGTTTCATGGGTGTGTATTTTAATGGCTGCACTGATTTTCTAGAAATAAAACATTTATTTCAAAATTTGACAAATGTTTTAGAAAAATACAGAACAACGTTTAAACAAGACCTAAATTCTAGGGTCCAACACTTATTCCCTTGGCTGGCATAAATCAATGTCAGCAGACTGCTGCTATTCATCTTTCCCATTATCAAGAGTGTGTTTGTATAAATTAAGGTTTAATTCTGTGCCTTCAATTTCTTCCATTCCTAACCGTAATGTTTACACAAGAGTGCATCTATTTGGAGTTTTTTTGCGGGTTTTTAGTATTTTTCTATTTTATTATAATTTTTTTTAGATCAAGATGATGCGCCGTCTTTTCTTTCTTCCAAATACTCTTGGCTGCACCAGCGGTACTCCTATAAATGGGCTCCCCTTGAGCAAGTACATTAGTACATTACATTGAGTGATTTGAAAATGCCAGTATTCAGGTAGTTTCAAAACATCCTTTTTTGCATCTTTCCAATCCAAGTTTTGGGAATCTTTTCCAAGATTTTTTAAGTAATTTTTTTTTGCAGTAATATCTTCACTCGATCTATATTTTGAGGTGCAGAAAGAAGCCATGCTGAGACCATTGCCACCATGATGGAATTTTTGTTTTGGCCTGCGCAGCCATCTGAAATCAATCGTACAGTTTTAATACAAGCCAAAATTAATTTTTGAATTAACTCGTAAACACTGACTGTCCACTAGATCAGTAAATAAATACCGCCACAATTATCACCCTATTTGTAATTATGTCTGCATTGGAGAATGCAAGTTTTGTATTTGATATCGTGGCGCGCCGCTACAATAACTAAAACCCAATATCTTCATACGAATTTATACATCCTTTGTACACAAGATGGCACTCCTACCTTCTTTCTCAAAAAACTGAAGCATGTGAGTTTTGATTCTAGACCCCTCAAATAAGGCCGTATTCCGTTTCCAATCTTGGTTCCGGTTTCGTGTTCCGTTTCCACCGATTTTCTGAAAAGTCGGTTATTTACGGAACACGGTTCCTGAAAATAACTGTCAACAGTGTCACCAGAACAACCGATGAATTTTGTTGGTTGTCTGGTAACCAATGTCTGAACTGTCAATTATTTGACGGGTGTTTCGTTTTCAAACGGTTTTTCAGAAACCGCTGTCAGACTTCTGTCAATTGGATTGGTTAACCAGGTTTGGAAACGGAATTGTTTGATAATATCCTTATATAAAATTCTTTAAACAATGATAATATCCTGAAACAACGATTTTAAACAGGAACATGTTTCAGCTTGCGATAAAAAAAATCACAGTAGTGTCGAAAAGAGTGCCAGTACGACACTGTTTTACAAGAGTTTAGCCGACTTCCAGGGATAACGATTGTGATTGCATTATTTAAGTACAATAAACTATCCTGGCAGACGATTTTTGCATATTTTATTTTTTTTTTCAAAAATCACACTCGATCACAGTTTGACAGCCTTATAATGAAAAATTTAGCAACGTTGCGAGATTTTAGATTTACCAATTTGTTAAAGGAAATGAAATCACTAATTGAAAATTATTTGGACAACAGAATTGTAATATTATTATAGTTTTAAAGAAGGTTTTGCCGATGAACCTGGGCTAACCTAACGTTAACGGGATAGAACCACCTAACAGTATAGGTTTCGTTACAGAAACATTCTCCTTTTAATATAGACTAGGAATTCGGTTGGCGCGCTTTCTTTATTGCAAACCTAACCAATCCTAATCCAGCCTAATCCACATTTTTATTAATTATAAGTTTTTGTTATAAAAAAATTAAAATTCAGTTTTACGTGTATCGTCCTATAAGTATTTTTTTAAATAGTAAAACAAGCATGGCGATGGGAACAGTCGGAAAAATGTCTGAAATCAAAATTACTTTCAATTTGTATAATAATCACATTTTAAAGTAATTTTTGAGTATTGATAAAAGTTTTCCATACATGTTCTCACTTTGGACTGCTAGAACAGTGGATAAAAACGAAACAAAAATAAACGATAGTTTAGCGAGGCCGAATTATTTTATAAATTGAGTATAGTTACCGTTTTTTATATAATAAAATAGTTATCCATAGCTTCAAGTATACAAAAATCATCCGCGCCAAATGAATTTTTCAAAAACAAAATCAACACATGCTTGTGCGAGTCTTTGGAACCGGTATCACTGAGAGTCGTTAAACCACAACTGTAGAACTGTGCAGTAGATTCTTTTTTATTCTTGGTTATGTACGCTTGAGAGTTACGTAATGCATTCGTCAACAAGGGCATCTAGCCAGAACTAGTTATATAATTTTGCGGGAGCACTTGTTAAACCGAGCACTTTACGTGTGTCTGGGTCTAAGCCCATTCCCAATTTCTTCCAAATGTTCAGTAAATTTTATATTTCCTGTTTAGACACATTGGTTACGCTATCAGAGGGTTCGCTCCTACGATTTCTACTGTTTTTGAAGTATAACCCTTTCTTTCAAAGTGTCATCAGACTTGCGCATTCCCGTGGAACTTTCCGGTCACCGTACGACATTTGAACTTGTATGATAAGTCCTCTGGGATTCTCCGTCTCACAGCGAATGGCCCGTTATTTAGGACATTCCCCTGAAGGTTGGTGGATTACCCCTGGAAATAAATAAAAAAACGACACTTTTCCCGCCTTCAGAGTGCCTTGCAGGTAAGTGCGTTTAGGTCGATGTTACTACGTTGCGAGTGGAATTCCCCGCTAGAGTTTATCAAGGACGACACCTAATGACAGCGCAGCATGGGTTAAAACAATATAATACCTTCTGTCATCACTTATCTTCCTGTTAGTTGGTCACATATTTAGGCGCAGTATAAACAAGTTTTGTTAAATCTTTAGTGTGAGCCTTTCTGGGTCATCGGTACGATTCTCAGCTTTGGAGTTTGGATGCAACATATGTGTGTTAGAATCCCCGTTTCTTAATAAAAATCCCAGTCTTCCGGTTCGTCTCGTCGAATGCAGACCTGTGTGTTGTTAACATAAGTGGTGCCACGTGTTCGGTTTTGCTGCTTTATTTCGAGGGGAAACGGGAGACTCAACCGCTCAGTGTGGAAACTAACGACCCCGCTAGAAAGGGAGCATACGCTGTGAACGTGTGAGGCCTAGTTGTTCCTGCATTCTATCCCGTTCGTCTGCCGCAGTTCTACATAGAATATTAGCGTAACGGCCGCTACGTGGCGGGAGGGGTAAGGGGATAGCTTGAAAGAAAAGGTTATCTCGTGAGACCAGTAGTACTCTCAAGGGGCATCTAGTGGAAGCCAAGATGCATTAGAAAGTTTTTAAATAAAGTCAAATTTAAAGATTTTGAAATACACGGGGTGACCGGGAGCTCAGAGCTCGCCATCCGGACATCCCACCGATAACGTCCCCAAACCGGAATAAAGTGTATCTCGCTCCGAGGGTCGCCGGATAAAGCGAGTAAGCTCCGGACGGGGAGCAATCTGGCAAGTTGCGAAGTGCAGTGCCAAAAACATATATTGGAATTGGAATAAAAATCCGGATATATTATAGGTTGCGTTCGCTGTAAAGAAAGCATGCGATAGCGCGCCAATTTTGAGGATTAGACAAAAATATAAAATCTTTTTCACCACAAAAAGAGAGGAAATAATAAAAACATACGTAAACATCAACTTTAGACATGCATGTTTGATAAATTAATAGACAGTATCGTTTTAAATATATAGTACCGGTATTCCTATCTGTGAATTTTAAATATGAATGTTTTGTTTGTGGATTGTCTTAATCAGATCAAGCCAAGCCGAAAAAGATTACTTTTTCAAACGTTTACAATTTGTATGTTATGTTCCAGAAATTTTAAAATTGAAATTATATAAAAAAAACATTATGGATAAGACTAAACTCGCAGTCGCCTTATTTTGTTATATGCAATTGATAAAGGCTATAAAAATAGTCCAAACGCCTCGACATTAACCCTTTCGCTGCTACTAACGACTATTGACGTCCCCGGCTATCCGAGCCCTTAGTGCTAACGACGTCTATTGATTTTTTCGATTTACCGTGGAGTGCTGTCGACGACAAACGATTTCCTTTGCTTTCGCCATAATTTACATCGATTTCATTCGATCCCGCCAAAATTTAAGGCGGGGCTAACACTTAGGGAGGGAGTACAGAATTCGTCTGGATTATGCTTATAGGTTCGGTTATTTATTTAGTGTAATTGAATTACTGGAGTAGAAAAGATTGCCATTTTTATTATTTTTACGTTTTAGTATGTTAGTACCTGAGTATTGTTTTTGATAAATGATGGATGAGCAGGAACCGGGACCTTCTCGGGCTATACCTCCACCTAAAAGGGGTCGGTTTTATTCAGATGAAGAGCTTCAGGAGCTACATGAAATTCTAACCAGAAGCGACAGTGAGGACGAACACATCGAAAATACGCAAAATGCCTTGAACGAGACAGACATTGCTGCCGAAGAGCCGGAAGAGCAACCGAATATAAACTACGATTTTATCTGGGAAAAATCTGACCTTCAACCAAAAAGATTTGAGTTCGATTATTCGGAAATTGGCTGCAAAATTGATGGGTTGACTGCTGAAAGTAAAGCTCTGGACTATTGCAAGGTATTTTTTACTGACAATTTAGTAAATCATATGGTTACCGAGACAAACAAATTCTGTAAATATGTTTGTGAACATCAAGAATTATCCGCAAATTCACGTTTGAGGAAATGGAAAGATACAAATCTCGATGAAATATGGCTATTTTTTGGGGTTACATATCTGATGCCTCGTGTAAAAAAATTGTCCCTCATTGAATACTGGTCAAATGAAACACTATTATATACCCCACAATTTTCTGAACTGATGTCCCGTGACAGGTTTTTTCTTATTTTGCGAATGCTACATTTCTCAGACAATAATCTGCCAAAAGACGGCGACAGTTTGGTCAAGATTAGAGCAGTAATAGACAACATACGTGATGCTTTTCGAAACTCTGTCAAACCACATAAACAATTGTGTATAGATGAAAGCCTTTTGCTTTTCAAAGGCCGATTGTTCTTCAAGCAATACATTCCCTCGAAAAGACATCGGTTTGGAGTCAAGTTTTTTGTTTTATGTGATTCAGTGACTGGGTTTATCCTAGACTTTGTTGTGTATACAGGGGCAACTACTGAGTTGAAAACAAATGATTGTAATTTGGGCAAATCTGGCGATGTGGTACTAACGCTTTTGGAACCCTTTTTGGATAAAGGCCATACTTTATATTGTGACAATTGGTATACTAGCCCAAGTTTATTCGTATGGCTGTATAATAAGGCTACAAATGCATGTGGAACAGTGCGAAAAAATAGAAAGAATATGCCGCAAATGGCAGAGAAGCTTCAGAGGGGAGAATTTACTTTTCGAAGTGCTGGGAAATTGTTGTCACTAAAATATTGTGATAAACGGGAAGTATATATGCTCTCCAGCTTACATAGTAAAAATGTTATGGTAACTGGTAAAAAGTGTCGCATCACTGGAAAGGCGATCGTGAAACCCCAATGTATTATTGATTACAACATTTTCATGGGTGCCGTTGATAAGACGGATATGCTGCTTAGTTCGGTAGAGTGTGTAAGAAAAACTTCGAAATGGTATAAAAAAGTTTTTTTCCACATTATGGACATGGTTCTCCTGAATGCAAATGTGCTAAATAATATAGTAGCAAGTAAGAAAATTCCGTTGGCAAAGTTTCAACTACAACTTGTAAAACAGATAATAGAAGAACACCACAAAGGAAAAGCGCGCAAAACAGCAGGACGAAGATCACTAGAAGAAAATCCATTGAGGCTTACTTGTGGACATTTTCCTTCGAGTGTTCCTCCCGTAAAAAATAGAAAAGCTGGACAAAGAAAGTGCGTTGTGTGTACAAAAAATAAAAAAAGAAAAGAAACAAGTTTTATGTGCCGCGAGTGCAATGTGGCTTTATGCGTTGTGCCTTGCTTCGAGAGATTCCACACAATCAAACATTTTTAGAATGGACCTTGTTCATTTTAAATTGTTTTTAACTGTTTTTTATTTTTTTGATTTTGGAGATTTGATTACATCACACTTAGATAAGAATTTCTGTTTTGGTTTTTTAATTTATTTGTACCTACTTGTAACTTAAAATTTTATTATTATTTAGTAGTATTTTTTTGGAAAAATTATTTTGATTTTTATAAAAATAAAACAACAAAAAAGTATCACATTTTTAATAAAACAATGTTGCACACAAATAACGTTTGACGCGAAAGCTGCCGTGCGCTTTGAAAGTAGAAATAGCCGCACTGGCAAATAAGTAGCGCCAGAGAGATTTCCGCAGCGAAAGGGTTAAAACAAAATATTAATAAAACCATTCAACTTCGATGTCACGTTATTTTGTGAACACTATTCAGAAGAAAGATTATCGTCACTTACCTTTTTATTTTTTTCGGGCTACATTGAATACATATTACAACTTTATAGCCAGTTTTCCTCTTCTACAATATGGTACAGTCAGACTTAAAATCCAACGTTTCGTCTTTGAATTCTCACCAACTTCATTAATTATTTTCTTAAATACAGACCTGTATTTTTTATTTCTTTTTTCAAGCCCTTGACCAACCAAAATCAGTGATGTACTTGCACTCATACATTTAGAGTATTTAAACTTCTCCTTTGTGAATTTGGTACGATTTTGCTTAACTGTCTTTAAACACATTCTCTTATGGGAAAATCTTAAATCTTCTGTTCAAATATTAAGTGTGATACATCGTTGGTTTTGTAAGGTTGAAAGCTTGTTAAAAATTAAATAAAAAAACCCAGGTCCATATATAAAAAAAATGAAGTTAATGATGAGACCTCAACCACACCTTTTTTGTAGTTTTAATTTTTTTCATTTCCCTCTAATTTAGAAGACCACAGGAAAACTTTTTTTGCTAATTTCAGTAATAAAAACACTTAAGTCAAATACTGAAGTATAGCAGTGAAACCCAATTATTAACAGATTCTGTAAGATATTAATATAATGAAATAAAACAAAAAATATATTTGACTGATATAATATACGAAAACATAAACTTAATTTAAAGTATTTTAAACATACCCACATTTCCTAAAGTAATTTTTGTAATAAAAAAAATCAACTTTATAACATTTAAAACAATACACATGAAAAAAGTTTTACTGTAGATATTATTATTTAAAAAAATAAAATTTGTTTTTCATTCATTTGCAACATAAAAATATGTCCAACTTAGTTAATCAATTTTCATAAAAACACACATAAGCAACATGTCAATCAGAAAAACAGAATATAGTACAGCCTTTTTAATCCGAGCAATTAAATGTAAGTGGCTTGTCGGTTTAGCTATTTGTCCAGATTAGTGGACATTAGAAAAAAAAAGTTTATATAATATATTGTGATGTTCTCCGTAATCTATACATCTTTATTAAAAATGTAATACCAAACAAAAAGTTTATATATTTTTTTTAAAGTAATAAAACTTTATATGTTGAATGTACATATAATTTTTTGTTAACAAATTATGTACAGTACTTTCATTTATATTCTGACACCTAGTGGGAGCCTTAACTATAGGAGATACAAGAAAACTTTAAATACAAAACTTGTAGGATTTTTCTTGTATTATCTTTGAATATCAAAAAGTTTTAAGAAAGATGAAAAGATACATAACATATTTACATGGGATAACCAGATATCCAAATCAAAGAGGCTGGCCTGTATATCAAGAAATAAGTTAAGAAAGTTACATTTAGATCACAGTCACAAATAAGATACCTCTGTAATCTATACACCCGACTGACGAAAAAAGGAATCACAACATTCCAACTTGATGAATTTCAGCAGTTCTTTACTTTAAAATGATTAATTAGAAATAGGCATAATAGTAATTTATGCTAATTCAAAATAATACTAAATCATACAGGGTATCTCAACATTATCCTAAACTAAACATTATTAGGTTCTAACAATTTAACTAAGATTTAGATTTACATTTTAAATTTGAATCCAGGAGAACTACCATACGAAAATTGGCTACTTTTTGGATAGGGTGACACTTCATGGATATTTTCCAAGAAATCATCTACATCATTTTCTTTGGGATCCACTTCCATCTGGATCTCAAATGCATCTTCGTGGTAATCCCTGTAATGTGGTTGTATTTTGGAACCCGATCTGCAATAAGACAATTTGTGTTAAAATTTAATTATTATAGATATTAATCATATGCCACTAACATATAGAGGCCCTCATAACAGAGGGGCATATCTTCAATTGAATTTAAGTTGAAGATATTCCCTCTTTTATGAAGCCCTCAAAATAATTGACTCATCATTTAACTCAGTGGCTGTATCAGGGAAATAATTTTTTGTCAGGGGACAACATAATAATTATTTATCGAATAATTTTTATATTTATTGTATTGTGAAAACTGCCAAATATTTTTTCATTTCCCCATCTGTCGCCTCATTTAGCTGCATTTAACAGTACATATTATGTAACTAGGATACACTTATTATCACTGCTATAGCTAAAGCAACAGCAATTTGAGAATTGAGAATATTTCAAAGCAAAGCTCAAGAAAATGGTAATATTGTGTTTGTGTTTAACTTGGATCCAAAGATGTCACAAAATATTTATCTAAGTAGATATAATTACTGTTACTTTTCAAACTACATCAGTGTCATCATTGTATTAGTATATCATATTTAGTTCCTACCATTATTATTGTAATGTTTTAGCAAAGTTATGCTAATAAATTATTTGTTAAAAAAAAAGATTTTGGTTGGTTGCTGAGATTGAATGTAGATAAGTGTACTGCGCTTTACATTGGATATAACAACAATATTCGATCATCACATTAATAATGTGGAAATGAAGAAGGTGACTGCTCAGGTCGATTTGGGCATCACTATGCCACACAGTTTCAAATGGGAACATCACATAACTGGTATAGTAAAACAAGCTACCACAACTCTTTGTTTGCTTGCATAAGATGTTTCCAGAATTGTTTTTACGTGTCTATAAAACATATGTAAGGCCTGTACTGTGTTCATATTTTCAAAAAGACATTGAACACCTTAAAAGGATTCAAAGCTTAAATTCCATCATCTCTAAGAAGCATTTTATACGAAGATTGGCTAAAAGCTCTTCACCTGACCACGCAATATATGTTGCGTTATAGAAACTTACAAAATTTTACATCAACACTAAAAATGTAACATTGATTCCTTTCTTAAGAACACCATTCCGCATCTGTGTGGTCACTCCTTTAAATTCTATAATAATAATAATATAATCTTAATGCAAATTTAAAAGATGGTCAACTCAAAAATATTAAGAAGTTAACTATTTAAATTAACATTATGAAATCCATTAATTTACCCTGAAATAACAGCTTTATGCTTTTCCTAAACTTTTTTACATTATCCATAGTGGATACGATTTTGGTAAGTGGGTGTAAATTTTTAATCATTCATTACACGAGTTCATTGTTAAGTGTTTCTTGGTATTGGCAATCTAGGTTCACCTTCATTACACATATTACAGCTGCGTTCTACTATTAAAGTTACAGTTTACATAATGAAGACACAGAGAGAAGTAAGCACCTTCTTCCTATTGAAAAGTGGTTTGCAATGGTCTCTAGGATTTACTTTGCACAATACCCAAGGGTGCTCTTCTGCAAAATGAAAATGGAGTAGATATGCTGTTGATCACTGAAACCTCAGAAACAAATGCCTTTATCTCTGGTTAGATTCCACCAGAGGAAAGTATACCAACCTTATTATGGAACATCCAAAATTATTAACTTTTACAACAGAAATCCTTAAATTTTTATCTATATAAACACCCAAAAACCTTGGCACTGTCCCATTCTCGAACATATAATTCGCTAAAGGCAAGAAATTGTGCATTTAATTGTCCTGCCATATTTTTAAATACAAAAAATATTTATTGTGTACAATTCAGAACAATAAAGCACAAATATACACAAAAGGACAAGGTACACTGTCTCCAGTGATCTCTATAACCTAGCCGTGCTTTTAACGTCACCAATTATAAACTAGAAATATACGCAAAAAATAGTCATTAAAATAAATTAAAATCAAAATCAAGACTTATCACAGGCAACAGAATTTCCTGCTTCGATCTTGCTTTTAAAGTAGCCTTTGTTACATTCGGTATATTTTTCAATGCATTAGTGATAAACGAAGCCAGAAATGAAAAACTGGATTGAAAAGCCATGGTTTTATGAGACGGAGTATTAAGAGTCTCGCGCACCCTTCTCAGTTCTCTTTGATGGATATCAGACAGAAGTATAAGTTTAGCAAAAAGATACTTGGGTGTTTGAGTATTCAGTATTTAACTTACAAAATAGGCCAAGTGAACAAATCTGATCTCATTCAATATATAAAAGTTCAGACCGCGAATATATGAAGAAATATGTGCAAAGTGTGGAACATGAACTATAAAACGTACACATTGATTCTGCATCTTTTGCAGTCTCCAGCCACTTTCATTTGTTAAACATGGGCCTTAAACCACATCAGCATAATGAAAATGAGAAAAAACGAGGGAGCTAACAGGCATTTTTTTAGTGTCTCTATCCAGCAAGTTCTTAAAAGAATAAAGCCTCTTCAAGCTCAGCCCTAGATTCTTAATAGACTGGCTGAACTTAATCACCTGTCCATCCACCAGAAGCTCAAGATCACTGACCTTTTCGAGGTGATAGCTTGAACCTATCAACATGTGCTGACTCTTCGATGCATTCAACACGAGTCTGTTTTCCCTTATCCATTGTTTAACATTGTGAAGATCTTCATTAATTATATTTCTTGCCCGATCCTTTCCATTCGGTGAAAAATCAAATGAGAGCTGAATATCATCAGCATAAAGATAGATGTAGCAGGATTTAGGAACAGACTGTATGTCAGCAATCCAAAGAGGCAAAGGACTCAGGATTGAGCCCTGCGGGACACCAGAGTCAATTGACCTTAAATTAAGTTCAGCTATAGTAGTATGTGAATTGAATATAACTTTTTGTTGGTAACCAAGAAGCTAACCTTGCAACCAGTCATACATACAACCACGTAATCCATAATAACTCAGCTTGGCCATAAGACAGTCAAGATCTATTGAGTCAAACGTATGTCGGTCAACAGCACCCAAGCAATTATAAAGAACGTTGCGCAAATCAGTAACCGTTCCAAACCCACGACAAAAGCCAGATTGACAATCTGGTATAATTTCACTCTCATCAAGAAAGATAGTTAGTTGCCCTTGCAACAACGATTCGGCAATCATCAAAGGCACCAGTAACAAACTAATAGGTCTTAAATTTTCCAGGCGCTCAATAATACCAGAAGATGCCTTAGGAATTGGTTTAACAAGCGCGAATTTCCACTGGTCTGGAACAATCCCGGTCAAGAAGGATACATTGATGATATGTGTCAGCGGAGCCGCTACATAGTTTAGCAACAACTGAAGCATCTTAGCAGAAATACCATCAGCACCAATGGTATGTAGCTTTTGCTTTAGAATAAGTGATTTGATCACATCGATAGAGCCAGGAGAAAAATCAAACTGAGAATCTGAGAATGTCCCACACTTAAAACTGTTCATGTACGTCGGGTCAGCAGGAAGACGTTTTACTGAATCAATAAAAAAGTTATTAATTTTATTAGGGTCACAAAGAAGAGAAGGTAGTATTTCTGAAGGTTGGCCAGCTCCGTCAATATCCCACTTACGCAAATAGGACCATAGTAATTTGGGACTGTTTCTACATGCCCTAAGAGTTTGATGTTCTTTGTTCTGTTCTAAGAGCGGTGTTATAACATTTCCTCAAAGAACAGAAATATACCTTGTCACTGGCCAGTCCAGATCTTTTATATCTAAGCCATGCTCTTTCCTTAAGAGTCTTTATCCTGGCCAGGGTATCAAAAAACCAGGGCTTTTTACGCTTCCTAGGGTTGTCCCATATGCAAATATGCGTTTGAAAGTATAAAAATTTGTTATTTATATCCCTCATTTTGTACATTTCAGACAATCAAACTAATCTCATGATAGAATACAGTTTCATTAAAATTTTTAAAATCACGGACAAACTTAGCTATGTTTTTAGGTTTTTCAAAAGACATATCTATAGTGCATTGGACCATGTTATAGTCAGCGAGAGAAAAGCAAGAAACGTCTGCGCTAATAAATTTAAAAGAAGCATTTGTAACAATCATATCAATAAGAGATTCAGAAAAAGTAGTAATACGTATAGGAAAACGAATATGCTGTATACAAAGGTGAGAATACATCAGAGAATTAAAATATTTTGACATAGGTGTGTCAATAAGAAGATTAATATTTACATCATCCAGAAGGTCAAAGTTCTCAATACCTATGCTGGCCAAATAGACTATGATATCGAATAAAGTTGATATATTAGTATAATTTTGATCAGGAGGCCTATAGAACACTCCCAAGGCACAAGTTATACCATTTAATTTAACCTTTAAGACAAGATATTCAAGGTGATTGCCACCATCAACTGGCACATCCAGTACTGAGAACCCTATACCTCTGCGAATGTACCGGCGGAAGCCACCACCCCTTGCATATAACCCGGGATATCCACCATAAAATCGGAGATATCCGAATTAAGCCAGGTCTCACTAAGAGCCAATACAGCAAGGGGCACGGACGACTGCGTCACATGAGCTCTTAAGTCAATAATCTTACTACAAAAAGAACGAACATTAATATGACTCAGACAAAACAACCCAGATGATCTGATACAGTTAGATTGCGCTTGACTGCAGCCGACGTGCACGAAGAAACTTCCTGTTATCGTTGGCCATCACTGAACCACCGGCAGTCAAATCAGTTTGAAGATCAGAAAGTGATTTTTCATTGGGGGAAGGTTTGGGTGTAGAGTCCAGTGACATTTGATTGCTAGCTATATCGCAATTTGACAGATTGTCAACTCTTTGCTGATAATGCATGGAGATTTCATTGTGATTTTCCTTATAAGAAATCTGATTAAAATGGTTTCACTATTAATTGTGATGTTGGCATACCAAGGTTACTTCTCATCCAATGTCCACACAACACTCAACTGGGGACACCCAGCCCATGCAAAACACATATTCGGTCTACAGAGAAGATGTGTGCATGTCGTATTGGCATCCTGACATTCCCTCACTTTTTGTACTGCAATGTCCGAACCAGAAGGGGTACAGACGATTATGGTGTCTACTTTTTTAATGTTCTCCCAAGTGAGATCAAAGAGTTGGAAATAGCTGAATTTAAAAATACAATAAAACACTTTCTAATTCGTAAATGTTTTTGTTCAGCAGAGGAGTATCTTTACAGTAGGTTTGACGATGTGGTCCCTTGACATAGAATACCCTTTGTTGTATATAATCATTTTAACTTTGCTTTGTTTACTCTAACAAGTTTTTATCTAGACTAGACTTTTTTTGTTTATTATCTTAATTGTAACTGTAGAGTTGTGTTCCTATTAATGTAAATAAATAAATAAATGTCATGTTAATGTTTTAATTAGTTTTAGTGTTCAATTTTAATATTTAAAACACCCAGTTGTGTTCTTTTGAATTTTATCATTTATACTTGCTATATAACAGTATTAATAGTTCTAATAATTGTATTTCCACAGGAATTAAATATAGATATAGGTACATTACTGCATGACTTGTAAAAACATATTTATGTAAACTTTACCAATTCAAATCAAATCAAATATTCATAAAACTGTAGTGTCTGGAATCTTCTACAAAAAGAGTAAATTGTCCTCTGTTATTAAAAGTTGCAATATCATTAACATAAAGAAATGGGTAAAGCACAAAGCCTTTTGTCCCATGACTAGTAGTAAGTGGATCATGATACTCTTTTACATTTAACAATTTCTTGCATAAAGCTATGATTTCAGTCAATTCTGAGAGAACATCTAAATCCATAAAAGTGAAGTTTCTGTATCAATATTTGGCAATTCATGGTCAAATGCTTTGAAAAAGTTGCAAAACCCAACCGCAGCCACCTTCCTCTCATTCAGCCCAAGATATAGTCCCCCAAAGAAGATAAATATTTTAAGAAAAAACTGTGTAGGCTGCACCTTACAAACCTATGGATGCTACTTACCTTTCCAAAATGTAAGGGTCGAATGGATAGAAATCACTTAATATGTTGTTAGAAATAACTTGACTTCCTTTCTCATCTTGATATATGACAGGCATATAGTTCCTTGTATTGTGATCTATGACGGTGTAGCAATATGCTAGCTGGTATTTTCTGGTAACGGCAGCGAAGTTTTGAACCACTGCCTGCTGACATACTCTTAGAGGGTTTAAACGGTTGGTTACCATTTTTCCTAGTTGCAGACTTTCTAAGAACACAATATCTGAAACAAACAAGTATACATATTAATTATGGATATTTAATATGTTTTGCATTTACGAGAAGTTTTTTTTATGACTTTTTAATATTTCAAAAAAAAGTAACAGCACTACTATGTGTTTTTTTAATGTATCTCCCTACATTACATTAAATGTAAGTAGAGTGTTAAACAACAATATACACCAATAACCACACTTAAGCATATTGTGTAACTAAAAAAAAAATATTTATGCAATAATGGTTATTACAAGTACTACTTTATTCACCTTTTTGATCTTCTTGCCCATTATCTTAATAAAAGATTTATTAACTATCTGCATGTCAAAAAAACTTTAAAATTTTGTGGTTATACATTTTAATTGAGATATATTGGACTGAAAAAAAATTAAAAATGTTTTTGAATTAATTTTTTATTAAATGTTGCTTAAATGTACAGTTATTAATTAATTTATTTAAGGTTTAAACCATTTTTTTACAACATTAAACAATAATAAATATAATCTACAAACTGCCTATTAAAGTAAAAGAAATAAATTTAAACATTTAAAATATTTTTAATAAAGATGGTACGAGGGTAGAATATATACAATAACAAATAAAATATACCAACACAGATTTCAGTCAAAGATCACTTATATGTCACATTTTACACACCTAACAATAGACATAAATTTGGAAAGTGACATGGAAATATCCAAGTCATAGACATTAAAATATTTCATGGGCAGTTTTGACCATAATGTGTGGAGTCTCTACCCCTTATGCGATGAAAAGTATTAAAATTTAATTTCTGCAATAAATATAAATAATAAATAAAAAACATAATTATAATACAATATAAAAAAAAACTAAATTAATTAAAATCTTTTAAACAACTCTATTGAAAGCCCTAGGGAAATCAATGTAAATTAAATCTACCTGTAGATTCCTTTCCAAGGGCTCCAACAGACCAATCTTATAGGAAGCTAGGTCTTCTATGGTGAATTGGTTTCTACAGAAGCCAAACTGAGAATCAGAGACAATGACTCTGTAAGATCAGCAAAGATAATCACACACAAGACTGTCAAAACAGTTTTGACATGGTTAGTTTGTAAAAAAATGATGTGATGAAGAGCGAGAAAACAAATAAAAAAATATAATAGTGAAAAGGATTGCACTACCTGTAATATACCTTGCAAATTTCAAATAAATGAATAAAAAATTGACAAATAATTCTACACCCAATTCAGCAACTTTATAAAAAAACTTTAATATAACCAAGTATTAAATTTATTCTACTTACTTTTTTTCCGTTCAATTAAATCTTTATGTCGGAAAGCGACTAAATAGAAAAGTGCTTGACACACACTATAAAACACTGCATGCACCCTTACATCTGAATTGACACATTCTAGGCCATCCTGATTTGCTATGTATGAATGTATCCATTCTGCCATTTGTTGCATGGTACCCTTTACGATCCTGGAATAGAAAAGTTATCAAGTATAGAGACGATGTGACAAAACTAATTCAACAATTTCAAATTCATATTTAAATAAAAATAGGTACATTCTTACAGAAAATAGACTGTAAACAAATGGATATATTCAAAAACTTACGATAATGGGACAAATAATCCTCTAGCAACCAAACTAGCAATATATGTAACTGCAGCTTGTCTTAGTACTATGGCAATATTTGGATTACACACTTTCTTCCACAGATAATTCAAAAATGCTTCCGTAATAGTTGACTTGAGTGAACATAGGGTAAACATTACGAATTGAACATGGTGAGAGCTGTAAGTTGGCAAGATCACCTACCAAACAAGAAATAAATTTAGAAGACCTAAAAGTAAGTTAAGTAAATTTTGCTTTTATATGTACTCACTGCCGCCACCATAAAGACCAACAAAACTAAATAAAAAAAAATTTGCTTATTTAGTTTTTATCAAAAATATAATAATAAAATTACATCATTTCAGCTGGAAAACACTTAAAAAGCCAACACAAGCCAGTTAAATAGCTTTGCGTTCAGCCTAAAGAGCCCCATGTAGTACATGAAGTCCACATATCCTCATATTAATAAGAGAGTCATTATCATGAAAATATTCTTTTAAAAGCATGTACAGTTTCAAATTTACATTTGACCCACCCGAAGAGACATCAAGTAAATAATAAAAAAGTGGGAACCATGTATACACAAACATACCTTATCAAAAACAGTAATTAAATGGTGATATAGTTTCTTGGTTTGCGTCCAGTCCAATTCCTCATTGCCATCCATGCATTCCCTTATGATATAATCCAAAATCATGTCCATGCAGACATCTAAAGCAGCACCTAAAGAAGTTCTATCAACTACTGTAAAAGATGTACTTATTGTTTTTATGGATTTTGAATCATCGTCCATGTGGAAAATATCCTCATCCTCCTCACATCTTCCTTTTTGAATTACTTCTTTTGGAGCATTAACATCCATTATTATAAGTCTGCAATCATTAATTTGTTAATAATAAAGTAGGTATATGTATTTTACTGAAAAAAATCTAATTGTTTAACATCCATATATTCAATTCATATAAACAGAGTGTCTAGAAATTATGTTAAAATATTTGCAGAAGTGTTCCTCCATAAAAAGAGAAGGAAAAAATTCATATAAATGTAGGTTCAAAAATTTTCTGAATGGAGCAAGGGATATTAAAAAGGGGGCAGTGACAACAGAAAAATCAATATATTTTTCCTTATTTTCATATGGAGGATCACTACTCCAAATATTGGAATGCCGTTTCTAGATACCCTGTATATATTTCTAATTTTTAAATCAATTAGTTGAAAAAATATATATACACAAAAATATTTACAAGTGAAGTAGAATAACTTATTTCAAACATTCTGTAGTGGAATAATAGAAGTTGTAAATTCTTAAATAATTTTAGTACTCACTTTGAAAATATTAAATGAAGAATATCAGGCCTAAATGTGGGTTGATAAGCAAGTATCATGAGTAAGTTATGCAAGTAATATTCTTGAATATGTACTGACTTATTGTAATAAGGATACTGCTTAGCTACAATCTGCAATAACAAGTCCTTACACCTAAAAAAAGAGATCAAAACAAAAGTAAAATCTCTAAATATTGTATACCTTGTAACAGGATTACTCTTTGTAAGAAACTGTAAAGTATAGTCATTAAGTGTGAGATTAGAAATGCTACAACAGGTCAGGTTGCAACAGCAAAAATATTTTAAAACTGCGCCTTTGCAGATAGAAAAAGGGTGCTATAAGTCATCCGAAGACATAAGTTTTTAGGTGTTGAAATGGATTGTTTCTCTTTATAGGTGAATAATAACTGTTCAAATTAGTGCTTTTGGCATTTCAATTATGTATTTCATACATAATAAGAAAAAAAGATGCCTAATATGGTGTATACCCCAATGACATATTAGTCATTTTATGCATTTTCAACTGTCAACAATTTTCAAAGAAACATGTCTGATTGACAAAGCAACCTTAAAAATAGAAATGTTCGATAATACCTTACACTATGTTAAAAAAAGTAAACTATACATTTAAAGGCTCAAAAAATATACAAATAAAACATATATAATAGTAACAAAACAATAGATAATAATCAATAAAAAAAATAAAAACCATATATCTATATAATAACAAATGCGAGTCAGTAATATAAACAATTTAAAAAAATAAAAAAACTGTTTAAAAAAAGCTGCTATCATAAAAATGGATAAAAGATTGCAAATCTTAACACTTTCACAAATCAGTGAGTTTTTAGTTAAGTTTGGTGTTTAATTTGGGTATTGGGAGAGGAACGCTGCTACTGTTTCAGGTAGTATAAGCACTAGGTCTAGAAAAATTCCTAAATTTCTTTTGCTTCAAGCAACAAGTCTCCAAGATAAAAAGAGAAATGAAAGTCAAAGTTTCTTCCCATATTAGCCACAGATAAACCTAATTCATTAGAAATGACTCTCACAGCAAAGCACCCAGAATCAACTTTTTACTAAGTAGATAATTTTAATTCATTATTGATATAAATATCCAAAAATTTTGTGACAGATTGGTTTTTTATTTGAATACTATTTAGATCTATGGAGAGAAGAGTTGTACCATCTGCAAAAATAGTCCCCGAATATCCAAAAAAGCAAGATTATTAAGGTACAACAAAAGTACATTGAGTCCAGTACAGAGCATTGTGGAACACCATCACTGATATTTGACGTATTTGATCTTCCTTTTGGAGTCCTAACAAACTGTCTTCTTCCTGATAGATGTGACTGAAACCACTGTAATGAAGTTCCCCTAAAACCATAGTGCTCCAATTTTTTAAAAAAGTAATTTATAAGTAACACAATCGAATGCTTTAGAAAAATCACAAAAAACAGCAGCAGTTAGCTCTTCTTTATTCAAACCCAAGTAAAGATTCTCTAGAAAAGAGAAGACAGCATCGCCAGTCGACTTACCCCTTTGAAAACGAAACTGACACTGTCAGAATTTCAACAACTTTACTTACAACAGAGTGTTGTAAGTAAAGAAATAGGACGAAAATTCAAAGGATTCTCAGGATCCCCCCCCTTAAATATAGGTATAACCTCTGTAGTCTTCAAAAAAAAGAAAAATTCCCCTCACAAAAGTTAATTGTTTCCTCTAGCAAGTTCAGTGACGCATAAGGTAGGCTCTCAAAAATTCTGACAGATATATCATTATATCCAGGAGTTCTTATTTTTTATTTGCCTAAATACACTCCCTAATTCATAATCATCAACATTAGTAAGAAAAAAAGTTTGATGAACAAAACTATTCCTATTTAAATAGCTCATAGGATCCATTATTTGTATCAGATTTGTTTTAAGCCTATTATGTATTCATGTTACACTTTAATTAGGTTACAATTTACATAACAGGTAGTATTTTTTAAGTCAAACCAAAAAAAAAATTGAAACAAATAACTTATTCTAAAGATAAAAAGGAGTTTTCGCACTTCTTATAGAAGATGCTTTTCCATTTTGAGCTATCGGCTTCCTGATCAAAATGTGTCATTGCCACAACTTGATCCTATGACCAAATTTTGAGATATAAAGTGTCAAAATTATGATTCATTTTTAACTGGTAAACAACTTTTTAATATATCTAATCACAGGTAACAAAACAGTTTTTGCTGGTAATTATGGCAGACTTGTAGCTGCTTTCTCCAATAGGCCTATTATCTGCAAATAATATGAGGCAGCATTTTTGCCTTAATTGCCATAATGTCAAATATAAATAATCAAAAATTTAGTAGATTTTTCTTTAAATATAAACCATTTCCCACCACCAGAGAGAGAAACCAAAAAAAATGGTTTGAAAACCCATAACATTAACTATTTTTTGTTGTAATTATAAAATAATTTAGAAAATTATCATATAAGTGTTAGCATTAGGTTTATTTATATTTCAACAAAAAATAACCTGCTTGCTATGAAACAAAAATCATCTCTGTACTTTTTATGTTCAAAATGCAAATAGAATACAATTACCTTTAAATAATAAAATGCTTAAGAGCAATTTAGTAATACTTACATTGGGACTACATCTAATAAAATTTTAATAACTACATGAACATTCAAACACTTTTGTTTGTCAACTTCTGTTATTTTTCCATCCGGCCATTCTGGATCTTTAGGATCTAAAAAGTAAATATGTATGTTTACTAGGTTACCTACAAAAAAAAATTGTAATTTTTGTTCAATCAACGCAAAAATAAGGATCTGTTTACCTAAGAAATTTAAAAAAATCATTAAAATTCATTATTTTTTCAGACTGGTGTCAGTAAATATGCTGTGTTGCCACATTGTGAACTATTTCATGAACAAAATAGAAACTAATATTTAATCAACAAATGTTATTGGAGTGCTATTTTTCTGCATAAAATCTAACCTGTTCTAACCTTATTACTTAACCTAATAAGAAAATAAATAGCAGAACTTGAAAAAAAAGTGAAATTTAGAAACACCATGGAGATAATAGGTTATATGGACTGGCCTCATCGTATATCCATAATGCGTTACTTTAACACCAATATGTGTGAAAGATGGAACTAATTAGGGAGAAAAGATCATTAGATGTGAAAGAGACAAAGGTATGCCTTAATTAGCTCCATCTTTTGCAAAACAAATAGGATTTCCATCTCTTTTGCACCACATTGGAGTCAATGAAGCATCACAAAGACCAGTCCATTACCCTATTATGTCTATGGGAAAAACCCATAATCAACTTGACAATGCCAAAAGTAAAGACGAATGTTGCTACTTGCCTAAAAATTATTTTTTAAACAGCTGTCATTATTATTATTATTATTTTATATATTTTTTTCACATACTTCTAACTTTATAATTTTAGTTTCAATATGTTGTGATGTAAATCTGCCATTTTAAAAAGAATGCATGCAAAAATATCTATTTTAAGTTTCCCTATATTAAGATATAACCATGTATATATATTTTTTACTAAAAATTCTCACATAAATTTATAACCCCCTCTTAAAAAAATTCGAGGTTATTCTTACATATCATGTTTGCTTAAAGTCTAGTTAAACCTAGATAAACTAGTATGAAAATGCCATATAAATTTACTTTTATACATATCACACCTATTGGAAACAGTTTTTTTTTTTAATTTTCTAAACAGACCAACAGCAATGAGAAGTAGTTTTAATGAAAGTAAACATTAACTGAAAACAAGCTTCAGAAAAATTGAAGATAAGTTTTCTTATAGCCCATATACCAAACTCACATTAGTAATCTTAGTGGCATTACTTTTAATAATGATTCGTATGACAAACAGTTAAGATCACAGGAGTTTTGCTGAGAATACTCAGAAATCAGAAACTAAACAAAATTTAAAAAATCACTTAATTCTCTCTTTTCTCATTTAGTCCTAGAATAATATATGCTCAGAGAAAATTAAAAAAATATGACTGTAAAAGAGCTCTTATTGACAAAAATATATGTGATACCTCAAATGTCCAGTAGTTTATCTGACCACTGGCTGTACTAGTAGAAGAGCTATGTTTTTTTTTTATCTTGTATTGCAAAATTGCTTGTGATGTTTCATAACCACCTACCATAGGGGGGTGACCCAACACCAACTATTTTCAAGATTTTTTTACATTACCAACCTACATATTTGAATCTTTTTTCTAATTAATTTTTTATTAAATATCAAACATAAAATTGTATACAGCACTACCCTTGTCCATTAAAGAACTTGCTCTTATGTGGCTCAAGTCTAAAAACTAATTATATCCAGCGAATCTAAAATTTTCACTTTATGGATAACTCTTAAGACTGTGAAAAAAGAAAATTCATTTAGAGCCTTTTTGGGTTGCTTTGGAGGCTACCTTAAGAATAATAACTAGAGATAAGTGATACTTCATGAACTGTGCACATGTGTAACATATTGTATCACATCACATTTAATTTATCATACTATAAACATATTTAAATGTACACAAGTAAAAAATAATAAACACATTAAAAAGTTAGTTTCAGTAATAGATCACAAAGAATGGAAGCTTTCACACCTTTTATCAATTATGAAATCATGGTTCTTTGGATTAGACTGGGTCAAAATGAAATTACTTTCTGACATCATGCCTTCGATTGCATTAGGCATCTTCATGACATCAGAACACTGAATTCAGTGTGGGAAGTGAATCAATTGTGACATGGTCTAATCTCAAGAATGGAGAGAAACATGATTTCTTAGATATCCGAATAGTTGAAATACACAAATTATTACATTTTGGACTAGGGACTTCTGCTAATGCGAATAAAAAACCAATATTATTATTTTTACTATTCTATTATATTAGTGAATTTTTGTGGTTTCTAATTGGTGGCTTTTCACAAAGTAGGTATTAAAAATTAACTTTTTTGAACAAGTTAAGGAAGAATCTATGCTTGAGAAATGTAATATGAGCAAAGCAAACTTATCCTATAAAACTTGAACAAACAAGCAAACATATTATTTATAATGAGTATATGTTAAATATGCATTCTACCATATCTCTTAGATCTAACAAGCACAGTAAAGTAAGTTTTAATTTGAAACAGAACCTTAACACTCCCCAAATATTCACTTTTGCCTTTTTCTCGAAAACTATGGTCATGTCACATGAAAAAATCAACAATATTAAAAAATCACAGTATCGGGTATCAGTAATAATGCACAATCAATATGCAACAAAGGAGATATTGTGCAATGACTGAAAAAAAAAGTAACTACAGCTGAATTATTGGAAAAGTAAGAAGAATATGAAAATAAAAAAGCAACTGTTTCCCATTCTTTTTTTAATGGATATGGGCAAAAATATGTATTAATTCTTATATGTTCTATCAACTTCACCCAATGTGTACAGAACTAGATATGAGCAAATGGAATTTTACTTTATCAACAAAGCAAGTAATAACAAGAAATCTAACTTGGTTTTCCTAAGTCACTAAGAGGCAAAATATAGTTAACTTACTTGGCAAAAACAACCCAACCAACTTATCTATGACAATTTTTGCATGATAGTTATGAGCACTAAGCAGATTCACAATAAAACTCTGGTACTCCTTTACAACTTCAGAGTCTCTATTTATCCAATTAATAGAAAGAAGAGCTTCGACAAAAAGTCTCAAATCCTGATTCAAGAGTGAAATACATTGAGTTGCCTCATTTAGCAAGGAAGATATGTCCTTGTCCAGCAATTCAGCATCACGAATAAGACAAACTAAACTGACGTACTCTTTTGTCTCACTAGATTTCACATAGGCCTCCAGTATATTTTTAACTTTTGTAGAGTGTGGCATTTGGAACCTCACTTTTGTAGGTGTTTGCACGATTTCATTGAGTCGTTTTTTAAGACTGGAAGTCTTTTTTAAAATCGAAGGAGTTCCTTGCGAACTACGACTTCTAGATGATTTTATAGACATTTTTTCCTTAAAATATGGATCAGATCTCGACGTGTTTTTCTTCAGGTTATGTTGGTTAGCCAGCTTGATTTCTTGTAGTTTCCCCCTACTTTCTAATTAATTAATATATTAGAATAATTCAAGGCAATAACCTAAACAAAAGGAAGCAAGTTCACTTTATAGGTGGAAAGAAACTCTCAACTTCGAAATTTAAATGTTTCCGTAATAAGCACATGTGCCTCTCTTTTTTTGACAGGTCAAATCAAATCATGAACGGAACATTATTGTGAAGTTAGTCGTTTTTATATGATTGGCCAGAAAAAAAGTTTCTCCTTATTCGTTACGTTGCGTAATATATTTTGGTTTTCATACTAGGTTTTTAGCCAGTAGTGTAAATTACTCCTCTAGCTTGAATTATTTCAACGATTTTTAGTAATTATTTACTTTTTCACATAATCGCCGAATTTGACAATGTTAGCCTAGTCAGAGCTGGGGAGACCCTCTCAGATGATTTACACCTTATTCCGGTTTGGACACGTTATCGGCGAGTTGTTCAGATGGCGGGCTCTAAGCTCTCGGAACACTCTGATTATTACAAATATCTTTTAAACACCCCTGCTTTCTTAATCTCTGACTTCCACTAGGTGCCCCTTGAGAGTACTGAGGTAAAGTGCGGGACACGAAAGAAAACCGGGCGGTGCTTAAAATAAAGGTTCATAGTCTTAAGCAAACGGAAAAGTAAAATTTGTGTACGCAAATAAATTTTATGTTATTTTATTTGTTGTAATAGTTTTCCGCTTCACCTATAAAGTACGCGAGCTAAGCGGTACGGAAAATTAATCGAGGATTTAGTAAATTTCGCACTGGTCCACTTGTAATTGGAATGTGCCTAGAGTCTCTATGCAATTGCCGCTAAAAGGTTCTAGCTATTTCCAGTGGCGTCTATACATTTCGAGCATTTGTTTTCATTTCTATATAAATGCGTTGCGTTAATTATTATTTTGAAGTAACGATGGCGAGCAAAAGAGAAAAAACAATTCGAAGTGGTGCACACATAGAGGCCTGTACTAGAGAAGCAGAAAATAATAATTTGACTATTCCAATTCAAAATCAAACAGAACGCGCTGCATTTTACACTAGTGTTTCGGAAAGTAGTGTAATAAAAATTCAAAGAGAACATAATGACCGCTCATGTTCTACTTCACCTTTAAAATCTCCTGGTAAAAAAAGACCCTGATTATCATACAAAGATAAAATTCACGATAGTGATTTTCAAGTAATTCGACGAACAATAGACGATTTTTATATAAACTTGAAGAAGGTTCCGACCTGCAAACCCCTACTTCGTGCTGTAAAGAACAAAATAGATTTTCCGTACGGGTATAAAACCTTAGGCTTTTACGATCAAATGGTTTTGTTTGGCGCAAGTGCCAAAATAAACGAAAATTGCTCATTGAGAGACCAAATATTAAATACCGGGTGTCAAAAAATATCTAATATTGCAATTAATACTTGAAAAACTACAGAACTCATATTTTTCCAAAATTAACACATCAATGTAGTTATAGTAGGGGAGCCAGCACTGATTTCAGTAAACAAGATTTATCAAAATTTTAACTTTGGGCTATTCGGGTATGCCAAAAGTGACTGTTTGTCTCCGTCTGTCATATTACTTTGTACAGAGGGCGTCATTGTGAAGTACTATACAGGGCGTTTCCTAATTGCGTGCTAATGTTAAAGGGGGGTGATTCTTGAACCTTTTTAAGAAAAAAGTTTAATATGAACCTAAAAGTCTTAACTAATTCTGATGCTATTATAGATAAATTACTGTGTGAAATTTGATACACGTCTTTTATGCATAAAAGGGCATTTTTTATTAACAATCAATTTTTGAAATTTCTACCAGTGGCCTGCATATGTAATTAACTTGGGTAAATTCGTATGTTCCTTAATGCATAGAAGACGTGTATCAAATTTCATGCAGTTATCTACAATAGCATCAGAATTGGGATGAAAAAAAATGTTTTCTTTTTAAACTTTACCATCCTGTATCTCAAAAGTTAAGACTTTTAGGACATAAAAACATCCCCTTTAACATCAGCAAGCAATTAGGAAACGCCCTGTATAGTACTTCACAATGACGGCCCCTGTATAAAGTAATATGACAAACGGAGACAGACGGCCACTTTTGGTATACCCGAGTAGCCCAAAGTCGAACTGCATAAATTAAAATTTTGATAAATCTCGTTCACTGGATCTGATACTGGCTGCCCTTGTAAAATCTGGACTTGTAAATCGTGTATCACTATACTGAGTGGTCCAATAATAGTGGACGTAGGCAGTAGCCCGGGAACCGTTAATGACAGAGCTCAAGAAAAAATATATTTATAGGTAAATCGATCAAGAAAAATCAAAATTAAATAATTTTAAAATTCGAAAGTTCGCCGTTTTCGCAACACAAAAGAGATATAGAAGTGCGGTACATGAAAGAAAACAGACAAATATAGATAAAGGTTCATTAAGCATAGTTACATTTTTTAATTATCTGAAGTGCGTATAGTCAAAAAGGAGTGCCATATTATTTAAAGAACGACGGGACACCACTGGTTTAAAGAGATTTCTCGGCCGACCTTCCTAAACCGATTGACTCCGCCCGGTTTTCTTTCGTGTCCCGCACTATACTACTGGTATCACGAGATGACCTTTTCAAGAGTAGGTTTTTACTACAGCTCTTTCTCGCCGCTATTCGTGGTTTTTGGTACATTGGTAGACTCCGGACCACCAATCATGAATCTGAAGTCAAATCTTTTCGGTAACGTTTCTTTTCCGAGTTATTTTTCTTCAAATTCTCAGATTATACTTTTTAATGGATTTCCCTTCTTTCTTTAGGAAATATTCTTTGTTGTATCATAAATTGGATGGAAATGTGTAATTATTAGAAGATATCAATTTAGTGGGGTTTTCAAAAAATCCGCTTAGTTATCAAAATATTCATAATAAACTGTATCAATAAATTTATTTTGATGGATCTGTAATAAAACAGCGGTGTGGAAATGTTAAATATTGATTAATTCATAAAAAACGGTCGTTTAAGTTTTTTGCTGTCTAGCAAAAGGGCGTATTACGCGTTTGGCTCTCTAATTAATCAGCGCTATCCTAATTAGTGCGCACCTTTCTTACAGCCTTCTTCCACCGCGCACTATTTATTTCAAACGCGTTTTTGAAACAACATTTTTTATAGTTCTGGGCTGGTTTTTTACACACCTCTGTTAGCGTTCATATACATATATTATATATTATACATATATTTAATCAGTAGTTATATACAATCAGTTTGTAAAACAGTGAAGGGTGCAAAAGTAACCGCAATGGAAATCACGCCTAACGTTATTTTTCTTGGATAGGTAACTACTTTCTTTTTGAAAAATTGGTTCAAGCGCAAAAATATCACCCAATTATGTACAACAATCAATTTGAACCTCTTTTACGTTTCGTTTTCTGTTGCTTTTAAGTTTTACGTTATATAGATATTCTGTTTCAGGCGTTATAGATTACGTTACCTAACCAATGATAAAAAACGTTCTTAATAAAAGAATAACGTGATAAATTGAGACACATGTACCAGTTTGAAGCTTTAATTGTGTAGTTCTCTATTCAATATATAAATTACTAACTGCTTCTAAAAACAAAACAAACTTGACAAGGAAGGTAAGAATTTTGATTGAAAATACCTACATATAGACTTAAAATATTTGACAGACTCGTGATCTCTGCTTCCGTGTGGTGTACAAAAAATCGATAAAATAATCCAGTGTAAGCTTAAAGAGGCATTTAGCAAAATATATACGTTAGAGCTTTTCTGTTAAATAGTTCCAGTATTTTAGCAAAATCTATTTCTGACTACGAGAGCTCCTTTTTGCATCTGGGATATACACTCGTTATTAAAAACCCTATATAATTTAAAATGATCTTCAAAAGTGGTTTCAACTATCAAGTTTTTTTAGTGATAATCAATTTCTGTCCAACTCTCCTTAAACTTCCATTCTCCGCATATAATTATGCAGGAGCAAAACAAAAACCAATTTTTTTACAATTTTAAAAGCACATCATAATTTCTACTAAACAACAATCAACGATTCAAAAATTTTTCTTAGTAGCTGAGTACTTTGAATAAAATTATTGTATACAAATTAAAAAAAATAATTTTTAACATAGTAAACAACTATTTGTTTATAGAAAAGGAATAGTGGAATGATTAATGACCACAGGCAAAAAGTTATCCCAAGTTGGCGTCTCGACATCTCAAACTAAGTCAAAATGGCGAAACTAATAATAGAGCTTGAGCAGGTTTCCGATATAGTTTGTTGAATTTTATAAAATATAATTTAATAAGATTAAATTCATTAAAACACGATAACATCTCGCAGTGTGGTAGAAATAGAGATGTAGCTTTGGGGGGAGGGGGAGGCTTCCAAGAAATATACATATTTGCATTTTTCATGTTTATTTTATAACATAAATATGAAAATTTATTATTTAAGTTGAAACAAAAAATCATGTTCTTTAAAAAAATATTCAAACAAAACTTTACTTCTAAAAGGAACTTAACGGGATTATTCACGCAGAGTGGCCTATTTGAAATTTTCAATCATTAATCTATATAATAAAAATTTGTAATACATTTCGATTTTATCTGATATTTTTTTAATTTCAAGGTATATTTTTAAATATAGTAAGTATATAAAAAAGTAATGCTTGGATCAATTATTATTATTTGAACATATTCTTCTTTTCTGTTTTGAATTCTGATTTCAAACCCCAGGATTTTAAACATATACCATCCCTTATACCTAAATTCAATTATTTTCTAGATATTAATGTTTGAAATGAATTGTTTCAAACCCTCAGAGGCTGTAAAATGTAATGAATCGAGTTAGGACAAAACGAATTAACATTCTTATTTTATAGTTGTGTTAAAAAAATATATCTGGAAATTATAGAACAAAATCAAATAAAGTCGGAGGTGTAGCAGAGCCAAATTTGCATTTTTTATTATTGCATCTAAATTTCTTTACATATATCATTTAAATCCTGATAATGCTTTTAAGTTGACCTCTGTTCGATTTCTATCGCAAAAATTACATTTATTTGGAGATAGCTAACCCAACATAAAAAATTTGGTGTCATAACGTACAGTCACAGATTTACACATATTCACCCAATCGCCATAATCTTGGTTTCAGTTTTCATATATTTGAAGGAGGCAATATAATTATTTTTTTTATGTGTTTTAGTTAGTTATTTAAAGACAAACATAATAAGTAGGCATGTATACAATGTTCCAATTAATGCCCTCAACATGTGGATAGTGTATTTGGTTATTAGTTATGGGTGAAGATTATAATTCCGCTTTAATTAGCTCGAAATATTTTAAAGAGAAAATAATTTAGAGAATTTTCAAAAACTTAAATTAAAATGTAGGCATCCATTTATTGTGGCTTACCCTTTCTAAAGCCGTGCCGAACTTCCAGTCCTCCTATACCAGCTCCAACATCATCTTTCTTGTCTGATCTTGGACCACCAGGGTTTCTCCTGTATCAAGTGCTGTCGTCAGCGCCTTTAGGGTCTCCTTCATTCCCAAAGCCCCAGCATGCCTTAGACGGGCAGTTTCTGTTCTTGCCTGTCTCTTTAAAGTGGAAGGTATAATTTCAGGAGAAAGATGCAAAAAAATATTAGACATTCAATGCTCGAGTTGGTCAAATACCAATAATAATGCCTCCACGCAAATTGTATTCCTTAACATATCCCTTTCATTTGACAGACTGTACCAAATGGATTGATCACTTCTAAGTATGGGATATCGAGCATGGTAGTCGTTTTTGGGTACCATAACACTCTGCTTAAAAAGATATTCATAAATACCGCGAAACAACCGTTTATTTGGCATTAGCTATCTCGAAACCAAATATAATTTTTCGTTATACATTACCACAAATATATACAACAAATTTGACTTAGACGTTACTATAAATATGAATTTTTTGTTATAACTCAGAATAAATTTTAATTTATAACGTGAATAACCTATACAGGTAGATATACAAAGAATACTGTTCATTTTAATTATAAAAAGCATTCCACTAATATTAAGTATCATAATTTTATTATGTAGTAGATATTTTCATTAAGAACGAAAAAATATTGTAATCAAAGATCTACTTCGTAAATTATAAACTTTGAACATTATTAGTTTTTGAGGTGCTTTAAAAAATAACTGAAAAATTAGCATAAACTAGAGCAGTAAAGGTTACTGAGTTAATATTATCAAAACAGTAATAGTATGTAACATCATTTTTGTTAAAGAAAATGAACTAAGCAGTTTAGAATAGATCAAAATATCCGTTAATCTACTTTTGCGATATAATAATAATATTATCCGTCTTATATAGCGTTAGCTCGGCTGCGGATATAACTAAATAACGTTTAATAAACTCGAAACTTTTGGAAGTAAACTAAAAAATAATTCTACACATTCAACACTAAAACATAAAAACAAATATTCTAAATCCTAACAGTCTTTTTTAAATCGTCTTTTATTTATTGTCCTTTTCAGCTTCCTCTCTTTCTTGACATGTCTTGCCCTCTTATGACGAATTACCTTGTTCTTATTGACATCTTTGTAGTTACAGAGTTCGCATTCGTAAACTCGATTCGTGACGGTCTGGAGAAGTTCCGGGTTGTCCAGATGGCGCTTGATAATATGAGAATCCAGGCTGTTTTTCTCGTTGAAATTTCTATCGCAGACTATAACAATAACAACCAATTAGAGTAGGGGTAGAAACATGTTTAATTACGTTACAAATTGTTTCTCAGCTTACGAATGTTTTGATTTACTACTGTATACATACGCTTAAGAAAACCTGCCATTGTTTTTTTCTGCAAAAAAAGCAGGTAGGTAGATAAAAAAATTTCGACTGAAATTATGGTTTACACAACCCTCAACGGATGATGGTTTCAGTTTGCACTAGACTTGTGTTAAAGCTCCAATTTATCGACTTGTGTTGCTCAGCAGCGCAGTCGCGCTCCAGTCCTAATACCAGCTAGCCTAAACCTCCCTGATTAATTAAAACATACCGTAATCAAGAAAACAAAGCAAAAAAAGAAGGCACCCAAACGGAGATCTCATATTGCATATCTTCCGACTGACTCATAAACTTGTAGAGATTGTGTAATTTTAATAATTGTTTTGGTTTTAATGATGGTTTTATACACAAATAAAAAATGGTGCTACCTAACCTAACCTAACGGGACGGATCCACCTAGAGGTTTTGTTAAAAAAACTGGCTCCTTGTTTTAATATAGATTCACTTTTTATCATCCTACAAAAAAAGACCTAACCCGGGTTAACCAAAATTACAAGTTTAAAAAAAAAAAAACTAAAAAAAGGTCATCGCCCGAACCGGGATTAAAACACACAACCTTTACAATGCAACTGGAGCACCCTACCACTCAGCTACCAGGCTTAAAAATGAAAATTTAACGGCCCTTGTTTATACTCCGCCGAATGCCGCTACAGCAGAAAGCCAACGTAATAGTACACAGCCCGCAAGACACTGACGTTGTCATAATGGTTTTGTCGGACCTGGACTAACCCAACGCTAACCGGACAGATCCACCTAAGAGTATAGGTTTTGTTAAAAAAAATCCTCATTTTCTTATTCTTATATTGACCCTGAATTTTGTTCAATCGAACACCCATACGCTACCAAGCAAACTAGATCCTTACCACTTACGCTACAAGGCTTTACACGGGGAATATAACAAACGCTGTTTACACTTCGCCGAAATGAACCGATATATTAGAAAAATGCAACGTCGGAGTCTGACGGGCTGTAGATCGTAAAATATATGGTATTGCCCATTACACAGTCCCCTGGAAAATGAAATATCGCGCGTTTTGCTATATATGCTTACATCTGAAAGTAAACAAATTCTTTGTATATTCCCATATTTTTGTAGTAAGATTTCGAGCCGACGTTTCGGGGACCTACGAGATACTCAATCAGTTTTCAGTGGAAGATATCCTGCTAAAAAATGTCTAGATTCATAAACGTGAAGATTCTTATAGTACCTTCGGAATTCTATTATAATTTTGTAGGTATTCGTTTTGTCTACCCTTCTTACACATGTAACAAACATTTTAGAGTGGTAACTAAGAGGATTTTGACGTAATATAATAGAAAAAGTTATGCGCGTAGCACAAGAAGTAGATCTATAATAAGTGTGGAAATCATAACGCCTTTCAAAGGATATTAAATGCAGTCTGGAAGTTATTTTTGGATAAAAATATAATCTCTGGACAGTTCAGAGGACTTCCCGATCAGCTGAGCTTTCCTCGTAATGAAGTGGCAAGCTGATTCTTAGCGAGACTAATTCACATAACAACCTGGCTTGAACCAAAACCCACAAAATTGGAATATATAAAATGACTGAACTTTTTAATGACAAAATAGTAAGCAATATGACAAAAATGAATCTCGCCAACTTATGTCCGGCAGCCACGGTCCGAAAACTTACATACCCTAATAGCCGGTTTTATAAAACTTTTAAACACGTAATAAATTTAATTGACGTTTAGAATTAACTTTTACATTGCTCCTCTTAGGTGGTTTGTTACACTCTGAGCCGTCTGATTAGTTAAATACTTTGCGCACCCCGCCATATGGATGCGGTAGGGAGTCGGTCGGGACCGCCTGGTTATGTTCTACACTTTCTTGCCAACTCACATTCAGCCAATTTTTACGCGGCATTGTTTTCAACATATTTTAGTGAAAAAGCCCCGGTCAGCAAACTTATTACTCTAAGTCTGCTGGAATGGTTATGGGGCCGCACGGGACCATCAGGTAATATCCTACAGTTTCCTGCCCTCATATCCGGATTGTTTCTTATATATTTACGCGTACAAGCCGTGGTCAGCAAAGATTTGCTCTCTAGGTCTTCTGAAAAGGGAGAGGGGAGGGCAAAGGAAAACCACTGATAATGTCCCAAAATTTCTAGCCAATTTATAATCGACATTGGTTATTAATATATTTGCGCGAAAAAGTCCCAGTCACAAACTTTTACATCTATATCCGTTGGAAAGGGGGAAGAGGTGGGGTGGCCCCTTAATAATGTCACAAAGTTACTGGACAAGTCATATCCGGCATTATTTTTGATATATTTGCGCGAAAAAAATACAGTCAGCAGATTTACACACTCTATGTTCGCTGGAAAGAGATGGAGGCAGAGGGAATCCCTTAATTTTGTCGCAAACTTATTTGTCAACTTATATCCTGCTTTGTTCTTGACATATTTCGCCGAAGAGGTCTGGTCATCAAACTTATACCCTAAGTCGGCTGAAAGAGAGGGCAGCCGCAGGGGGGGGGGCACCTGGTAAGGTCGCAAACCTTTTTGTCAACCCATTTTGTATGCATGAATTTAATATGGAATTATACAAATCTATAAAAAGAGAAGTGAAATGTTTAAAAACAATTTAAAATGCTTAAAACGTAGTATTGTAAGGTGATTATATGCTGGATTACCAGTCACGACCCATTTTCAATTTATAGATTTTGTTAAGTAAGTTGAAAATGAATTGTTCACACAATTTTAGACTAGAGCAAGCTCCTTCCTGATTTTTAAAAATTGAACAGACAAAATTGCGATATAAAAAATTTACCTGTGCATAGAAATGGCATATGGATCGATGATTTGTGTAATCTCACGTGTTTGATTATTGATCCTTTGTCTTTTGTTCTGTACTTGCAATGATAACAATTGTAGGCGGTCCTGCTGAGGGCCCGTTTTATTTCGTATTCAGATTCGCTCACCACAATGCTGAAAAAATAATTTCGAAATTCAATATCTAGAGTCTAAGTTTCCAGTTTTAAGAATATTTTAAGATTTTGCAGTTATTCGTCTTTATAAATAATATTAATATAATACGACAGATAAACTAATATTGAGAAATAAATAAATAATCATGGTTCTTGAGATCAGACCTTAGACTGAACGATACATCTTCAGAGATTTTTTGCCCAAGAGATCAAAACATACATCAAACGCGTCTGATCTCGTGGGGTAAAGATCCCTGATGATGACGCGTGCAATTGAAGGCAAAACTTCGGCAAGGAATTCTATCAGTTTAATTGCTAGAGATATAATTTCTTAATAAACTTGATCCGCAAATGCTCCGATCTATGTAATACATATAAACTTTTATATATATACGGACCAAATAGGAAGGTAAGTGCTGGTTAGCGAGGATAGAAGTGCAATCGCCTCCCTCCTCTACATTACTGATCCCTAAGTAATATTTGTTCAAAACGTTAATATCTCTATTAAAGCTAGTTGAAGTTTGTAAAAACAGTTTAGTCTGAAAAATTAAGATATGGTTATCTCAATAAGATAGTCATAGAACTATAAAAAAAAATATAGTTTAGTTTGGAATTTTCACTGATGTCTTTACATCACAAAAATATAAGTTCTTACGAATTTTTATCCGGGCTATCTTGACCTTGTAACCGATTTTTTAATTTGTGCTCGCCATGGGTCGCCAGGTGCCTCGTGAAATTGCCCCGTTTAAGCGATTTGTATCTGCAAAAATCGCAGGAGAAAATTTTCCTCCTGATCAGCGTCACAGCATTCTTATGATCCATGTGATTTCGCAGTATGTGCGTTTCTAGGGCTAAGGGTTCCTTAAAATTATTTTTATCACACAAAGGACATTCATGTGTATGGGTAGGATGCACCTAAAAATTAAAATCCATAAATAAATTCTAAATCAGCAGCCTACCCAAATATGAAATTTTAAAACGGAATCTTAATTAGAGAAATTGATAAGACATTTTATGGCATTCAGCATACAGAAAAATAACCAGCCAGATAGAACACATTTGAAGGAAATATCCCATTACGTTTGTGAACTTTTTTTGAAAACATATTCTCACGTAGTGTTAAAACATTCAAAAGTCTGCAGAGTATATACAAAAAAATCGAAAAATATTGGAACGAGATGCAGTAGAAATTAAACAATTTAAACGGTTTCTTGTGCAAAGAAAGATATCTTGCGGCTGGTGGTTGGGTTTGTATGGGAAGACTGTGAGCCATCGTCAGGCGGGCTGCTAAAAATAGGTAGTGATACAATACTATCACTTTCTTAAAAAGGTACCTAAACGTGAAATCGAATGCATTGTTCGGTAGCTAATTACATTCAGACCTTAAATTGGGACCACGCACGCGGTATCTGCCAAATATGGAATGATAGACATTTGACGAGCAGCTTGTCGAAGTGCTCGCCGATTGGCGAGTACGGATCTTATGGATTTTTGGTGAACCGTCAAACTGCATTAAATTTTAGTATGTAGCAGATCTCGACCCTTCATGGGCCGAATTCAATCCTATGAGTAGTTTCAGAGTACAACGTATAGTACTTTCAACAATAAGAAAAAGTTTTATATGAACATATGCCCACAAATGCTTTCTTCTCAATATACGAGGTGTTACATTGTAATGTTTTTTCTTATTTTGGGAAGTCCTATACGTTAAACATCTTGAAAAAGTAATTTGATTTCATCTTGATCTCCCCATGTATTTTATATGGTATCTAGGTAAAGCTTAACACCACGTATCTCTGAAATTAATTGGAAATAAATTATTTTGCTCTTTAATTGACTAGAAGGCAGTGACTAATGTGACAATATAAATTGTACGCATCTGCCTGTTTTTTTTCTCGCATTTCTAAAAAAACTACCTTGGATGCTTCGCTTGACAAACTCGTCGCAAACAGCCAGCAGTACTTTACTTTCGGCCGCCCGCTGCGGTTGCATGTCGCCTCAAGTCATCCGTAAAATACGCGAAATGCACTTTGTTGCATTTGTCAGTGCATGACATCCCCGCTGCATTGAAAAGGTAAGCTTCAATGTAGTTCGTTCATTTAATCATTGTTTCTAGGCTCCTACATTAAAAGCCAGGCATTTACTGTGATTTTTAAATGTGTTCAGATTATTTGTTGCGCTTATATTGACAAACAAAAATCTTTTTCGGCTTTTTCGCAATCGAATAAAAATATTTATCTTTAAATTGATTGAAGCAAATATTTAATAAAATTACATATCTTAACATGTAGATTAGTCCGTCTACGGAATGTTTCGATACATAATATAAATAATATTATTTAAGCAAGCATAAGAAATTATGTCATTTACCTTAAGTTTTTATATACACATACTTTCATTCTATCGGGACTTATCAGTGCGCCGATCGTAAGAGAGAAACATTAAATAATAGAAAATAATTCATTTCAAAATTTTAAAATTTGTCAGTTTGTTTGACATGTAACCTAGATAAAAAAACTGAAGGTAAATGACTCTTAAAAACCTAACAATTAAATACACAACGAAGAATATTTTGGTATATCCGGAATATACCTAGAAAATATTTTTCCTAGGGTGATGCATAGTTTCAATTCAATATTTTTTTAAATTGTGGGGTATTTTATTTTCTTTAGCGTAAATTTCTTATCAGGATTTAAATATAAATAAATGTTACTATTTTAAAATTATAGTTTTTAGTTTTCCTAGGTAAATTTATCGAAATGAACTGGTGTGAGAAAATAGGCATAACAGTAGAATATATATAATAAGATTCAAACAAATTGTTTAAAAAATGTTATACTTTCAATATAACTTTTCTATTTTTGTCTGTTTGAACAAAAACTAATGAATGATATATATTTTTAACGAGCATAGATTTTTAGAAAAACATTTTTTTTTACTATCTACCACACTATGGTGTGAAAAAGTAATATATCAGTTCTTGCAAAGTATAAGTAAAACGCATTTAACTATTTATAATAATATGAAAATTTCAAATATATTCATCCAAATAACTTAGATTAGGTACTATTTTCTTTGATTACCCTTTTTTATGTACGCCATTGGAACGATTATCATTATTTGTTTACTTTCCTCTATCCCACGTGAAATGTCGTTTCACGTATCCTCTGTATGTTGGTTAAAAACAATTCTTATGGGTTGAACAGCACTAGCTGCCTCTTACCCTTTATAAGTCTATGGTTCTGCCATGAAGACTTTTAAATAGCAGGTCCAGTCTATAACATACTAGAAATTTGAGGGTTTACCTTATTGATTTAAGTTATCCTGATATCTCCACCATGGTTTAAATTAAAAAAAGTTGCGTATTAACATGCCTCTTTATGGTCAATTATCACCTGAGTACATATTGAACCGGATAAAAGAAATTAAAAATTATATTAAATAAAATATTTTCAACACCCTCTATTTCGAAATCTAATAATATATTATTTTTCTCTATTTACAAAAATAATATTTATGTTACTTCATAAAAATAAAAACATGGGAAATTAATAAGAGGAAAACACTGAGTTGTATTAGTCAAATCATTGAATTAATATAAGTTTTTAGTGACTCCAAAGGAAGTACTGCCACCGTCGTCATTGCATCTTTACAACAACTAGAATCTATTATTAGCAGCCTGTCTCTAGACGGATCGCGGTCTTCTCCGGGTGGCCACCCATCCATTTAATAGCCACGCGCGGCAATGCTTTTCGCTGATTTAACGATTTACAATAAACGTTCTATCGGTAACCGTCTACAACTGATTTCAAAATTGATAAAACAACCACACATTCACTTTTTGTTATAAAAATTTAAAAACTAACCCTTTGCATATGCCTTTTGACTTTGACCTCATTGTTTGTATACATGCATTTCGCGCAGCGTGTTATTTTGCTACTATGCAGTAAATGCTTTTTTACATGTGTTTTTCTTCTTTTTACGTTCACTTTAACTGCAGCATTTGTTAAGCTTATCTCCTCTTCGATGTCTTCTTCTTTCAAAGCAGGACTGTTTAAATTGCAAACTGTTGTTTCCAGTTTATCAATCTAAAAAAACATATGAACAATAAAATAACATTTAAAGCATTTCTTGGAGGATTTCTTGATCTAAATCTTGCGGTAAAATCAAGAAAAAACTATCAGCAGTCTAGCCAAGATGAATTTGCGAGAAATATTGTAGATACAATTTGACACACAAATAGATGCAATTAATCTACCTCTAGAAATTAGGAAGAATCAACAAGGTTTTTTAGCAAAGAATTTTTTTACTTTTAAATATCAATTAATAGGCATCTGCAAGAATGATGGTTAATAAAGCTTCCAACAAAGATCCATAGCAGACTTCTTACATTCGTACTTCACAAGTGATGTTACTTTCATCGAATTAATATATCAAAAGCCTTCGAGCGTGTCTGGCCAGAGGCGGAAAAAATTTCATACGTATAAAACTTTTTTTTTTGGTCGTCGAGAGTATTATTAAGGTGTTAAGACACATAAAACGAAAGGTTCGACTATAGTTCCCGTTCAGAGGGGGGGAGCGAATTACGATTTTATACATCGAAGGGTAAGCTCAACATCGCCCTTGTGTCTGGCATAAGTAAGTCTAAGAACTTTTTCCAAAAGTGCGCTCATTGTTTGCCTGTTTTCCTTCTACGTAATGTATTTTTGTAGTAGTTTATTGTCATTCCTCTAGCTTCCACAAAATCGACGTAGTTGTCACTCAAAATGTATCTCCCTGCTTCTTTCCGAAGATCAATAACATGGTTTCGTGTACCAGAAATCATCTTCAGCCACACTGACCATAGTACACCACAAACTGCCTTCCATATCCATACAATTTCAAAGAATAATTAATTCTAACAGGATCTCCGCTGGAATAGTCACATACAATCAATTGCCATAGCAGCCTAAAAAACGTTTTTCTTCTGTTAACTTGTATACCAATTACAATTTAGACTCAAACTTGAATACTAGTGCCCTATATTGGAAGCAGCATCCCTTTCAACCTTTACTTTATCCAAAGAGGAGCAATTAGCTGATTATTGAAAGACGTTACCATTCGAAAGAACACTTTTGTGGATGTCTGTAATGATCTTGAAATTTCTTTTGAATTCAAATCTTACCTTTTTTAATTTAATTTTTCTGATATAACTTTTACTTTAGGCAGAAAAATTAATTTTCAACATTTAAATTATATACGAAAACTACAAGTGTCTACTGTTAACTAAACATTATTTACTTAGATAAAGTACATTTTAAATTTATATATAGAGTGAACAACTAGCTCTTGTTTTGTGTACTTTTTTGAGTAAATAATAGACAAATAGTTGCAACTTTAATTATTTTTACAATAAAGTTACGAAACAACTGTTTTTTTTTTCTGT